>CM041781.1:150413350-150864270 GCA_023374045.1 Limonium bicolor | reverse complement strand
CCACAAGTATTCACAGACACTACTCGAAGAGCGCTGGATACTTGGCTCTCATCTAATCCTCCAACTCCCAAGTGGCCTCTTCGATCTCGTGGTTCGACCAAAGGACTTTGACCATGTGAACGGTCTTGTTCCTGGTCTCCCGTGTCTTCGTATCTAAAATATGGAGTGGAGTCTCCTCGTATCTGAGAGACGGGTCTAACTCTAACTGCTCTAGCTGTAAAACATGTGAAGGGTGAGGGATGTATTTCTTCAGCTGTGAGACGTGGAATACATCATGCACTCTCCCAAGCTAAGCAGGTAATTCTAACCTATAAGCTAATGGGCCCACTCGCTCTGTAATACGATACAGACCAACATATTTCGGGCTCAACTTGCCCTTCTGACCAAAATGGAAGAAGCCCTTCTTAGGTGACACTCTGAGGAAGACTCGGTCGTCGACTGCAAAGTCGAGATCTCTCCGTCGGACGTCTGCTTATGACTTCTGTCTATCCTGGGCAGCCTTCATGTTTCTACGGATCTGTAAGCCATCCTCTTTCACCTGCTCTTAGTACTCGGGTCCAAGGAATGTGTTCTCGCTGGCCTTGTGAAATACCCCGAACTTAAATATGGCGATTAAAATTATCCTAATAGGTATTTAAGAGCCTCATAATGCTTAAGTAATTTTGGTAAGGAAAAATAAATCCAAAGAAATAAAGAAACGCTTAAAAAGCGAAAAACGCTAAATAAGCGTAAAATAACCATAGGAGGTATGAGACCTCGGTTAGAATATTTTAGGGATTCTAAGGGCTTAATAAGACCTACATAATATATGGGAACAACTCCCGAAGAAAACGGATCCAAATAATGTATTAAAACGCTAGTAGAGCTTTAGTGCACGTTTTTCGAGAAAACCCGAAAACGTGACTTTAAGTGGTCAAACGGACCCGTTAAAATTAAGAATCATTAAATAATAATTATTAAGCATTTATGGAAGCTTAATAACCAATAAAAATAATTAAACGAGAAAATTCTGGAAAACGGGCTCGGTTAGTGAATAGTACCGAAACCGGGTAAATTAACGAGCGTTTTCTGTAAAAGACGAAAAACGATCCAACTGGTAGTAATATAGGGGGGCCGGTTTTATCTACTAATTAACCCCTCACACACTCACACACTAGCTACTTAATTAAAGAGGCAAAAAGCAAAAAGTGAGAAAAAGTAAAAAGTACCTCACATACTCTCTCACCTCTCATTTCTCTTCTCTCTCTCCCATTTCTTTCTTCCCCATCGTACTCCCTCTCTTCTTCCTCCATCCTTGCTGCGATTTTGAGCCCCCCACTACAACAATGGAAGCACTCTCTTCTTCTCCATGCTCCACCTTCATTTGAGCTCCATATGTAAAAATAATTACATATTTGTAATCCCCTCATCATCCTCTACATTTCTCTCTTTTCAAAATCCAAAAATGAGGAAGTTCATTTTCGTGGGTATACCCCATTGGTGAAGAAAGTGGCATCAATGTGTAGCTTGGAGTCCCCTCTCTCCATTGAGGTAAAAATCTACATGAAAAACTCATGTTTTCACCATCTCCTTTCATAACCGATTTTTGCCCTTTGTAATGCCTTGTTTTCTCTCTCTATTTTGAGCATCAATTTCACCTTGCAATGGTGGTGGATTCTCCTTCTTGAACCAAGGGCTAAAACCCCTCCAAAAACACTCCAAAGGTAAACCCTAAGAATCTTGCATTAAACATTTCAATGAACTAGCATTAATTTAAGGGTTAGTATATTAATTATACTTGGTTTGTGTGCTTTGGGTGATGGGAATGGAGTTTGGAAACTCCATTCCTCACATAACCGATTTGTGCAAGAAAGAGAGGAAGAGAAGAAGTGGAAAAGAAAAGAGGAAATAAGAGCTTAAGGTAAGAGCTCTTTCTTGAATGGTAAATTTAATGCATTAGAGTAATGGGAATGGGTAAACCAATTTAAGGAACCCAAAATATTGTATTGGTATTGTAGTATTGGAATTTTGGGTGTTTGTGAACTAGTATGTGAATTATAGGCCTTAGAGCCAAGTGTATTGTATATGTGTATTAGTATTGTGGATTGGGGAAGTATTGATGAATTGGTATTGTATTGGTTGCTGGTAGGACCCTTGTATGGGTGTGGCTAGATTAGGATTGAATTTGATGAAAAAGTGTATATGTGGAGAAGTAAGAAAAGTAGGTGAACTATGGCAAAATTTTGGTAGGAATTATGTATTGAAGAATGACTTGGTGAATGGGAGAACCAAGGTGTGTATTGGAGTTAGTAGAGATGTGTAGTAACTATGGAGTAGTAGTTGTAGTATGAGAACTAAGAAGGTAAAAATCTGTAGCAAGAGTTGTTGAAATGTGTTGGAGAAACTAGGAGAACTTATATGCATGACCTAGTAAAAAGAGTGTTGAACTTGAGGAGGTAAGGTAATGCATTGTAGGCCTTGGAGATGACATTAGTAGATGAGAATATGTATGGAGGAAGTAGGAGCCAAAATCTGTAGCAAGCACAACTAGGAGAAATAATGTAAGTGCTAGAGTGCAAATGTAGGAAATATGTGTGTGAATTGGTATGAAAAGGAGTAAGGAGTTGGTAAAGGATTTGAGCATGTGTAGAAGCTTAATTAGGTGCTTAAACATGTATGATTAAGTGTGGGAACAATGGGGAATTAATTGGGCAAAGTTAGCATTGTAACAGAATTGGAGAAACTTAAAAACTGTAAAAGTTTAGCAGGGTCCGGGACCTTAGTCCAGGACTAAGTCCCGGACCAGTGTACAAAATTATGCCGAGAGTTGATAAAAGAGGGTGGCCCGGGACTTAGGTCCCATACAAGGACCCGGACCACCCATCAAAATAGGCCGAGAGTTGCAGTAAGTATGGGTCCGGGACTTGACTTATGTGCAATGACCCGGACCAAGCTGAAAATATGTTCGAGACTCAAGATTGCTTCTGGTCCGGTACTTACCTTAAGTATAAGGTCCCGGACCATAATTGAAATCAGGCCGAGAGTAGTGACCACATGTTGGTCCGGGACTTAAGACCCGGACAAGGCCCCGGACCAACACAGAATTGTAAAAATAAGTTGTTTAAATGGTTTATAAAGTAAGGAAGTGAATGGTAATGATAGTATAAGATAATTAGTACTTAATTAATGATGCTTAAGGATCATTAAAGGTATAAACAAGTTGGAGAAGTATGTAAGAAAGTTGTAAGTATATGAATACTAAGTTAAACCGAAACAATGGGATAACGGGGTTAGTTCTGGAGTAGTAACTATGTATGTATTGCAATGCTTAGTATTAATTGAACCATTTGGCATGTAGTCATTGGTTCGAGACTAGGACTCGAGGAACAAGTAAAGACTAAGGAACAAAGCGACACCCGGTGAAGTAAATTTCAGAAAAAGGTATGATTTCTTCATGCCATGTATCCTAATCTGGTGAAATACCCCAAACCTAAGTATGCTAAGTAAACATCAAATTATGATGTAGTAAGGCTAACATATGCCTTAGAAAGATTGGTAGACAATTTAAACCAAGGAAAACACAAGAAAACGCCTTAAGGGCAATTTAGGAAAAAACGTGCTTTAAGCTTTGAGTGACTTTAATTAGCACCCAAATATCATTATAAGACTTTAGTAACATGCTAATGGACATTATAAATCAATTAGAAAAGAAAACCAAGCTCAAAAACAAGCTTAAACACAAAATGTGCTTTAAGACTCCTTAAAGCACCTTTTTGAGAAATTGTCTTAGAAATGAGTTTTGAGTGACTAAATGCCCATGATTACACCTTAATCAACATGTGTACTAATTATTATTACATTAGGAAGCCTAAATCAATGGGAAACCAAAAATTTCACAAATTTGTGCTCTAATTTGTGAATAGTGCCAAATAGTGCCAGTTTAGTCTTTAGTCAACTTAGTTTGGTTAATTGGTCAACAAAGGCCAAAAATGCCCTTATTTAACAAAGGGGCCGGTTTTTGAGAGTGGTGAGTCACCACATGAGTCATCCAACTTAAGAAAAGGAGAGAGAAAGAAGAAAAGTTACTATTTGCTTTTATAAAGCAAAATATCCTTTAATAGCCTACATCTCTCCTCTCTTCTTCATTTCCCACCTTCACCCACGGTTTCTTCTTCTCCTCTCCTGCTTCAAAACCGAGAGGGCTGCCTCCATGGGTGCTCCATCTTCAAATGCTCACCAAACCTTCATTTTAGCTCCAAATCCAAAAATAAGCATAGATTATTCTTAGTTAGACCAAGACCTACCTTTCTATCTGTTCAAATCCTTCAAAGCTCAAGTTTGGAGCCATGGAAAAATCCATTGATGGAAGAAAATCAAGTTTGAAGCGCTCATTTGGTTCTCCATTCATTCAAGGTAATGAAAATGTAAGAAAAACCATGTTTTCACCACTTCTTCTACATGGCCGAAAATTACTACTCATGGGGCTTTTTTTTTATGCCTTGTTCTAGCTTGTTTTATTCACCAAGGACTAGTGGAGGTCCTATTTCATTCAATGCCCAAGTCTACCTTGAGACTTCAAAGGTAATCATCCATTTTTATACCTTAGAACACATTTTTAACCTAGGTCTTCATTCCTTATGGTTAGTGTATTGTTTAGCACTCATGTGAGTCTTTGAATATTGGTTAGAACATTGGCAAAGGAAATTTAATGGGTGGCCGAGATTCATTCAAGAAGAAGGTCTAAGGTGGAAGTTAAGATAAGCTTAGAAAAAACAAGGTAAAATGCTTACCTAATGGTGGTTTAAGTCTTAAGGGATGGTATTTAGATAAGTACAAATGTAGCTTAAAGCTTACATTAAGTAATGGGCTATATAACCTAGGAAAAAGAATTTAAACAAGCTTATGAACTTGTGATTAAGGAGCCAATGGGAATGAGTTAGTAAGATAAGTTTAAGGTGGATCTTAAGAGCATTATAACTACTTTGAGATTGATGGGTGTATTTGCAGGTTGAAAGCTTTTATATTTGGGAAATTCAGTGTTTAAGTTTAAGTCATTTAAGGGCCTAAGAGCCATGTTATTTAAGAGCCTTAGTGCTATGCAATTTAAGATTATTGCACAATATTGAGTTTATTATGAATGAGTTGATATGGGTGAGGAAACAAGATTAGAAAGGACTTGAGGTGTGTGAGTTGGTTAAATGAGGAAAACAATGCATTTGGGCATGATAAAATACTAGAGAAGCTATGGCGAAATTTGAATAGAAAACAAAGAGTTTAAGTGGAGGTGGTGAGTTAATATGCCCTAGGGTTCACTAGGGATCATTCTGAGGAATTTGAGTGGAAATGAGTTAACTAAGGAGTTTGGAGGTTTAGAATGACCTAGAATTGTCTATGAGGAAATTAGAGTTTAGATGGGTGTATAGAACACACCAGAGTCATGGTATGTGGAATGGTAAGAGTTGTGCAAAAATTTGGAGGAAATGGTGTACAATGCTTTAAGATGATTTAGGTATGAACTAGGGAATATGACGATGAGAAGTTTTGATGTCTTGTGTAAGTGGTGAAGATGCTAGTAGTGGATTAATAAGGTCATAGTTGGATGGTAAAGAGTGGACTTGGGTGATGGAAGTGAATATTGAAGGAGAATGTTGTCAATTGTCAAGGAAAATGACTAGGAATGTAAAACAGCGTGTGATCATGAGAATGGTGAGTAAGTTGAGTAAAAGGAGATGGAAATGTCTAAGGAGGGTGTAGGATAGTCAAGGTAAAGAAGAACAAGGTTAGGGTGATAAGAAGATGGGGAGAAATGCATAAGTAAGTTCATCAGTTTAGGTTGATAAGCAACAAGTGTTAGGAATTCTTGTAAGGATTGAGAAAATGGTTAAGGAGGTTTTAGAGGATGTTATAAGGAGAGTTTAAGTGCCTATATGGTATTAAGACATAATGGGACACTTGTGGAAGAGTTGGGCATTTTGGCAAGAAATGAGATAAGTGTTTAAGGGTATATAAGATGAGTTTTCTGGCACGTCCGGACTTCCGTCCGAATTTGGAAGTTCGGACATGCCCTGTTGCGATTAAATTTTCTGAGTCTCGACCAGTGTCCGGACTTCTGTCCGGCCTTCGAAGTTCGGACACTTGAAATTTTTCCTTTGATTTTTCCTCGACCTATATCCGAACTTGGGAAGTTCGGACACATGTTCGGACATACGTCTGGTTGCACCCTTTTGAGTCTCGGTTTGCGTCCGAACTTCGTAAGCTCGGACACAAGTTCGGATATGGTGCTGTTTTGACCAAAAACTTTGTGTAAGGTTAGGAAATGATATCTAATGGTGGGGATTGATGGATATTGATGTTATAAAGTTATTAAGGGCATGCTTGGAGGGTGGAATGACTACTGAGTGGGTGAATAAGTATAAGGTATGAGGAGAAGTGATTCACTTAAGATTAAGTTTGTAAGAACTTAAGTGGTGTTAGATGGGGATCATTAGTGACTAAGTGAGTTAAGTGAGTTAGCTTTATTGGAAAAGTAATTAACAACCTAAAATTGAATGAATGTTTTAGGGTTTGAGAATTTGGACTCCAGAGGAGAGTAAGCAACCGAACGACCAACGGTGAACGGTACAGTCTTTCTTGTGACCTGCTTGTTAACGAGGTGTCCCTCGGCTTGTGTGCTATCTGTTTTTGGTGTTCCCACTAAACAAGATAAAGCATGTAACCGGAATATTATGTTGATTGTATTTTTGTGTGATGTTTGATAACTAACACAACTTACGTGAGAACTTACTAACTAGTGTTTAGTAAAGCATTGTGTCAGATTAAGGAACACTCCCACATATTGTTTACTTAGTAACCGAAAGAGGTTAACTAACAAACATTAACTTGAGACTTACTACTTACTGGAACTTGGGGGGAGTGAGGAATCCGGAATGGTACCGGCACATGTGTATTAGGGGAGGTTGGTATCCTTATCAGATACCGACTTCCAAATAGGACTTGTCTTCGGGCTCGTCGCCTAGAGTCGACATATAGACTCGGCCTCCTCGGACTACTTGTTTTAGGAGGGAGGCATACTAAGATGGCGTGGGGGGATCTAGCCTACATCCCCAACAATTTAAGAATGTTGTTTATTGTCGGTAAGTGTCCTGTTGCTGGCTAGGGTTAACCAAGCCCTACGAAAATAAACAACGAACTAAAGTTTAACCAGTTCCTAATGAGAGAACGGTTGGCATATATGAGATAAGGTTTGAGATAAGTTGCAACCATCCCTATTTAAAGGATGGTTTGTATTTTAAGACTGAGATAAGCTACATCCATTCCTTTTTAAAGGATGGTTGTTTTCTAAGACTAAGATAAGACTAAGATTGAGGTAAGATAAGAATGGACTAAGATTAAGAGGAAACGTAACTTAAGGAGTGAAGTAATTGACTCACTAAATAAGGGAACGCATTTAAGTCGTTCATTGTGTTTGAACATTGATTGTTCATATTTGGATTGTTGTTTATTGCACTTTCTATTATGTTGTGCATCTAATCAACCTCCATGCTAACGACAATTAGTCGTCGTAGCCACGTTAGCTTGGGGGACATGAGAGGATCGTTCCAGCATTCATGCTGACCCCCTTTGGGGGCTGTTTTTACTACACAGGTGAACGTCAGGAGGCGGCCGTCACGAGAGTAAGATGGGGTACAAGTGTCACGGGTTAAGTGTGGCCTACGAGTTGTGCATGTACACTTGTATGACAATTTGAGTTAGTAAGATGTATAGAATGTGAGGGGATTGTAAGAGGCATATGTATTTGGTTAAGACATGTAAGTACTAATGTTCGGTATATTCTGTAGTCAGACCGTGGCAAGGTCTTGGAATGTAATTGAATCCGCTGCAGAGTTTGTATATATGGTGATAAGTTTGTGATAACCACGATTGGATCGAGATGAGGTGTTACAAAAAGTGGTATCAGAGCGTAGTTACGCTCTGAAGACAAGAATTACCAAACTTAGGAGAATATAGAGGTTGAGTTTGAGTTTTGGGTTAAGGGTTGAGTGATAGAGTGAGAGGTGCGTTAGTTAGGACTTCCCAGTATTTACCGGATATCCATAGTACCTAGACTCGCCCTCCGCATCCCTAACCCTGAATATGTGGAACAAACGCCAGAGAGAAGAAAGCCTTCTCTTACTCGGGAAAAACCCGATCTGGTAGTTAGTTAACAGTAAGCAATACGAGAAATAACTTGTCGTACGACAGTTTACAAGAACTTGAAGGTTTTTAATGGAGCGCAACAGTGAAACAGGCGCTACCAAGGGAATTCTACCAGTAAGGTAACAAAAATTACCGGCAACATGGGTCGACATGCCACGCAGTCGAGTTACCTTTCTATACCAATAATAAGAAAAGCACTACGAGTGCAATGGATAAGAAAATATAAGCGACATGAATACCGGACAGTGGTCCGAGTGAGCATAACAGTGGGATAATACAATGCATGAGAATTAAGACTACCTGAATGTCTAGTTAAAGACGGGAACTCCAAACCTCATACACTGAGAAAAGTTACAACCCTGGCCGGCATAGCGCAGGCAACAATAAGGATACGCACAACTGAGTACCGGAATAGGACAACGATGTAGTTCCTAAAGGAGAACCATTACTTGGTAACCACGACAAAATGTGTGGAAACGGGAGCGATGATTAAGGCTTGAGTAAATAACAAGGGGTTCCCTCAGAAAGAGGAACGCCTTGATAAGTGACGGTACTGTCAAACCAACCAGGAAACTGCCGGATGGCTAGTTATCCAAAATAAGAGAACATCGAAGGAGTCCCGAGGACTACCAAAAATATGGAAACTAGGTGGAAGTACCACTACCGACGCACACGGTACCAGTAGCTCATCTTGCATGGCGCACTTGCCATAGCAAGTGCTACCACGGTTAAGCTACACGGAAAGCCATCATGGCGGGATAAGAGAACGCTACAGTCATAATACACACTAATACTGGATTGTAAATCCATAAGAACCAGAGGATGAGACCTTGGGAAGGCCTGACGGCTTGACCATGATGAGATGAGTGGATACACCAGTCAGCAGGGAGCTGAACTTGGACGAAATACTAAACGGTATAAATATTACCAACGGTACAACCTACTACAACAACAACCGACAGTGCGGTAAGAACGTCAATCCCAAACCCCGAGAGGAAAACATAAGAGATCGCTCAGTAATGCGAGCAAGACACTACCTAAGTGATAACGTACAAGGAATGCATTACGGAATATAATGGAGACCGTCGACATAAAAAAAAAACTTTCAACAAGGATGAGATAAGACTCCTAGATTGATCACTGAGAATACCAGTAATAAGCATTCTTCAATGAAGATGTTGGAAAACCCAGAAAACAAGGATAAAAGAAATGAACGTAAGCTATAACCTACTAAGGATTAAGGACATACAACCCTGGAAAAGGAAAGCTCAGAGGACTACCCCCACAGAGCGGGCATAGTCGAGCCGAACAAGCTCATGAATGACAGTTAATACTGTTTGTTTGACTCATTAACACCCAAGTATGATTGGTCATCCACGGGTGGCGTAGTCAACGGAAGTTGAACGAAGCGTTGAGATGGAAGTATAAGATGATAAGATGATATCCAACTTGGAACCGTAAGGCAAGCGCCTAATACGAACTTAGCCTTAATTACTAAAAGACATAAGTCTAGTAAAACAACAGTAGGGACACTAAGTAACCTCAGATCACCTGAACGAACTTTCGTAGTGGGAATCAAAATGCAGCAACTTGCCATGAGACTTGTTACTACATTTAATATGTAACCTAACGGTGGATAGTGTTAAAGAAACAAAAAACCTATAAGGATGACCTACAGATGAGTAAGAGTACAAGTAACGAACGGAGATATTAAGCACTAAGAGCCTACGTGCCAAGGATGTTAACCACATCAGAGCCGAGGCACAGCGAGTTATAAGAGAGCATATTTAAGCCATGAGGAACTACAATGTGTAGATATGAACAGTTACAAACCTATAACTTAGATTATGGAAATATTGCCAGGAAAGGGCACCAACGAGAATGATGAGATAGTACATTGACAGGGGCGGAGAACGAACCATGCCTTTTAGGGTGGGGATACCTCTCCTTGTTGTGAGGCCATGAGTGGGAATAAACCCCTTAAGAAGGGCTTTCATTTATTAGGGATGCAATACGCTTTGGTTAGAGAATGGAAAATGTGAACCTTGAGACTACATTCGGACATATCAGATACGCTCGAGTAATAAGGAAGGCTGCAGAGTTAGACCTCATATCAAACACCAAGGATTTAGGAATCACTAATCGTCAGAGATAAACATTGTGAGTGCACATTATGGCACGTTAAGTGACCAACGCTCAGGAGAGCTTGAGATTCAACGGATGGCTTTTTCAGTACCGGTTAAACTACATGGTAAATAACGTCATAAAGGATGAAAGAATGAGAGAAAAATTAGACTACTTATAAACCTGAGATTGAAGCAGAACACCTTCATATTAAGAGATGATCAAAATTACAACACGGTACAACAACCGCCATACACCGAAATTAGAGAACTCCCAGTGTGTTTACACCGAGAAGGGATTGAATATAAGATAAAATGTTAGAGTAAATGAGTAAGTAGTTGCGCCTACAATGGGCAACATGGTAAAGGCCAATTACCACGGTAGTAGTGGTCGTGAGTACAATATTTATATAAGTGGATTAAGTCATGGTGTGCAGTAAAGCGACCATTATGGATGAGCCGTTAAATATTGATACTGAGGCAATTAGATTTATGAGTTAAGACCGATATGAGTAAGGGAATAAGATGGAAGACGAACTGTGCATTGATGCCAGTAGTCTGGACCTGGTTAGGTAAGATTTCACAAGAAGCACACTACCCATTCCTTAAGGAACTGGAAGTGCATTCCTAGTAGATCAAAATATGAGAAACAAGATAAGAGACTCTATGGAAAGAGACCTCAGTCACTAAGAAACCGAATCAGTACAGTACGGGATACAGAAAGAACTAGAGCATACAATACCCAAGAACGCGGTAAATGGATTTTCCTTGATTAAGTTCAAAAAGAACAATAAGTGTTATTATGGAACGATGAAGAGGAGATCGACAACAGAATACTTCATAGTTAGCAATGGTTAAATGTGTGACGGACACTACGAGTTTACTAAAACGAGATGTGGGACGACTGCACCCCACGGGGGCTTGCAGGCCTGACACGCTCATTTATGAGTTAGTCGGATAAGTAGTAATGTACCAGCAAGGTACCCCATGCATGTAAACGAGTGGTGTAAGGAACACGGGAAGTAGTCGACTCCGTACCACGGACAACAACGCAAGATCAGACAAGAGCAGCTACTACCACAAACAGTCGAAGAGAAGAATTCAGTTGAACCAACAACACAAATGAATCAGAGAACAAATAATTAAGGACTATGAAGTGCGAAGAGCATGGATTGTTAAGTACAGACATTGGACATGTCTTAAGATGTAAGAGATTAAACTTTAAAGCGCAATAAGCACTAAACAGTAGTTTCAGATTAAGAATCATCCTCAGACCAAAGGTCAGATGGAGAGAACAATTTAGACACTTGAGAAAACACTAAGAAGACAAACACTAGATCTCCAGGAAGACTGGATAGACGAGCTACAACTCATCAAGGCCGTGTATATATAATGATAACACGTGACCATTGAGGGACCTCTAGTGCTAAACCATAAGCACACAGGAGGAAGATATACAATACTATAAAAAGGATAAGTGAGGCAGTTAAGCCTAAGACTATCAGAGTTGTGCAACGGAAGCTAGCAGATCAGTACCTTTGAGGTTAGACCAAACTAAGTTAAGAATATGGTATAAGTACCGTTAATAATCCTCGATACAGAGACTAAGCCATTAACATAGTTATGACCCTCTGATCCAATTATAGTGAGATAGATGACATGGAAGCTAGAATGCTTGATAAGAATTAGACATCTTGAACTTATGTTCAAGGATGATATAATGTTAATTACGTGGGCGTAATCCATTTTAAGGGGGGTAGAGCGAAAACCGCTTAGCGTATGTATGCATAGCACAAAAGAATTTGAGAATATGTTTTACATAAACATTTTGAGATAAATCATGGTTATTGCACACAGAAGATGTGAATACCAAACATATAAAGTACCTATCTTGTTAACTCCGGTGTGAGTACAAGTTAAGAGAATTAAGGAAGAGGATTAAGGAGAATTAAGGAATAAGGAACATATGAGGTATGAGTCGATATGAGACTATGTGTGAGATAAGAATAGGATAACACTATGGGATATTGTTCGATATGAATATGAGGAAGAAGATAGTAATGCTATTAGATATAAGATGGTGAGAATTGGTATGAGACGGTTATAGAACTTGGTAGGAATTTAAGTCTTGAGGTAATTACTAAGAGATGAATCGGGAATGCTTGATGGACTGAGTCCACACTTTGGAGATGTATTGATTATGATTAGAAGAACTAAAAAGATAGAAAATTGGACATGAGTGAATTATTTGGATGTTTGAAAATGATGTGGGAGGTGGAACTTGATTTTCTAGGGATCAAGGGAAACCGAACACAAATTGGGGTGGAAGGATAGTTCTACACTGATGCTGATCACATCAGGGTTGGATGATTCCTGAAACTCCTTACCAGTGGTCACAATAAAATCACACTTAGGATAGAGGCATTAGGATAAAATGAAATTGGAGTTGATTGTATTTTTAATTAGAGGAATTATTCCTCACATGACCTCATAAAAAGGATTACCTTTTTACTTAGTCTCACCCATGAAGTCGAGGACACACGAGCCTTTGTCTTCGGACCGGTGACATGGGGACAGCAGAGTTGTTTTGTATTCTGGCCCATGGTGACGAGGACGAACGAGCCATTGTCTACGGACCGGTGACATGGTAGAATACGTTGGAAATTATGTGAATGTTTTAATCATCAAAAGGAACAAAGGGAATTTTGAGTGCTATACATGCTTAAGCGTTGTGTGATATTTAAGTATAAGCATATGGTGGATCTAATGATTAAATGAGTTTAAGTATACATAAGTATGATCTATATGATGTATGGAATGAGGTAAGACATGTATTCTAATAGGAAAAGATGCCTGGGAACTTTGGGGACAAAGTTCTTTTAAGGGGGGTAGATTGAAATACCCCAAACCTAAGTATGCTATGTAAACTTCAAATTATGATGTAGTAAGGCTAACATATGCCTTAGAAAGATTGGTAGACAATTTGAACCAAGGAAAACACAAGAAAACGCCTTAAGGGCAATTTAGGCAAAAACGTGCTTTAAGCTTTGAGTGACTTTAATTAGCACCCAAATATCATTATAAGACTTTAGTAACATGCTAATGGCCATGATAAATCAATTAGAAAAGAAAACCAAGCTCAAAAACAAGCTTAAACACAAAATGTGCTTTAAGACTCCTTAAAGCACCTTTTTGAGAAATTGTCTTAGAAATGAGTTTTGAGTGGCTAAATGCCCATGATTACACCTTAATCAACATGTGTACTAATTATTATCACATTAGGAAGCCTAAATCAATGGGAAACCAAAAATTTCACAAATTTGTGCTCTAATTTGTGAATAGTGCCAAATAGTGCCAGTTTAGTCTTTAGTCAACTTAGTTTGGTTAATTGGTCAACAAAGGCCAAAAATGCCCTTATTTAACAAAGGGGCCGGTTTTTGAGAGTGGTGAGTCACCACATGAGTCATCCAACTTAAGAAAAGGAGAGAGAAATAAGAAAAGTTACTATTTGCTTTTATAAAGAAAAATATCCTTTAATAGCCTACATCTCTCCTCTCTTCTTCATTTCCCACCTTCACCCACGGTTTCCTCTTCTCCTCTCCTGCTTCAAAACCGAGAGGGCTGCCTCCATGGGTGCTCCATCTTCAAATGCTCACCAAACCTTCATTTTAGCTCCAAATCCAAAAATAAGCATGGATTATTCTTAGTTAGACCAAGACATACCTTTCTATCTTTTCAAATCCTTCAAAGCTCAAGTTTTGAGCCATGGAAAAACTTCATTCATTCAAGGTAATGAAAATGTAAGAAAAACCTTGTTTCCACCACTTCTTCTATATGGCCGAAAATTACTACTCATGGGGCTTTGTTTTTATGCCTTGTTCTAGCTTGTTTTATTCACCAAGGACTAGTGGTGGTCCTATTTCATTCAATGCCCAAGTCTACCTTGAGACTTCAAAGGTAATCATCCACTTTTATACCTTAGAACACATTTTTAACCTAGGTTTTCATTCCTTAAGGTTAGTGCATTGTTTAGCACTCATGTGAGTCTTTGAATATTGGTTAGAACATTGGCAAAGGAAATTTAATGGGTGGCCGAGATTCATTCAAGAAGAAGGTCTAAGGAGGAAGTTAAGATAAGCTTGGAAAAAACAAGGTAAAATGCTTATCTAATGGTGGTTTAAGTCTTAAGGGATGGTATTTAGATAAGTACTAATGTAGCTTAAAGCTTACATTAAGTAATGGGCTATATAACCTAGGAAAAAGAATTTAAACAAGCTTATGAACTTGTGATTAAGGAGCCAATGGGAATGAGTTAGTAAGATAAGTTTAAGATGGATCTTAAGAGCATTATAACTACTTTGAGATTGATGGGTGTATTTGCAGGTTGAAAGCTTTTATATATGGGAAATTCAGTGTTTAAGTTTAAGTCATTTAAGGGCCTAAGAGCCATGTTATTTAAGAGCCTTAGTGCTATGCAATTTAAGATTATTGCACAATATTGAGTTTATTATGAATAAGTTGATTTGGGTGAGGAAACAAGATTAGAAAGGACTTGAGGTGTGTGAGTTGGTTGAATGAGGAAAACAATGCATTTGGGCATGATAAAATACTAGAGAAGCTATGGCGAAATTTGAATAGAAAACAAAGAGTTAAAGTGGAGGTGGTGAGTTAATATGTCCTAGGGTTCACTAGGGATCATTCTGAGGAATTTGAGTAGAAATGAGTTAACTAAGGAGTTCTGGAGGTTTAGAATGACCTAGAATTGTCTATAAGGAAATTAGAGTTTAGATGGGTGTATAGAACACATCAAAGTCATGGTAGTTGGAATGGTAAGACTTGTGCAAAAATTTGGAGGAAATGGTGTACAATGCTTTAAGATGATTTAGGTATGAACTAGGGAATATGACGATGAGATGTTTTGATGTCTTGTGTAAGTGGTGAAGATGCTAGTAGTGGATTAATAAGGTCATAGTTGGATGGTAAAGAGTGGACTTGGGTGATGGAAGTGAATATTGAAGGAGAATGTAGTCAATTGTCAAGGAAAATGACTAGGAATGTAAAAGAGCGTGTGATCATGAGAATGGTGAGTAAGTTGAGTAAAAGGAGATGGAAATGTCTAAGGAGGGTGTAGGATAGTCAAGGTAAAGAAGAACAAGGTTAGGGTGCTAAGAAGATGGGGAGAAATGCATAGGTAAGTTCATGAGTTTAGGTTGATAAGCAACAAGTGTTAGGAATTCTTGTAAGGATTGAGAAAATGGTTAAGGAGGTTTTAGAGGATGTTATAAGGTGAGTTTAAGTGCCTATATGGTATTAATACATAATGGGACATTTGTGGAAGAGTTGGGCATTTTGGCAAGAAATGAGATAAGTGTTTAAGGGTATATAAGATGAGTTTTCTGGCACGTCCTGACTTCCGTCCGAATTTGGAAGTTCGGACATGCCCTGTTGCGATTAAATTTTCTGAGTCTCGACCAGTGTCCGGACTTCTGTCCAGCCTTCGAAGTTCGGACACTTGAAATTTTTCCTTTGATTTTTCCTCGACCTATATCCGAACTTGGGAAGTTCGGACACATGTTCGGACATACGTCTGGTTGCTCCCTTTTGAGTCTCGGTTTGCGTCCGAACTTTGGAAGCTCGGACACAAGTTCGGACATGGTGCTGTTTTGACCAAAAACTTTGTTTAAGGTTAGGAAATGATATCTAATGGTGGGGATTGATGGATATTGATGTTATAATGTTATTAAGGGCATGCTTGGAGGGTGGAATGACTACTGAGTGGGTGAATAAGTATAAGGTATGAGGAGAAGTGATTCACTTAAGATTAAGTTTGTAAGAACTTAAGTGGTGTTAGATGGGGATCATTAGTGACTAAGTGAGTTAAGTAAGTTAGCTTTATTGGAAAAGTAATTAACAACTCAAAATTGAATGAGTGTTTTAGGGTTTGAGAATTTGGATTCCAGAGGAGAGTAAGCAACCGAACGACCAACGGTGAACGGTACAGTCTTTCTTGTGACCTGCTTGCTAACGAGGTGTCCCTCGGCTTGTGTGCTATCTGTTTTTGGTGTGCCCCCTAAACAAGATAAAGCATGCAACCGGAATATTATGTTGATTGTATTGTTGTGTGATGTTTGAAAACTAACACAACTTACGTGAGAACTTACTAACTAGTGTTTAGTAAAGTATTGTGTGAGATTAAGGAACACTCCCAAATATTGTTTACTTAGTAACCGAAAGAGGTTAACTAACAAACATTAACTTGAGACTTACTACTAACTGGAACTTGGGGGAGTGAGGAATCCGGAATGGTACCGGCACATGTGTATTGGGGGAGGTTGGTATCCTTATCAGATACAGACTTCCAAATATGACTTGTCTTCGGGCACGTCGCTTAGAGTCAACATATAGATTCGGCCTCCTCGGACTACTTGTTTTAGGAGGGAGGCATACTAAGATGGCGTAGGGGGATCTAGCCTACATCCCCAACAATTTAAGAATGTTGTTTATTGTCGGTAAGTGTCCTGTTGCTGGCTAGGGTTAACCAAGCCCTACGAAAATAAACAACGAACTAAAGGTTAACCAGTTCCCAATGAGAGAACGGTTGGCATATATGAGATAAGGTTTGAGATAAGTTGCAACCATCCCTATTTAAAGGATGGTTTGTATTTTAAGACTGAGATAAGCTACATCCATTCCTTTTTAACGGATGGTTGTTTTCTAAGACTAAGATTGAGGTAAGATAAGGATGGACTAAGATTAAGAGGAAACGTAACTTAAGGAGTGAAGTAATTGATTCACTAAATAAGGGAACGCATTTAAGTCGTTCATTGTGTTTGAACTTTGATTGTTCATATTTGGATTGTTGTTTATTGCACTTTCTATTATGTTGTGCATCTAATCAACCTCCATGCTATCGACAATTAGTCGTCGTAGCCACGTTAGCTTGGGGGCCATGAGAGGATTGTACCAGCATTCGTACTGACCCCCTTTGGGGGCTGTTTTTACTACACAGGTGAACGTCAGGAGGCGGCCGTCACGAGAGTAAGATGGGGTACAAGCGTCACGGGTTAACTGTGGCCTACGAGTTGTGCATGTACACTTGTATGACAATTTGAGTTAGTAAGATGTATTGAATGTGAGGGGATTGTAAGAGGCATATGCATTTGGTTAAGACTTGTAAGTACTAATGTTCGGTATATTCTGTAGTCAGACCGTGGCAAGGTCCTGGAATGTAATTGAATCCGCTGCAGAGTTTGTATATATGGTGATAAGTTTGTGATAACCACGATTGGATCGAGATGTGGTGTTACATTTGGTTACCCCGATTTGTGTGCTTATTTGATCACCTCATAAGATAAATGCATGAATCGGACTATATCGCACTTACTTGTGGTTGTTTACATTGTTCTTGATATTCGTCTTGAACAATAGTTTGTATAATTCATGAAATATATGAATGATGGTGAAGTGTATTGTATCTCGTAATGTACTTGTGTATTGTGTTGTATTATGTATGGATGTGTATATGAACAATGTATTTGTGTATGTGGCTTGAATGAATGACTTCTACTAATTCCTAACTACCTAACTCCTAACTTAAATGTAAGTAAATTGGAATGAGTAGAAGTCCGATATAGTTTCAGCCACGCGTGACGATGAGGAGACACAAGAGGTTGGATCCGATTCCTGGTTCTTAAACTGGTCCACGGCCCAAATCCCTTAAATGGGTAGCATCCTTGATTGGTGAACCAAGTAAAGCCTGGTGGTGGGACGGTGTAGTCCCTGCCCAGAGGTCATACCGACTTAACATGAGTAAGAGTAAGTAAGGATCAGTAAGTAAGTAAAGTATGAGTATGTATGCGTAAGTATTGTGTAACGAGTAAAAGAGTAATCTCCACCCAATTAACCCGGGTGGACAAATGAAGCTAACAAGCATGGAGTACTATGTATGTATTGAATGTGTATCGCGTATGTGTAGCCCGGAAGAAGGTAAGTAAGAATTTGGTTGATTTGTATTGTCTTCCTTGCGTGTATTGTATTATGTGTATGTATGTATGCCTTGTAAAGTATTGTAGTATTATGTACGAAAGCATATATGCATGTATGTGTGAATAAAATGAATCGCATGTATTCGACCAAGTGGTCGGCGTACCCTCACTAGTACGCGGGGTATGCGGTTATCATATTCAGCGAAAGCTGACCCCCTAGGGGGAACGTTTTTAGTGTGTAGGTACCCAAAGCGGATATGGTAAGGGTAAGAGACCGGTGGCTACACTTGGATGGTTAGAAGTAGAATGTAGAAGTGTACTATGTGGCACACCCCTTGTACTTAGGAAGTAAGTAGTTTGTGAGGAATGGGTAGTGGTTAGACTCTTAATGAGTGTGTATGGAATTGAAAAAGGTATTGTACTTGTATAAGGATCTTAGTAAAACTCGGTGTATTATACTGTATTGAACTTATGGAGTATTATAATGATTGAGAAGTTCTAGTATTTGAATTGGTAACGGGAGTATGTATTGTAAGTGTGTAGTACTCGGATATTCCGGTCCATCAGACCGATGCTGTATGTAGTAGTAGTAGCTTTGTTAGTCACGTGGGTGACTAACGGCATTGTATCACCCACCGTATGTAAGTATGTACCGCTGCGTGAATCTGAAAGTATAAGGAGATTAAATGGTAATGACAGTATTAACGGTAGGGGTGTTACCGTCCCAGTAGAGAGGTGTCCTACATGGTCTACCATACAACACCTGGAATGGTGGCATCTGAATTGACGGGTGATAGCTGTTGTTGTAGGCAAAATTAATCTGGTGTAACCGATCTATCCATCACTCCTAGAAATCAAGGGCGCATGCTCAGAGCATGTCCTCCAATGTCTGAATGGTTCTCTCACTCTGACCATCCGTCTATGGGAGAAAGACGGTACTTAGCTTCAGCTTCATACCTAATGCCTCTTGCACTTGTCCCTAAAACCGTGATAGGAATCGAGGGTCTCTATCTGACACGATCGTCTTCGGCACTCCATGGTGTCTGATGATCTCTCGTTGGAAAAGATCCTCTAGCTTGGGAACTTTCCAGGTGTCCTTGATAGGGATAAACTTGGCCACTTTCGTCAATCTGTCGACGATCACCCAAATTGTGTTCACACCTCCCTTAGTCAGTGGAAGGCCGATTACAAAATCCATGGATAGATCCTCGAACTTCCAGTATGGAATGGGCATATGCTGCACCAAACTTCCTGGTCTCCTGTGCTCGAACTTAACTTTCTGACATGTCAAACAGCGGTTGACAAACTCTACTACATCCTTCTTCATGCCACTCCACTAAAAGTGAGTCTTCAGGTCTTTATACATCTTCGACGATCCCGGGTGGATGGACAAGGAAGAGCAATGAGCTTTACTAAGTATCTTTTCTTTCAACTCTGGGCTGGACTCTGGGATGCACAATCTATCATTCAATCTGATCAATCCAACATCCCTGAGTCTGAAATCATACCTCTGCCCCTCGAATGTGCTGTCAACTAACTATTGCCTGATGGTCTGTATGTACTGGTCGCTCTCCTGAGCACAACGTACTTCTTTGACTAGGCTACTGTTTGTTGACATGGCATGTAAGGAGTGAGCTCTCCGGCTTAGGGCATCGGCTACTATGTTCGCCTGCCCCTCCTTGTACTTGAGGTGGATCTCGAAGTTCTTCAAGAACTCGACCCATCGCCTCTGCGTTCAGATCTTTCTGGGTGAATAGATATTGAAGGCTCTTGTGATCAGAATATATCATCACTGTAACATCTTACAAGTAATGTCTTTATATGTTCAAAGCAAAAACAACTGCTCCCAGCTCTAGATCATGTGTCGGGTAGTTCTCCTCATGTTTCTTCAGCTGGCGGGTGGCGTAAGCGACGACCTTCCCGTGCTGCATGAGTACACACCATAGCCCCGTACCTGAGGCATCACAGTACACTTCGAACCCGTCGGTCCCTTCAAGGATGGTGAGTACGAGAGCCGACGTTAGGAGGTCCTTCAGTGTCTGAAAGGAACACTCGTAATCCTCAGTCCACACAAACTGAGCATCCTTTTTCATCATATTAGTCATAGGCTTGGCTACCTTGGAGAAGTCTTTCACAAAACGCATGTAGTAACCAGCCAACCCCAAGAAACTGCGGATATCGGTCACTGTCTTCGGTCTCAACCAGCTCTTGACTGCTTCTATCTTCGCCGGGTCAATAGATATGCCGCTAGAGGAAAAGAAATACCCCAAAAATCTATTTATGAGTTTGAATGCCTTAAAACTCTATTTTGGTCACTTTTAAGGGTAATACGGGAATAGAGACTTTATGGAGCATTTTTAAGGGATGAGATGTGTTCCATTAGGTTTAGAATGTAATTTCCTTAAGTTGATCAAAACAGGTATTTTGGTAATTTTGACCCAAAAGTTGACTTTGACCACCAGGGATATTTTGGTAATTTACCCAAGTCGAGAAATTGATCCACCATGGTATATTCACATGTCTAAATTCCACTAACAAATTAATGAACTAAATAAATTGGTGGGTAGTTACCTTATCTTAAAGATGATATCTTATTTAAAGCACAAAAGTATCCATTTGTCCTTAAAAGAAAATTTATCCTTTTGGTGGTTATTTAATGTACTACCAGGACTTTTATACTCTTACTTAAGTTAGAAAAACAATTTCTACTCAGCGTTTAATATTTACATGATCAAATCCTCATTAATCCTTTAAAGCACGAAGAGTGCCTTGGTGTCCTTTAAATAATTTATTATTCTTGGTTGGTCACTAAATGTGCTGGAAATATTTATTTAATTCCAGATTAGCTAATCCATTTAAACAGATGTTTCTCTCTACATTTAATAGTTGCATCCTCTTTAATGCCTTAAAGCACAAAAATGTCATTAATAGTCTTAAAGTCATATCTTGACTTTTGGTATTCTTTTAATGTTTTCAAATGTCTTCTCTTTCTTACTAATCCAGAAAGATATATATTTAAAATTTCCCATCCCTTTTAGCAAATCAAACCCTCTAAATTCCTTGACACACAAAAATAATGTCATTATTTGCTTTAAAGTCTTATTTTGACCTTTTGTCTTCATTTTCCAGTTTTCAAATGCCTTATCTTTCTTAATTAATTCAGGAATATCAATATTTAAAGTATCCCTTTTACCAATTCAATCCTCTTTAAACCTTAATTGTCATTAAAACATTGGACTTATCTTTGACTTTGGGCAATCATTTTCCATTGCTACGGAACTAATCACTATTAAATAAGACTTGAGATTCAATATTCAAAGATAAATAACATCTCTTCTTACGGTCACTGAATTACATCCCACTAATGCCTTAATTGTCATAATGACCTTTGGATTTCCATGGTCTATCTCCAAACGACTCATTAGTTCTCATTAAGTATTTAGACCGGTTATTTTAAATTACATTCTATTTTAAATCAGTCTCCACCCTACTAAATTTTCCAACTTCCAAAAATTTTTCAAACGCCTCAAAATTACCTAGGTATTCTCTCACCTCCTTGCACTATATATAGGGATGTAAACCGATATGTTTTCGTAGACACCTCAATCCCTCTCCATCCTAGTAATTGATAATCTGAGCTGGTTCAGGAATTCTTCTAGTAGGCGTCGCCATCAACTCCTTCCTCTTGAGTTCATAGTTTTTGAGGAAACCTTCAAAGGTGCCATTGTTTCTGTGAAGTATCCGGTTAACCTCGTGAACCATAGAGAAAGTTTGTGAGTTTTCAATTCGAAAGGTAACCTAGACATCTAGTTGTTCTTGGGACAACAATACTTTCTGTAAATGTGTTGAATTATGCGATTTATCGCTTTGATATTTTGACACTGATATGTTTAAACCTTGATTTTTTGTGATTCAAAAGCAATGGATTGACATGGTAAAGGTAAAGTAATATTTTTCTATGGAAATGTGTGATGACAAATTTTATGGAGTGGTTAAGTTTGAGATCATTTTGTAAGGTTTGTGGTTATTATTTGGTTATTATGAAATGACATGGTTTGGTATTTTCCGGTTACCCGCGGAGGGCCCAGTCTTAAGCGGTAAAGTAATATTTTTCTATGGAAATGTGTGATGACGAATTTTATGGAATGGTCAAGTTTATGGTTATTATTTGGTTATTATGACATGACATGGTTTGGTATTTCCAGTTACCTGTGGAGGGCCCGTTTTTAAGCTCTAGTAATCTACTCCTTTTAGTTTTCGAGCTATTTGGGGGTGTGCACACTTAAGGATGCTAGAGTGAGGTGGTGGCGTCGGTGTCTCGCGAAGAGCCCGACAGCAAGCTCCAGTGTTAAACTGGAGTGAGGTTAAATAACTATGGCTTGATTTATGGTTAATATTTGGTTATTATGGAATAATATGGTTTGGTTTTACCGGTTACCCGGGGAGGGCCCGGATCTTAAGCTTTAGTAATCTACTCGTTATAGTTTTCGAGCTATCTGGGGGGTGTGCACACTTAAGGATGCTAGAGTGAGGTGATGGCGTCGTGTCTCACGAAGAGCCCGACAGCAAGCTCTAGTGTTAAAACTGGAGTGAGGTTAAATTACTATAGCTTGATGATTATGAATGGTTTAGTGTCGGTGTCTCGCGGAGAGCCTGACATCAAGCTCCATTGAGTAACTGGAGCGAGATTAAATTATTTTGGATTGATGGTTAAAAATTGGTTGATAAAAAGCAAGCATGTGTTTTGGTTGTCAATACTTAATATTTTGATGGTATCTTAATTGGTTATGAGAAATTGGATGGATATCAGATGCTATAAGGCCATAATTTCCCCACATTAACAGTTTGTATATGATGCTAGTGTTACTCAGTTTTGCTGACTATTGTTTTTCGTGTGTCGTTTAAAATGTGTTGTTAAGCAGGCAACGATCAGGATTGAGTGCGCGGGCATGTGGAGCGATCATCTAACACAAGGATGTCAAATTGGATAGAGTTAAGACCAGAATAAAACTTGTCTTAAAGTTTGGCTTGTAATTGACTTTGTAACTTTGGCGGATGATAAGGCTTTTAGTGATATCCCGAACCTAAGTATGCTAAGTAAACATCAAGTTGTGATGTAATAAGGCTAAAAAATGCCATAAAAACATTGGTAGACAATTTAAACCAAGGAAAACACAAGAAAACGCCATAAGGGAAATTTAAGCAAAAATGTGCTCTATGCTTGGAGTGACTTTGATTACCAAAGAAAACCAAGCACAAAAACAAGCTGAAACACAAAATGTGCTTTAAGACTCCTTAAAGCACCATTTTGAGAAATTGTCTTAGAAATGGATTTTGAGTGGCTAAATTCCCATAATTACACCTTAATCAACATGTGTACTAATTAGTATCACATTAGGAAGCTTAAATCAATGGGAAACCAAAAATTTCACGAATACGTGCACTAATTAGTGAATAGTGCTCAAATAGTGCTAGTTTTGACTTAAGTCAACTTTAATTAGTTAAATGGCCAAACAAGGCCTTAGATATGTTAATTATGGAAGGGGGGACGGTTTTAGTGGTGTGAGTCATCACCATGCCAGTCGATTAAAAAAAAAGAGGAAGGAGTAAGGAAAAAGACTATTCACCTTTTATAACAAAATATCTTTATTTAAGCCTACCTTTTTCTTCTCTCTCTTCATTTCTTCTTCCTCCATCGGTTTTACTACCCATTCCCTGCTCCAAAACCATGAGAGCCCCATCCATGGTGAGTCCACCTTCAATTTGTCACCAAATGTTCAACTTTTCTCCAAATCAAAAACTAAGCATAGATTTCTCTTAGTTGGAGCAAGCCCTTCCTTTCTCTCTTTTCAAATCCTTCAAATCTCAAGTTTGGTGCCATGAGAAAACCCCATTGATGGAGGAAAATCAAGTTTGAAGAGCTCTTTTACCTCTCATGGTGCCTTGTTTTTATGCCTTGTTCTAGCTTGTTTAAATCACCAGGGACTAGTGGAGGTCCTCTTTCATTCATTGCCCAAGTCGACTTTGAGACTTCAAAGGTAATCATCCACTTTTATGTCTCAAAACACATATTTTAACCTAGGAATGAGTTCTATGCATATTGCTTAGTGCTCATTAGATTATTTGAATGTGAATTAGAACATTGGCAAGGAAATTAAAGTCATTGCCGAAAATTCAATCAAGGAAGCCAAAGGAGAAAAGTGTGAAAATCTTGGAAAAGCAAGGCAAATGTTTTACCTAATGGTGGCTTAAGGTTTTAAGGGATGAGATTTAGATAAGTACTAATGTAGCTTAAAGCTTACATTATGTAATGGGTTATATAACCTAGGAAAAAGAATTTAAACAAGCTTGTAAACTTGACTAAGGAGCCAATGGAAATGAGTTAGTAAGATAAGTATAAGGTGAATTTTGAGAACACTTATATTGTTATGAGAGCACTGTTGTGTGTACTTGCAGGTTGAAATCTTTTATATGTGGGAAATTCAGTGTTTAAGTTTAACTCATTTCAAGGCCTAAGAGCCATGTCATTTAAGTGCCTTAGTGCTATGCAATTTAATATTATTGCACTATATTGAATTTATTGTGAATGAGTTGATTTGGGCGAGAACATATGATGAGAAAGGATATAATGAGTGTGAGATGATTGAATGAGAAAAACAATGCATATGGGCATGGTAATATACTAGAGGAGCTATGGCAAAATTTGAGTAGAAAACAAAGTGTTTAAGTGGTGGTTGTGAATTAATATGACCTAGGATTTACTGGGAGTCACTAAAGGAAAGTTGAGTGGAAATGAGTTAACAAAGGTATTCTTGAGGATTTGAATGACCTAGGATTGTCTAGGAGGAATTAGAGGTTTGGTGGGTGTATTAAACACACCGAAATCCCGGTATAAGGAATGTTGAGACATGAGCAGAATCTAGAGGAAATGGTGTATAATGTTTTAAGATGATTTAGGCATGAACTAGAGAATATAGCAATGAGAAATATTGGTAGCTTGTGTAAGTGGTGAAGATGCTAGTAGTGGATTAATAAGGTTATAGTTGGATGATAATGAGTGGACTTGGGTGATGGAAGTGAAAATGGTAGGAGAATGTTGTAAATTTTCAAGGAAGATGACTAGGAATGTATAAGGGTGTTTAACCATGAGAATGGTGGGTAGATTGAGTAAAGGAGATAGAAATGTCTAAGGAGGGTGTAGGATGGTCAAGATAAATAAAAAGAACAATGATAAGGTGCTAAGAGGATGGAGGGAAATGTATAGGTATGTTCAAGAGTTTAGGAGTGATGAGTAGCAAATGAAAGGGAGAGAAATTTGTGCATGGAGATGCAAGGCAACTTTGGAAAGTTTAGTAAAGGAAAGATGGGTGATTAATGATGTTTGAGGAGTAGTTATATTGGTTGAAAGGAAACACTAAGGTTAGTTGGAGTTTAAGACAAAATTTACATATTGAAAGTGTAAGGAATTAAGTTATAAGTGTTAAGAGTTTTTGTAAGGAATTGGGTGAAAGATCAAGAAATTTAATATGAGTTTGATGGATGAATTAGGAGGGTTTTAAGGTGCTAAAATGATGTGAAAACATGTTAGAATACTTGTGGAGAGGTTAGGAAAAGATTGGGCAAGATTTGAGGTTCAAAAGAAGTCAAAAATTGCAATTCTTAGCCTTGGTCCGAGTTTATAACCAAGTACATAAACCCGGACCACATCAAAAACTGTCCAGAAACTAATACCGTGACTTGGTCCGGGTTTATATTCAAGTACACAAACCTGGACCATCCATTTTTACAAAGGAAGTGTGCTTTTTAGGTGGTAAATGAAGGGGGCTTGTTAGGTAATGCTATTATAAGGTTGTTAAGAGTTATTTGGTGGAATTTTAAGGCCATTGGAGGTGAGAACAAGTATGAGGTAAAATGAGAGGTAAATAACATAAGTGGTTAAGTTTAAACTACAATGACTTAGTGGTATTAAGTTGGAAATCATTAGTGATTAAGTAAGTGAAGTTAATTAAAAGTTATTTATCACCCAATTCGATGAATGTTTTTGGGTTTGAGAATTTGGACTCTGGAGGAGAGTAAGCAACCGAACAACCAACGGTGAACGGTACAGTTTTCTTGTGACCTGCTTGCTAACGAGGTTTCCCTTGGCTTGTGTGCTTTTTGTTTATGTGTGCCGACTAAACAAGATAAAGCATGCAACCGGAATATTTTATCTATTGTATTGTTGTGTGATGTTTGAAAACTAACAGAACTTACCTTGACAACTTACTAACAATGTTTAGTAACGAATTGTGTGAGAATAAGGAACACTCCCAAATATTGTCTGCTAATAACCGAAAGAGGTTTAACCAATAAACATTGTCTTGAGACTTCTACTAACTAGAACTCAGGGGGAGTGAGGAATCCGGGAGTGACTCCGGCCATGCATGTTAAGGAAAGGGGGTCGGTATCTTGATCAGATCCGACTTCCGCTTAAGGACTTGTCTTCATACTTATCGCCTAGGGTCGAATGTCGGCTCAGCTACATTGGACTTCCAGTCCAAGGTAGGAGGCATTAAGATGGTGTGGTGGGATCTACCTAAATCCCAACTAATTTGAGAATTATTGTTTATTGAACAAGCGCAGTTCTCGGCCGTTGCCTAGGGTTACTTTTGACCCGAAAAAAATAAACAATGGACTAAGTATAACGAATCTGATTAAAGAATGGTTTACCTAATTGAGATAAGGTTTGAGATAAGATACAACCATTTCTATTTAAAGAATGGTTTGTATTCTAAGACTGAGATAAGGATTAAGATTGAGGTAAGATGAGGTTGGACTAAGATTAAGAGGAAACATAACTTAAGGAGTTAAATAATTGACTCACTAATTAAGGGAACACATTTAAGTCGTTCATTGTTTTTGAACTTTGATTGTTCATATTTGGCTTGTTGTTTATTGCACTTTCTATTATGTTGTGCATCTAATCAACCCCCATGCTACCGACAATTAGTCGTCGTAGCCACGTTAGCTTGGGGGCCATGAGAGGATCGTACCAGCAATTTTGCTGACCCCCTTTGGGGGCTATTTTTATTTCGCAGGTGAACGTCAGAAGGCGACCGTCATGAGAGTAAGATGTGGTAGATGTATTACGGGTTTAAGTGCGACCTACGAGTTGTGCATGTACTCTCGTATGGTAATTCGAGTTAGTAAGTTGTATAGGATGTGAGGAGAATGTAAGATTGTTATGTAATTTGGTTAAGGCTTGTAAGTACTAATATTCGGTATATTCGGGTCCATCAGACCGTAGCTTGATCTTGAAGATTGTAGTAAGCCTAGTTGGTCACGTGGGTGACTAACGGCGGTAACACCAATTATTGTAAGGAATCCGCTACAAAGTTAATATAAGTGTATGGAGTTGTATGAGTTAAGTATGGCGTTATGAGTTGGGGTGTTACAAAAAGTGCTATCATAGCATAGTTACGCTCTGATGTCAGGAATTACCGAACTTAGAAGAATACTGAGGTTGAGTTTGAGTTATGGGTTGAGAGTTGAGAGGTGCGTTAGTTAGGACTTCCCGGTGTTTACCGGATATCTGTAGTACCTAAACCCGCCCTCCACATCCTTGCTTGAAGTACGGGGAACGAACCCCAAAGAGAAGTAAGACTTCTCTTACTCGGGGAAACCCGATTTGGCAGTTAGTTAACAGTAAGAAATACGAGAAACATCTTGTTGTACAACAGTTTACGTGCACTTGAACGCTTTAATTGGAGCGTAACATGGAGACAGGCGCTCCCAACAAAATTCTATCAGTAAGAGAACGGGAATTACCGGTAACACGGGTCGACATGCTACGCAGTCGAGTTACCCCGCCATACCAAAGATAAGAAAAGCACTACAAGTGCAATGGAGAGGAATGGATAAGCAACCTGAGTACCGGACAGTGGTCCGAATGAGCATAACAGTGGGATAATACAAAGCATGAGAGTTAAGATTACTGAAAAGTCTAGTTAGAAATGGGAACTCCACACCCCATACACTGATAAAGGTTACAAACCTGGCCGACTTAGCACAGACGACGATAAAAACGCGTACGAATTTGGATATTAAAATAGGACTACGATGTAGTGCCTAACGGAGAATGGTTACATAGTAACCCCGACATAATACGTGGAAAATGGGAGCGAGGATTATGACATAATAAAAGAACAAGGGGTTCCCTCAGGAAGAGGAACACCCTGACAAATGAGAGGGATGTCAAGTCAACCAGGAAACTACTAGATGGCTAGGTACCCAAAATAAGAGAACATCGAAGGAGTCCTAAGGACTACCAAAGATATAGAAATTAGGTGAAAGTATCACTACCGACGTGCATAGTACCGATAGCCCATCATGCATGGCGCACTTGCCGTAGCAAGTGCTACCACAGTTAAGTTATACTGAAGGCCATCATGGCGAGATAGTAGAACACTACAGTCGTAATACATATTAATACCGGATTGTAAATCCATAAGAACGAGAGAATAGACCTTGGAAAGGCCTGACCGCCTAACCATGATAAGATGAGTCGACGTACCAGTCAGCAGGGAGCTGAACTTAGGCGGAATACTAAATGGTATAAATTTTAGCAATAGTACACCTACAACAACAACGAACAGTGAACAGTACGGCTAAGGACACCGATCCCGAACCTTGAAGGGAAAAACCTAAGAGATCGCTCAGTTAGCCAAGCAAAATAGTATTTAAGTGATAACATACAAGGAATGCATTACTAAGTACAATGAAGACTGTCGACAGAACGACTTTCAAAAGGACGGGATCAGACTCCCTGGATGACCACTAAGAATAACAGCAATAAACATTTTTCATTGATGATGTTAGTAAACTCCGGAAGCAGGGATAGAGGAAATGAACTTAAGTTATGACCTACTAAGGATTAAAGACATACAATCCCAATAGAGGAAAGCTCAGATGACTGCCCCCATAGAGCGGGCATAGTCGAGCCAAACAAACTTATTAACGACAGTTAGTATTGTTTGTCTAACTCCTTAACACCCAAGTATGATTAATCATCAACGGGTGGCGTAGTCAACAAGAGTTGAACAGTGCGTTGAGATATAATTACATGATAACCTAGATAAATATCCAACTTAGACACCGTAAGGAAGATGCCTAATACGAACCGAACCTTAATCGCTTAAAGACTCAAGTCCTTAAAAGGGGAAATATTATTGGAGACGCTAAGTAACCTCAGATCACCTGAATAAACTTTCATAGCGGGAAGCAGGATGCAGCAACTTGCCATGAGACCCGGTACTATATTTAATGTGTAACCTAACGGTGGATAGTGTTCGAAGAACCCGATCTTATGAGATAACCTCTAGATGAGTAAGAGTACATGTAATGAACTGAGACATTAAGTATTAAGAGCCCACGAGCCAAGGATATTAACCACATCAGTGGCCGAGGCGCAGTAAGTTATAAGAGAGCTGGTTTAAGCCATGAAGGAACTACAATTCGTATATTGGACGGTTATAACACTTATAACTTAGATTGTGGAAGAATTGACAGGAAAGGGTACCAGTGAGAATATGGAGATGATGCTATTGTCAGGGGTGGAGAACGAACCATTCCTTTTAGGGTGGGGAGACCTCTTCTTGTTGTGAGACCATGAGTGGGAATAAACCCCTCAAAAAGGGCTTTCACTTATTAGAGATATAATACGCTTTTGTTAGATAATAGAAACTATAAACCTTGAGATTACCTTAGAACATACCAGATACACTTGAGTAATAAAGGAGGCTGCATAAACAGACCTCATATCCAACACCCAAGATTTAGGAATCAGTAATCGTCTGAGATAAACATTGTGAGTGCACGACATGGCACGTCAAGTGACCAACGCTCAAGAGAGCTTGTGATTCAAAGGATGACTTCTCCAGTAACCGTTTAAATTACATGGGAAACAACATCATAAAGGATGAAAGAATGCGAGAGAAATTAGCCTACTTACAAACCTGAGATTAAAGCAGAACATCTTCATATTAAGATACAACCATTTTACAACTCGGTGCGACAACCGCCATACACCGAAAATAGAGAACTCCCAGTGTGTTTACACCAAGAAGGGATTGAATATAAGATAAGATGTTAGAATAAATGAGTAAGTGGTTGCACCATGAATGGGCAACAGAGTAAAGGCCAACTACCACGGTAGTAGTGGTTGTGAGTACATTAATTAAATAAGGGGATTAAGTCATGGTGCACAATAAAGTGACCATTATGTATAAGCCGTCAAATATTGACATTGAGGCAATTAGATTTATGAACTAAGACCGATATAAGTAAGGGAATAAGATGGTAGACGAACTGTGCATTGACGCCAGTAGTCTAGATTGTGTGAGGTAAGATTTCATCGGAAACATAGTAGAACAAACATGAGAAACAAGATAAGAGGCTCTATGGAAAGAGACCTCAGTTACTAAGAGATCGAGTCAGTACGGAATACAGGAAGGAGCTAAAGCATACAATACCCAAGAACACAGTAAATGAATTTCCCTTGATTAAGTTTAGGAAGAACAATAAGTGTTAATATGGAACGATGAAGAGGAGATCGACAAAAGAATGCTTCATAATTAGCAATAGCTAGACGTATGATGGACACTACGAGTTTACTTAAATGAGACGTGGGACGACTGCACCCCATAGAGGCTTGCAGGCCTGTTATACCCAAAATTTTGACCCCCCCTGGCTAGGGTCTACGAGGTTTTGGTGTTGTGAGGGGCGTCTCAATCAAGTAATCAGAGGTCCTGGCTCGATCGGCGCATTTCAGGGCATGGGGAGCAGTTTCGTCATTGTCAGGGGCGTTTTTGTAATTTTCAGGGCTCCCGAGACCTCCTATAGGCTTTCTCTCTCCTCCAAAAGATGCCCAAATCAGCTTGAAATGATTTGATATTGTAACCCATGATAGGGGATGACATTTTAAGCATAATGGCGTTGGAATTTTGATTTTTCGAATTTCCAATAATTTTCTAGCAATTTCTGACTTAATTTGACGAGAAATTCAATATAAAAATATTCCAACATTCAAAAAATCCGATTCCACTTCAGAAAATTCATAATTGCCATCCTTGACATGTGGCTGAAATTTCACAGCAAAATTCCTTTGGGAAGTCATTTAATTAAAATATCAAAAAATCTTACTTTTACTAGATTTCTTTATCTTTAAGAAAGTCTATATAAAGGGATAGATTTTTTGATAAAAGGAGAATCTTATATGCTCAAGAACTCTAGGAAGACAGAAAACACAGCCTCCTCTCTCTCTCTCTCACATTTTTCAACACCCGGCCACCCGAATCATACCGAAAATCCACCGAAATCACCATCTAAACTCGTTTTCCAATCCCCAGAGCACCAATAATCATCAAAACCCCACAAAAACATCATCAAAACGTGAAGAACAACAAGAACTACTGACAACCAGAAGCTTGGTTCGAAAACCTTTCGGGTCTGCCATCAACGGAGCACTCGACGAATCCCGGTGTGAAGAAACATTGTGAATCCGAAGGTAAAACAGGTAGAAATTCCACTTTTCTAACTCCCTACGATATTTTCAGTCTTGCCTCAAAATTTGAGTTCAAACTAACTCTTTTTTGCTTAAGTGTCACTAATTGTTTTAGCTACTGCCTTGTTACTTGTTTGCTAAGTTTCGTATTAAATTGATTTCAAATTGAGTTCTTTCAATTACTAACGTGTTCATAATCTTTCAGGCTACACGCCCATAAAATTTGAGCTCAAAACACCGTCGGGAGCCATCAAAAACCCACTGTCCGTGGGTTGTCCGTGACCTCGGACTCATTGTCCGGGACCACGGACGGGTGGTCCGTGACCACGGACACCCACGGACGGTGGCAGGATTTTATATTTTTCAATTTTTCAAATTTTAGGGTTTCTGACAATACATGTCCGGGCCCACGGACACCCTGTCCGTGGCCCCGGACTTTTCCAGTTTGCGTTTTTAATTTAGTTCTGTTTTCGAAATCATTTAATTCAATTGGGGTCTGTGGTCTCGAACATTAGGTCCGTGGCTACGGACGTAATTAAAATTTAACCTAATCCTACCTCAGAAACCCTAGTTTAGGTAACTTTTAATTTCACTTTAATTTTCTGTCAAAAAACACTAAAAAATAAAAAAAAAACAGAAGCGCGCGCATAGGTTAAAAACGACTCTATAGTAAGCCGTAAATAAACCAAGTAGAGGAAAAACGACCTAGGAAGGGTAATGAAAGTAATTTGAACCCTAAATAAGTTAAATACCAAGCCCCCAAACCCGAACTCTCCTTTCTTAATTTGATCTAGGTTAAAATTAGGTGGCGACTTGTAATAGGTTCCAGTGAGCTAGCTTAGGTATTAATAATCAATGTTATATGACATAGTTATTAATATTAGGTTATAAGTGGACCTAAAACCCGGTTAGATCCAAATCAATTTAATCAACATAGGGTAGGGTTTAAAATCGAGGCTCACAGACTGGCGACTCTACTGGGGACAACTTCTTATTTTAATCTTGTTTAATTCTAAGAAAGAGGGCTTAACTCAAAAAATGTTTATTTATGGCTTTATTACTCTGTTTGTTTACTTTTGTGCGCAATTTAAGTTTCTGTACCCTTGCATCATATGAGAGCCAGGGTCCACGCAAACCAATTTCACCCCGGGACCCGCGTGAGGGTCCCCTGTCAGGGACTCACACCTTTTCAGGTGATGTGAATAAGTGAGGGAAAAGAGGAGGGTGTCATCTAACCACACCCCCTTAATACCTGGGCTTTAGCCCCAAGCATTTCCCTGGCAGTTCCCTTACCTAACCCATTGTTTGGTCAGTCAAAGACCTGACCGTGGACGCACACCTTCAGGTGATGTGAAAAAGTGGGGAACCCCAAAGAGAACAGCGTGCAAGCCCTATTCCTTTGTGGTGACATGGGCCCGCGCCCCAAGCACCTCTCCGGATCAATCTGTACCCATTGGACTGAGTTATTTTGTGAGGACATTTGCATCACCTCCTTATGTAAGACTTATGCGCATATGTTCTTCTTCTTCTGGGCCTTGGGCCCAATGTCCGTATCAATCCATCAATCTCTCCCAGTCCGAATGAAATGCATGAGGGCTTCAGTGGCCCAAATGCCCGTACCTCCACGAAGTCATCCTCTTAGGATAAGCCTAAAGGTTTCCTTTAGGATTGTTGGCCCATTTCACATGCCAAAAATCTCCAGCCTGCTAGGCCCGAACAGCCCAAACGAAAGCAAAAGATCCTGTAATTAGAACAAGGGCCCTCAGAGGGAAACCTTTTCCGCGTCATTGAAAGCCCGTGACCTAATGTTTTTTTTATGTCCTAAAAATAGAAAGAAGGCAAGATTTCAGAAAGGCGATGGGATAGAAGTTCTGGACGTTTGACCCGACTGCCTACTTTCCCACTTCCGTTATTCCAGCTCATCTGACATGTCGGTCCAAGCACAAGACGATATCTCTCAGGAGGATCAGCAAGCAGGGGGGGAAACCAGAACACCTCTGTTGAAGAACTCATGAAAAATTTTGATCTGAAACATCAGGAGGCAATCCAGGCACTCAAAAATAAATATGTAGACACAATTGCCAAGCTGGAGGATAAGTTGGCCGCGTTGGAAACGGCAACCCAAATCAGGACCACTGAGGGTCCGATAGGGGAGCAAGATCGAATTGCCAGCCTGGTACGGAAACATCAAGCTGCCATTGAAGCCTTGGAGGCACGGCATACAGCAGCAGCAACAGTTAAGCTCCATGAGAAAATAGGATCTTTGGAGGCGGCAAGACAAGAAAGACACTGCAAGGATTTGTTAATCCTTTATATGGCATGGACAATATCTCCTTGGAGGGACATGACACCCAAGTTGGATACGAGGGCGGGGCTCCTGGGAGCCAGTTAGCCGGTGAAGTTCAGAGGGATCTGAGGCGCATTGAGCGCATGGAAAAGGCCGGTAAACCCGCTGGTTTTGACTATCTCTCCATGGGATCCTATCCAGATGTTGAGCTACCCGCGAAGCTGAAGCTCCCCACCTTGGCTCTCTACAAAGGATCGACCGATCCCCAAATTCATTTGGCAATGTTTGATCGGGAGATGTCTATCTTGAGGCTCAAGGATATGCAGAAGGCCAAAGTCTTTGCTCAATACCTAGATGAGATCCCTCAACGATGGTACCTAACTTAGAGAATGAACACCAAGACATATGAAGAGATATTTGAAGCTTTCCTGACTCATTTTGAGTATGCTAAAAATTTGGAAATTACCCGGTTTGACGTCACCAGCACGCGCCAAACGGGAAGTGAATCCATGTCCGACTTTATAAAGCGGTGGAGGAGGAAGGCATCAGGCATGCCTACAAGGATGGATGAGTAGGAACAAATTCGCATCATTGTTGAGAACATGCAGAAGCAGTACAATGATGAATTAAAGTATATGTACTTTCCAAGCTTTGATATGCTCATGGGCCAGGTAGGAGTTTTGGAGGAGAAGATCCACAAGGGAGATCTAAAGCTGGGATATCCTCGAGGATCCGGGGGTAATTCAAAGTTCCTAAAATCTGAACCAACAAAGGCTTCCTACTCAAGTTCAGCTTACGCACAGAGCGCACCGCAGAGGTACATGCGACAATGCGAGGTGAATGCAGTCCAGTAGCCAAGGGAATAAGGGAGGAGCTATCTAGCAGTACCACCTCCAAGATCGGATTTCAGCCAACGAGAATTCACAGATATCGGTCGGCCCTTGAGTCATGCTCTGAAAATGCTCCAGGAGCAGAACATCTTACAGCCTCTTCCACCCCGGCCAGGAGTCACCCGTTTGGGCAGGAGTCCAAATCAGTTCTGTCTCTACCATCAGTTACTAGGTCACGACACTGATCATTGCAGGGCCCTACAGCATAAGATCCAAGACCTGGTTGACCAGGGACTTCAGTTCTCAGAGCGCGGGAATATCTTCGGGAATCCTATGCCGGAACATCACTAGGAGTCTTTTGTTGTTGTTCTTCTTCCTTTAGTTGTTTTGCGTAGCTTTTGTCTTTTCCTCTGTTTTTTCTTTTAGTTCTTTAGCTAGTTGGTATTCAATGTCATTGTTACTTCTTTTGGTTATCAAGAAAATTTCTTCTTTGTTCATGTCTTAAAGTTTATACATTCGTTCATGTCCTAAAAAAAGAAAAGAAGGAAAGAAAAGGGGAAAAAACTCTCTCTCATAAAGCATGTCCGCAAACACATAAAAGGAAAAAAACCCTTGTTTTTCGTGAAACCCCTCGTGCAAAACCACCTTCCCATCCGTGCATTCACCACCTCCATTACACAGCCCACACATTTCACCAGGCACATAAAAATAAAAAACTGCCGCCAAAAAGAGCAAAAAGTTAAATCTTTCAGCAACCCCCATCACCACTCACCACCGTCGTTTACCATCACAGATGCAATCACCTTCCATAAATAACTTGGGAATTCTAAGGTTTGTTAAGTAAACCCCACAGCAATACTGGGGGCAATCTGAATTTTAGACTGAAGATAATGATTTCTTTTGTTTAAGCGCATGAACAAGTCCTTGAGCATACATAGCGCGAGAGCGTCTTGAGTGGTAAAACTGATAAGTGTAAAATACATCTATTCTTAGAGCTTTAATTATTCCTATTTTCATAACAATTCATGTCATTTTCACACTTATCTTATAGTTTTTCTACTATTTATATTTTGATGCGAACTGGTTTATTTTATATGTAAAATGCAGGAAAACTATAGGATTTACATTAAAGATTACAACACAACAAATGATGACTTATGTATACATACATATATACATGGTATAGTTTGAGTATAGTATATACTCGGGCCGATAAATCCTGAAGTCCAGCAAGGAGGCGCAGTGGGCTGAATACACATACTGGATTCGTGACATACATGGGTTGATATTTGCTTACTGGCGCAGACTCTGGAGTTGGGTCGCAAAGCATCGGACAGAGGCGCAGTCTCAGGCATCAAATATTTGCATTCAACTTGGGCCAACAGACATAGGTCGACATTCAAATAATGAGCCACACATACATGATATGGAAGCACAGATCGACATAAACAATTTACAGAAGCACAAAGAATATTATGATCGCAGGCATGTTAATATGATATTAATTAAACCCATGCTAATGCTGGGATTTAGGCTGGGATCGCACTACAGGAGGGCATTCCATCTCCATCGTCGTATACATATTCACGCTTCAACACCTGCATTGCAGATCATCACCATCGACCGCATCTCACACACCAATATCATCGACCTTCATCATCCATCTTCTCCATTCATCAACTTTTCCCATTCACGCCATCTTCACCGTCGCCACATCACTTATTCCATTCACATACCACCGCCTTCACGACATCATCTCTCCACGCCCATTCAAACCACCGTATCATCATCGTCAAACCGACAATCTATCACCAGTCATCTTCATCATCGATCACCGTCTTCGTTCCACGCATCTTCATTCCACCACGACACACACACCGACGTCCATATATTTACGCCATCGTCGAATAGAGGAGGGGGAACAACCCATCATTCGATCTTCATTCACGCCACCGTCATCGACTACATTACCACTTTAGCACCACATCAACTCACACATCCATATCATCATTTCACGTCATCACCTCACTTCTTCATCGCCTCCATCATTCGCCACCATTCACTACCTTCACCACCGTACTTATAACACTACCGTCTTTATACCATCTCCACGATCGACATATACTCCACACTCACCATTCATCTTCAATCCATCTTCGCCGGGTTTTCCATTGGGGATTCCATGCCACACGCCCGCCACCAGACTCGACTCACCATTTATCATCCATCTCCGTCACTACGCCCGCACCAGAGGGCTCGGGTCCTCGACAACATGATTCACGCCTTCACCTGGAGCAGCATACCCACCCCACTCTCGCCCTCGTCTCATCAACACTATCTCCATTAACGCCGTCGACCCATCTTCACTCAACTTCACCGTCATCATTCACAACCGAATCTTCGCCATTCCATTCACTATCGATTCATCACCCTCGCATCATCTCATCGCTTCACCATCGATATTCATTCACTACTCCATCGCCATCCCGTGAGCTACGCGAAAAAGGAAAGGGAGTTGCTTTTCGCCGTCGACTGAACGAGGATTACCGAAGTTGAACTATGCGTGGGAAGACGAATGTGAGGGATCGAGATTCGGGAAGGCGAACAGAGCCCATCACTCTAAAGAAGAACGGGGTGAGACCGACACGGATTGGGAAAACCTAGGTGGACCGGAAGAAAGAAAAGAAGATAGAACCGATTTGGGCAGAATTGAACCGGACCGGTTTAATTATAGGGGTTTCCTCTAAACTTATGCTATTACATTTGTTACATGTTGTTTAATTTTCGTTACATTTATTTCATTACTTAACATTTGATATTTGTTTTAATGTTAATTTGTGTTTATGAAATAATGAGTGAGTAGTTTATATATAATCTGGGTGATGGTTTATTTAAGTTTGTTTTAATTATGTAATTTATATTTTTACAGGTTTTAATTAATTGCGGATTGTTACGATTAATGTTATTCTTGCGCTTTTTAATAAATGCCATGAGTTTATTGAATTGCTTTACTAAATCTATTTTGATCCGACCAAGTGATAATTAGATCGGTTAAATTAATCTGTATATCTGTGGAATTATTGATTGGATTAATTAATTATTCTTGCAGATGCAAATTATTATTCCTCGTACTTAATCCGTTTACATGTGTTTCTGCTTGAGTCTAGACTAGACCCCGCATTTCTGGTAAACGAATTCTTCTAAGACTATGATTTAGCTCTTAAGAAAATATTAGGAATTTTGCCAATTTGTCTTTAACCAGTAGACATAATTAATCAAACGGTTTTATCCTGAACCCAGAGTCCCGCTCATCCATATCATCTATCACTTTATTTTATCTGTTATTTATTTTCCTGATTGTTATTTTATTATTTCATTCTTGTTATTTATTTAAATACCCAAAACAAAACAACCCCTTTTGAATTACCCATTGTCTTAGGCTAGACTTACTTTATCAAGTCCCGTGGATTGACACCTGGTCGCTTCTAAATTGCTATACTACTACGACCTGGATTTTTGCAACCCGACGGTCTATTGATTTGTTGATTTCTATGATTAATTCTTAGCATTTAATACGTCAAATAAATCGTATGCAAAAACCAAGAGTGAAGGAGCGTGTCATTTCTACAAGACTCCAGAGAGGTCACATTCAAAGGTAAGGCATACGGCATGACTCCGACTGAAGGGGATAATTTGTAAATTTACGCTTAAACCTATGAAAAGTAACAAAGAACAGATACACGACTATTAGGGATGACGAATCACCTAGGTACAGTACCACACAGCCAAAAAGTTTGAGAACCCAGACATTAAACCCCTTGGCACCCCCGCTGAGCTTTTTGTGTACATTCTCTTTTATAACATTACAAATTCCACAAACAAGCCAGCCAATGATTAACAACCGACCCGGTGACCAAAGGAAGCAAGGAGCCCGACTTCCGAACAGCAACTTCACAAGCCCAATGAAGCAAAACTGCTACCAACATGACGAAACGATCCGTAAATGGCCCCAAAGTGGCATAGGATCCCAACGAGCTAACATCAAAAACAACTCTCAAAGTTCAAAACCAGGAAACACAAGAACCCCGAAGGAAGAGAGATTCAAGAAGGGCAAACCTGAAAAGCCTCAAAGAAATCTAAAATCGGAAAAAAAGAGAAGGTGCAAGGAACAGCTCAAAAATCCAGAGTTCCAAGCTCATAAGCGAAGTCATCGCGAAGTAGCCAAACAACCTCAAGATGAAGAAGGCAAGTCCGGGAGAAGGTGCAAGTTGCGGCTTTGGTCACCCTTATAACCCCACATATCCAAAACATTCCTCCATCATCCCTTTGTCTTTCATCACACCTCATGGCCACGTTTTAAGCTTAAAAGACTTCCTACTTAGTAGTTGTGTATCCAATCACGTGAAAGTAACAGGTTGAACGCGTAAATCTAACAAATGTCAAATTCAATGGTTGAGATGTCTTGACCAAAAGGAGGGCACGAGTGCAAGCATCAAACACTTTGAGCATAGGATAAAAGGCACCACATCAAAATTAACCCTGACCTTGTGAGGATGAGGCTTGTTCTTGCGCAATTAATCAAAGAAAATACTAGGGGCAATCGATCGTTCCGTTCGATTGCCATAAAGCCCTGAAAACTCAGATCGCCTCAAGGAAAATACAGGGGGCAATTGTTGGTCCCAACAATTGCAACAACGACACCGATTGAGGTCCAAAAACCCGAAACCCAAAGGATCAAACCCTCCTCGCATCACACAGGCCCGTCCTAAGCCCTACCTCCACATTAAATTTCCTCAGGCCCGTCCTAAGCCGTACCTCCACATCAAATTTCCTCTGGCCTGTCCTAAGCCCTACCTCCGTACTCAAACATCCACAGGCCCGTCTTGAGCCCCAATCCTCTCACGTTGATTTAGATCCAATCTTTAGGCTCGTCATACGACCTAGAACCATCCTTAGACTCGTCATAGACCTAGAACCACCCTTAGGCTCATCGTAAGACCTATAACCACCCTTAGGCCCGTCATAAGACCTAGAACCACCCTTAGGCCCGTCATAAGACCTAGAACCATCCTTAGGCTCGTCATAAGACCTAGAACCATCCTCATAAGACCTAGATCCAACCTTTAGGCTCGTTATAAGACCTAGTTACATTCCTTTAGGCTCGTAATAAGACCCATTGGCTTACCCACTCTCGTCAAACACATTGCATTCATCTCATTCATATAGGCTTGTCGTAAGACCTAGTTGCATTATCCTGGCGCGTCACAAGACCTGGTGACAGAAAAGTTGGTGTGGTGATGGCAATAAATCCTCCTTTTGCGATTAGAATAGCCTGACACATTTTCACTTATAGGTAGTCAGCGCCTTAGAACAGCTCGACAACGTTTTGTTGCTTAGGTAGTCAGCGCCTCCGAATAGCTCGACGTAGTCAATGCGATCTCGCACAACATGAAGGATTCTGTAGAATCCAAAATTTTGGGGCATCACTCACGCATCAACCAGACTTTTCACATCCATTACAAAGTCCAGTTGACGGGGGGCAATCTGTTATACCCAAAATTTTGACCCCCCTTGCTAGGGTCTACGAGGTTTTGGTTTTGTGAGGGGCATCTCAATCAAGTAATGAGAGGTCCTGGCTCGATCGGCGCATTCCAGGGCATGGGGAGCAGTTTCGTCTTTGTCAGGGGGGTTTTTGTAATTTTCAGGGCTCCCGAGACCTCTTGTAGGCTTTCTCTATCCACCAAAAGATGCCCAAATCCGCTTGAATTGCTTTGATATTTTAACCCATGATAAGGGATGACATTTTAAGCATAATGGCGTTGGAATTTTGATTTTTCAAATTTCCAATAATTTTCTAGAAATTTTTAACTGAATCTGACGAGAAATTCAATTTAAAAATATTCCAACATTCAAAAAATCCGATTCCACTTCAGAAAATTCATAATTGCCATCCTTGACATGTGGCTGAAATTTCACAGCAAAATTCCTTTGGGAATTGATTTAATTAAAATGTCAAAAAATCTTACTTTTACTAGATTATCTTTATCTTAAGAAAGTCTATATAAAGGGATAGGTTTTTTGATAAAAGGAGATTCTCATATGCGCAAGAACCCTAGGAAGACAGAAAGCACAGCCTCCTCTCTCTCTCTCTCACGTTTTTCAACACCCGGCAACCCGAATCATACTGAAAATCCCCCGAAATCACCATCTAAACTCGTTTTCCAATCCCCAGAGCACCAATAATCATCAAAACCCCACAAAAACATCATCAAAACGTGAAGAACAACAAGAACTACCGACAACCAGAAGCTTGGTTCGAAAACCTTTCGGGTCTGCCATCAACGGAGCACTCTACGAATCCCGGTGTGAGGAAACATTGTGAATCCAAAGGTAAAACAGGTAGAAATTCCACTTTTCTAACTCCCTACGATATTTTCAGTCTTGCCTCAAAATTTGAGTTCAAACTAACTCCTGTTCGCTTGTGTCACTAATTGTTTTAGCTACTTCCTTGTTACTTGTTTGCAAAGTTTCGTATTAAATTTGATTTCAAATTGAGTTCTTTCAATTACTAACGTGTTCATAATCTTTCAGGTTACACGCTCATAAAATTTGAGCTCAAAACACCGTCGGGAGCCATCAAAAACCCACTGTCCGTGGGTTGTCCGTGACCTCGGACTCATTGTCCGGGACCACGGACGGGTGGTCCATGACCACGGACACCCATGGACGGTGGCGGGATTTTATATTTTTCAATTTTTCAAATTTTAGGGTTTCTGACAATACATGTCCGGGCCCACGGACACCCAGTCCGTGGCCCCGGACTTTTCAAGTTTGCGTTTTTATTTTAGTTCTGTTTTTGAAATCATCTAATTCAATTGGGGTCCATGGTCTCGGACATTAGGTCCGTGGCTACGGACGTAATTAAAATTTGACCTAATCCTGCCTCCGAAACCCTAGTTTAGGCAGCTTTTAATTTCACTTTAATTTTCTGTCAAAAAACGCTAAAAAAAAAAAAAACAGAAGCGCGTGCTTAGGTTAAAAACGTCTCTGTAGTAAGCCGTAAATAAACCAAGTAGAGGAAAAATGACCGAGGAAGGGTAATGAAAGTAATTTGAACCCTAAATAAGTCGAATACCAAGCCCCGAACCCGAACTCTCCTTTCCTAATTTGATCTAGGTTAAAATTAGGTGGCGACTCATAATAGGTTCCAGTGAGCTAGCTTAGGTATTAATAATCAATGTTATATGACATAGTTATTAATCTTAGGTTATAAGTGGACCTAAAACACGGTTAGATCCTAATCAATTTAATCAACATAGGGTAGGGTTTAAAATCGAGGCTCACAAGGCCTGACAGGCTCATTTATGAGTTAGTCGGGTAAGTAGTATTGTTCCAGTAAGGTAGCTCATGCATGTAGAAGATTGGTGTAAGGAACGCGGGAAGTAGTCGACTCTGTACCACGGTCAACGACACAAGATAAGACGAGAGCAGCTACTACCACGAACAATTAAAGAAAGGAAATCAGTTGAACCAACGACACAAAGGAATCAGAGAACTCAATTTACACAGGAAATAATTAAGATTTATGAAGTCTGATGAGCACGAGTTATTAAGTGCAGACATAGGACATGTCTTAAGATATTAGAGATAAAACTGTAAAGCGCAATCAACACTAAACAGTAGTTTCAGATTAAGAATCATCCTCTGATCAAAGGTCAGTTGGAAAGAATGATTTAGACACTTAAGAGAACACTTGGAATATGAATGTTAGATCTTTAGGGAGAATGGAAATATGAAATACAACTCATTAAGGCCGTGTATATATAAAGATAACACATGTCCATTGAGGGACCTTTAGTACTAAACCATAAGCATGCAGGAGAAGGATATACAATACTATAAAAGGATAAGAGAGGAAATCTAAGTCTAAGGTTATCAGAGTCACGCAGCGGAAGCTAGTAGATCAATACCTTTGAGATTAGACCAAACTACGTTAAGAAAATGGTATAAGTACCATTAAGAATCCTCGATACAGAAACTAAGCCATTAACATAGTTATGACCCTCTAATCGAATCATAAGTGAGATAGATGACATGGAAGCTAGAATGCTTGGTGAGAATCAGACATCTTGAACCTATGTTCAAGGATGATATAATGTTGATTACGTGGGCGTAATCCATTTTACGGGGGGTAGAGTGAAAACCGCTTAGCGTATGTTTATGTACTGAGTACATAAACTACGGTGTGCATAACACAAAAGAACTTGAGAATTTGTTTTACATATACATTTTGAGATTAATTATGGTTATTGCGCACAGAGGATGCGAATACCATACATATTAAGTACCTATCTTGTTAACTCCGGTGTGAGTACAAGTTAAGAGAATTAGTGAAGAGGATTAAGGAAACTTAAGGAATATATGAGGTATGAGTCGATATGAAGGTATGTGTGAGATAAGAGTATGATAACACTATGAGATACTATTCGCTATGAGGTATAAGATTGTGAGAATTGGTATGCGACTGATATAGAACTTAGTAGGAATGAGAGTCCTGAGGTAATTACTAAGAGATGAACTGGGAATGATTGATGGACTGAGTCCACACCATGGAGATGTATTGATTACGACTAAAAAGACTAAAAAGATAGAAAATTGGAAATGAGTGAATTATTTGATGCTTGAAAACGACGTGGGAGGTGGAACTTGATTTTCTAGGGATCAAGGGAAACCGAACACAAATTGGGGTGGAAGGATGGTTCAACACTGATGCTAATCACATCAGGGTTGGATGATTCCTAAAACTCCCTTCCAGTGGTCATAATTAAATCACGCTAAGGATAGAGGTATTAGGATAAAATGAAAATGGAGTTGATTGTATTTTCAAATAGAGGGAATTATCCCTCACTTGACCTCGTAAAAAGGATTTCCTTTTTACTGAGTCTCGGCCATGAAGTCGAGGACGCATGAGCCTTTGTCTTCAGACCGGTGACATGGGGAGAGCAGAGTTGTTTTGTATTCTGGCCCATGGTGGCGAGGATGAATGTGCCTTTGTCTACGGACCGGTGACATGGGAGAATACGATGAAAATTATGTGATTGTTTTAATCATCAAAAGGGACAAAGGAAATTTTTAGTGCTACACATGCTTAAGCATGTTGTGTGATAACTGAGTATAGGTATATGACAGACCTAATGAGTCAATAAGTTTAAGTACGTATAAGTATGATCTATGGAATAAGGTAAGCCATGTATTCTAATGAGATAAGATGCATGGGAACTTTGGGGACAAAGTTCTTTTAAGGGGGGTAGATTGAAATACCTCAAACCTAAGTATGCAAAGTAAACATCAAGTTATGATTTAATAAGGCTAAAAAATGCCGTAGAAACATTGGTAGACAGTTTAAACCAAGGAAAACACAAGAAAACGCCACAAGGGCAATTTAAGCAAAAATGTGCTCTAAGCTTGGAGTGACTTTGATTAGCACCCAAATATCATTATAAGACCTTATTAACATGCTATTGGACATGTTAAATCAATTACCAATGAAAACCAAGCTCAAAAACAAGCTTAAACACAAAATGTGCTTTAAGACTCCTTAAAGCAGCTTTTTGAGAAATTGTCATAGAAATGGTTTTTGAGTGGCTAAATGCCCATAATTACACCTTAATCAACATGTGTACTAATTATTATCACATTAGGAAGTCTAAATCAATGGGAAACCAAAAAGTTCATGAATACGTGCACTAATTAGTGAATAGTGCTCAAATAGTGCTAGTTTTGACTTAAGTCAACTTTAATTAGTTAAATGGCCAAACAAGGCCTTACATATGTTAATTATGGAAGGGGGACGGTTTTAGTGGTGGTGAGTCATCACCATGCCAGCCAATTAAAAAAAAAGAGGAAGGAGTAAGGAAAAAAGACTATTCACCTATTATAACAAAATATCTTTATTTAAGCCTACCTTTTTCTTCTCTCTCTTCATTTATTCTGTAACACCCCTATCATTAATACAATCATTACCGTCCAATCTCCTCGTGCTTTCAAAGTCATGCAGTGGATACATACTTACATACAGTGGGTGATACAATGCCGTTAGTCACCCTCGTGACTAACAAGGCTACTACTTCTACACACAACATCGGTCTGATGGACCGGAATATCCGAGTGCTATACAGTGCGAGTCTAACTACAATTACGAATCAAATACTACAATTCCCATTCCATACAATCCACAAGTTCAATACCGTACAATATCATTCACCGAGTTTACTAAGATCCTTATACAAGAATATTACCTCTTCCAAACTCATACATACTCACTAGGAGTCTACTCACTACCCATTCCTCACAACTACTTGCTTCCTGAGTAAAAGGGTGTGCCACCGGTCTCTTACCTTGACCAAACCGCTTCGGGTACCTGTACACTAAAAATGTTCCCCCCGAGGGGGTCAGCTTTCACTGAGCATGATAACCGCATACCCCGCGTACTAGTGAGGGTACGCCGACCACTTGGTCGAATACATGCGGTTCATTTTATTCATACATGCATGCATACATGCTCTTATACATAACATTACAATACATTACGCAAGGAATACATACATACACGTCAATACACGCTCTTCAGTACATACATGGTAACCCATACAAGCCATCATATACATTCTTACCTTCCCGAGATCCGCAATACACAATACATATACAGCGCATACGCAATACATACACAATACACCATCCTTGTTAGCTCATGTTGGTCCACCCGGGTTAATCGGGTGGAGATTACTCTTTTACTCGTTCCACAGTACTTACACATACGTACTCATACTCATACATACTTACTTACTTACTCTTACTCATGTTAAGTCACCGGGACCTCCGGGCAGGGACTACACGGTCCCACCACCGGGCTTTACTTGACTCACCAATCCGGAATGCTACCCAATTAAGGGGTTTGGGCCGCGGACCAGCTTAAGAGTCAGGAATCGGATCCAACCTCTTGTGTCTCCTCATCCTCACGTGTGGCCGAAGCTATATCAGACTTCTACTCATTCCAATTTATTCCTTACTTATGTTAGGAGTAAGGTAGTTATGAATTAGTAGAAGTCACACACCAAAGCCACAATAATACAATACCATGTTCATATACACATCCATACAAAATACAATACAATATACAAGTACACTACGAAATGCAATACACTTCATCATCTTTCATATATTTCACGAATTATACAAACTATTGTTCAAGACGAATATCAAGAACAATGTAAACAAGCACAAGTAAGTGCAATATAGTCCGATTCATGCTTTTATCTTATTAGGTGATAAAATAAGCACACAAATCGGGGTAACCAGATTAGGATACAAGGCATGAAGAAATCATACCGTTCACCGTTGTACTTGTATCCGACGTTCCTCCGGTGTTCATAATTCAAATCCTATGATATACATACAATCGAGTGATTAATCTAACTATCATCAACTTAACTCGATTACTCAAACGTTTCCTAACTCATAATCATTAGGTCTTTGAAGTTCTTATACTTACACATTGTTTACTTTCTTTAAGTTTGTTTCCTTACTCTTTATTACTTTAAGTTCATTTACTTACTTAGTAATGGTATACTTATATATGTACATGTGTATATGTAGGTATACATATATATATACCTATTGTAATTTAATTTTTTTTTTTGACTCGACCGACCTTACCCAAGTTCGGTCCTAGGGTCGGTCGAAGTCAGTAGGGAAATGCGCTGGAAAATTTCAGGGCCGACCGACCTTGCAAGTCCGGTCCCAAGGTCGGTCCATTCCAGTGAGTTACGGATGGAAAATTTTTGAGTCAACCGACCTTGCAAGTCCGGTCGCAAGGTCGGTCCATTCTAGTAGGTTACATTACGGGAAATTCTTCTGGCCGACCGACCTTGCATGTCCGGTCCCAAGGTTGGTCCATTCCAGAGGGTTTCCGTCCTTTGCAAATCTGGGCTCGACCGACCTTGCAAATCCGGTCCCAAGGTCGGTCCGGCCCAGTAATTGCATTTTTATTTCTGTTTTCAGTCCCTCTTCTTACCAATTACTTCCCCAATCTTCCTACATGTAATCCCACATGTCTTAGTGCCATTTAGGCATCCTAAAATACCTCAATTCATCCACCAATTCCATTACTAAATCCATCAACCAATTTACACAATTTCCTCACTTCCTTTCAACACTTACAACAGTTTTCATTTCTCCAACGCTATAGATTTTTGTTACAACTTCTACCACTCAATACTTCCTCTACCAAGGTCACACCTAGCATCCCAAATACATTTCCAAGCCATTATATTACCTATACCCAAGTCCAACTCTCCTCTTACCAAATCTTGCACACTAATTATTCCTAGTTCTACAATGCAATTTAATACCTCTTTGCTACATATTTTGGTTCCTACTTCCTTCATACATAATTTCCTCTCTTAATGCCATTTCCAAGGCCTACAATGCATTGCCTCACCTCTTCAAGTCCAACACTCATTCCCTAGGTCATGTACATAAGTCCTCCTAGTTTCTCCAATGCCATTCAACAATTCTTGCTACAGATTTTACATTCTCATACTATAGCCACTACTCCATGGTCATTAAACATCTCTACAATCCCTAATATGCACCTTGGTTCTCCCTTCCACCAAGTCATCCATTAAAGCACAATTCCTACTAAAATTTCGCCATAGTTCACCTACTTTTCCTACTTAGCCACACATTTACTTTTTCATCAAATTCATCCCTAATCTAGCCACACCCATACAAGGGTCCTACCAGCAATCAATACATTACCAATACATCAATATTTCCATCAACCACAATACTAGTACACATACACATTACATTTGGCTCCATGGCCTACAATTCAAATACTTAGCCCATAAATACATAAACTTCCACAACTACAATACTAGTACAATAGTTTTGGTTCTTTTATTTGTTTACCCATTCCCGTTACTCTAATGCATGAAAGTATAGCATTGAGAGAGAGCTCTTACCTTAAAGCTCTTATTTCCTTCAATTCCTTTTTCAATTCTCCTCTTCCTTTCTTGCCTCAAAATCGGTTATGTGGGGAATGGAGTTGCCAAACTCCATTCCCATCACCCAATGAACACAAACAATTACAATCAATATACTAACGCTTAAATTAATGCTTGTTCAATGAAATGTTTAAAACAAGATTTCTAGGGTTTACCTTTGGGGTGTGTTAGGAGGGTTTTAGCCCTTGGTTCAAGAAGGAGAATATTCCACCATTGCAAGGTGAAATTGATGCTCAAAGAGAGAGAGAAAAACAAGGCATTACAATGGGCAAAAATAGGTTACCAAAGGAAGATGGAGGAAACTTGAACCTTTTATGGAGATTTTTACCTTGTTGGAAAGAGGAGACTCCAAGCTCCATAATGGTGTGCTTTTCCATTCAAATGGGGAAAACCCATGGAGATGAAACTCATCCATTTCGAATTTTGAAAAGAGGGAATGATAGAGGAGGATGAGGGGATTACAAATATGTGATCATTTTTGAGTTTGGAGCTTACACGAGGGTGGAGCATGAGGATGAAGAAGGGAAGCCATTAGACCTTCTTGTGGAGCTCCCAAAATCGTAGCTGCCAGAAGAGAGAGGGAGAGAGAAATCGGTGAGGAGGAAGGAGAGAGATGAGAGAGTAGAGAAATGAGTGAGGTGAGAGAGTAAGTGGGGTACTTTTACCCTTTGTACTTTTTGCTTTTGTCTCTTAATTAATTAGCTAGTATGTGAGTGTGTGTGAGGGCTTTTTAACTTATTAAAACCGGCCCCCTTACTGTTATACTAGCTGGAGCGTTTTTCGTCTTCTACAGAAACGCTCGTTATTTTACCCGGTTTAGGTACTATTCACTAACCGGGCTCGTTTTCCGGAATTTTCTTGTTTAATTATTTTTATTGGTTATTAAGCTTCCATAAATGCTTAATAATTATTATTTAATGATTTATAACTTTTACGGGTCTGTTTGACCACTTAAAGTCACGCTTCCGGGTTTTCTCGAAAAACGTGCTCTAAAGCTCTATTAACGTTTTAATTCATTATTTGGATCCGTTTTCTTCGGGATTTGTTCCCATATATTATTTAGGTCTTGTTAAATCTTTGGAATCCATATAATACGCTATTCGGGGTCTCATACCTCCTATGGTTATTTAACGCTTATTTAGCGTTTTTCGCTTTTTAAGCGTTTCTTTATTTCTTTTGGATTTATTTTTCCTCACCAATACTACTTAAGCATTATTAGGCTCTTAAATAAGGATTTGAATAATCTTAATCTCTATATTTAAGTTTGGGGTATTTCATATTCTTCCTCTATCAGTTTTACTACCCATTCCCTGCTCCAAAACCGTGAGAGCCCCATCCATGGTGCCTCCACCTTCAATTGCTCACCAAATGTTCAACTTTGCTCCAAATCAAAAACTAAGCATAGGTTTCTCTTAGTTGGAGCAAGCCCTTCCTTTCTATCTATAACACCCCCGAATAACCAAACAACAGTATGAATAATGCACCAAACGATATCACGATAAGTCTAAGCAGCGGATTCACAACTCCATCCGGGAGTCACAGACGCCAACCACCCACGTGGTTGACACAACAACACTATCAACACCAAGCTACGGTCTGAATGACTGGAATTTAAACCTTAACCAAATCCAAGTACAAACAGGAAATACAAACCAAGTACCGAGAGTCTACAGCATAAGTTCTTAATTAAACAACACAAACCGAAACGTACATCTAGGGTGTAGTGTTACATAGTCACAACCCATACATTAAAACATACTACTTAAAAGTCTTGCCAGATGGACTACCCCCATGGAAGTCACCCCGCCTACTCTCCGCCTGCGTCCAGATCCATACCTGTAAAAATAAAGGACTCAGCAAAACTATGCTGAGTATGAATATGTGTAGCCCGTATGTTGCCGGGTTGCATGACTACTTGGTCGAATATGATTAAGTCCAATTTACATGTATAGTAAAGCAGTAACAACAACATACAACATCAATAGAGTAACTCACAACATGTAAAGCATAGGAACAGCAAGCATGTCAAACATGTGTTCAAAATAGAGCGTGTAAGAGATTAAGAATAATGATGATCCTCATAGTGGGATCACTCAACATTGCGTGTTTTCTTTGCATTTCTCTTGTTCCCATAGTGTGTATTTTTTTGTCTCTTCCTTGCACCAGGTCTGGGGATATAGTTAAGATCCCATGACCACATCATGTAGGTGCCAATCTTTTCTTGTCTCTAAGGGTTATTTGTGAATTCTTATCACTGCACTTTGAAGGACGTCTCCTCCATAGCAATTCCTCCATTCCCAGCGTCGTACGTCGAGAAAGCGGAGTCTCTAGACTCCAGGATAATGCTCCACCAATTGCCAATCCCCCATTCCCGACACCCAGGATCGAGAAAGCGAGGTCACCTCTAGACCTCGAGATGTGCTGAGAAAGCGGGGTCCCCAGGGACCCCCAAAATATGTTCCACCATAGACATAGAGGTCGAAGGATCTGATGCAGATACCAAACTCCCGAGCATCCATTCCGCGCGACCCGAGATGTTATCTTCCCGGGTTATTCTCATGTTTTCACCAGTTGATATTTGCTCTTCATTATCATTAATGGATAGACACCATAGTAGGTGTCATGGTATGTCCTCTATGGTTAGAGAGGAGTTTCCCTTATGGAGTTTTCTTTGTTTACATAGTTCGTTGTGTTTTATCTCAAAAGTTCCATAAACGAGGAAAGGACAATAAAAACTACTGTGTGCGTGCAAATATATGCAACAATGAATAGCTATCATATAAGCAAGATAAGCAAGCAATCCAATTTCATGCTTTAATCTTATGGTCATTTTCACACAAGGCACACAGCAAACAAGCCGTGTAACACGGCAACATACGGACCACACATATCCATACCTTATTCGAAAGCGCGAGTTGTCTCACACACGGGGCCCCAGTCGGAGTTCACTACGGCCCTAGCGTTAATTTAAAACAACGTGTCAGTCTATGATTTTATGTGATGACCTTTGTGACATTTCCCGAATTTAATTCATTATTATCGGGTGTTATTTCCTAGATGAATCTTTGTTGAATGTTCATCCTTTATTAGCCCTTAGGACTTCCCACGTATTAAACTTTACCTTACTCCTAGGGCATTCACACCCTTGTTTTACACGTTAACTAAGTCCTTTTTCCCTAGCTAATGTTTTAGGGCATTTCAAGCGTTAACCAAGTAACATGTTTATATAAGATAGATTTGCATTTGCCTACGATGTAGTATTTCCATAGCTAGGTAAGTTAGCATTGTTTTAACCCTATTATCTTGGTAATATAATCTTTAAAATACTCTTAAAGCCTAGTTATGCAGAACCGTAACATCATTGAAAAACTGAGGCAACAACCCCCTATTTCTTTGTGATTCTTGTTTGTAGTTACTTTAACTGAGGCTTATTCTTTCCCATAGTATTTACTCCACTGAATATGGGTTTTATCAATGTTTTAAACTCAAGAATAAACCAGTAAGACACTCACCTAACTTCTGTATAGAAACAGCAACTATCGAAAATTGAATCCAACTACAATGTTTCTTCCTCATTTATTCTTCCTAGTCCATTTATCAGTTTCCTAATTCCACCCCATTCTTTTACAGATCTGCTTTAGTGCATTAGTTAGTTGTTGGGTTCAATAGCAACTAATACCACACTCACCTACCGCTGGTAACTCGGTTATACCGTAAACAACCCTTAACTGAAATATGAAACTAGAATCTATTGCCTTCTGTTTGACCCTTGCTTGTAGTTGGTTACTTTAATCTCTAAATTTCCCCTCAGTACCTATACACTTACTATGGTATATTAGAGATGGTTTAGACCCCTCAATATTTCACTACAACCCCATCGATTCCCTCGGCACCTAGTTATCCTGAATCGACAGAAATGAAAACTGCAACATGGAGACTGAAATGTCTTCTATTGATTTCTCTGTAAATGCATTAACCTGTCTTCAATTCTTTCTTTCATTGTTCCCACTCGTAGGTAGACATAGTAGCAGGGTTTTAAATTCATTCCCAGACCAATACAACATGCATAATTCCTACTGCCACTCAGCTACACAGAGGCAACTATAATTGAAACCTGAAATTACAAACTGATGCATTTTCCTCATGTGTTCACTATCTGTTTTCCCACCCGGTTTACAGCTCTTTCCCAAATTGACGACTTAGTAAGTTAGGTGTTCTATCTTGGTATTAGCTTTAAAATAGATCTATAACCATAGGAGTGACCCTCTGAAATGATGTTATACCGAAACCCAACTTTCATGAGCAACTATAAAACTGATATAACACAAATCTGATATTCCTCCTGCTATCCTCTTTTTTACTCTCAATATTGTCTTTCAATTTATCCCGAAGTACTTCCTACTCAGTTGAGTGCTCTATCTCCATTTTGAACCCAAAAGTTGTAACACCCCTAATCCTATACCTGTAATAACGTCACAAGTCGTAGCATAATAAATAACAATTCGCAGCGGAAAATAAAACTATCTACCTTGGTGTTACACGCCGTTACTCACCCTTGTGAGTAACAGGTCATCCTTACTCTTTCCAACAATACATCTCCTCACGTTGAGATGAACAAATACTGAGCACTCAAATTATTACAAACCAAATCCAACTAAATGAGCACCTAACTGAATGCAACAACCTCCTTAATACAATACAAAATAAAACCAAAGGTGTTTGTCGAAAACACATCAGCTACCCCCGTGTCCCGCACTCCGGCTTGAGTCTTCTTCAATAACCTGGAATGTTTGGCCCATTGAAGGGCTCAGCAATCAAAATGCTGGTATGCTAAATGTAGTCTTAAATCATCTAGATTCCTTAAGTCGTTTTAGCCATCTTGACATTAGATTTTTTACATGAAATGCCGGTTTACAATAATAAGAGTAATAACTGTAACATTAAACACTCGCATAACAATTCACCGGTAAACATCAATGTACAATAGTACACAACAACAATAACCACACATCAATAATCCATAACAATAACCAATAATCGCACATCAGTAATCCTTAACAATAACCAATAATCACACATCAATAATCCATTACAATAATCAACAAGATACGCGTATTAAACTGTACTTGTTAGTTGGCCACCTGGCCCTTAACCTTTTCCAATTAATTTCCACCTCAGGCATCATGTCAAGACAACCCTTAATAATTTATTAATGGACGATAGTCCCCTGGGTTCCAATGGAACCGTTACCAGCTGACCATATGGCCCTGGATAAATATTTTGACCGATCCGGTCAAACCTGTGCACCAACGGTAGTGCCCTCCGCCATCCTCAAATGTGACTGATGGATTCCCTTGAGTGACTCCCCATTGAAGTCTCTCGTAGTGATCGCGATGCGCAACCAGAAAGTCGAAACAGTCTGGATTCCTCTCTTTATAAGTTAGCCCTTTTTGTCAGTGACATAATAACCAATCCTTGAGTTAAGACTATAACAGTTGACCATTAGTTAGGTTCAATAATACCTAAAAGGTTAGTTAGTCTTGTTCCAGTTCAGATGTATAAACTTCCAGTCATAAGACGTTCGTGTAACAATAGAACGCAACAGTGTTGAGCAATACAGTATACAATATCATATACATAAAATCACAGATATCGCTATTAAACAGTTAAGCACATAACGTCTGGACCTTAGGAAAATCCATAGGACATTCAGACCACACAATTGACATACCGTTCACCAAGTAACTGCTAGCTTGACAAATTCCTGTTCAGTAGTTCCTTCCCGTACGTTGTTATATAAACATGCATTACCGGGTAAAATTAATATAACTATTAACTAAATATTACAGTATTGTTACTGTAGAGTTTATTCTCGTAGTATACTAACTCTGTATGTTCTTTATTTCCCCCTGTTATTTAACAGTGGTTCTAGGTAGTTCATCAGTTCGTTATTTTATGTGATCTCCACATATGCTAATGAATTCCCACCTTGGAGTATATTTCCATTTCCTTAATTATATACTCATAATTGTTTCCACTTATTCTTTATACTATATCCTTTGGTCATTTTTATTATAACCACAATTATTTTATAAACTTTATATTATACTCCATAATATACCATAATACATTATATTACCTTCTGTAGACACCAAAAATTCTCACCCCAAAAAGCAAAATTCAGACAAATAAATAAAATAAGATGGTCGTCGCCTTTCTTCTCAAAACTTATTCATGTGCATATCAAAACGAACTGTCAATTCATGACCAATTTTTTTAAATCAATTTACAAAGCATCCACTTTCAATCCCGTCCCTTTTCATTACTTACTTACTTACTTTACCATTTTATTTTCAATTTTTTCACGTTAGTTGGTTCCGTTTTGTTCACTTATTCTATTTTACATTCATTTTATCTCGGTTCATGCTATTTCGTTACTTGTTTATTTTATCTCATTTCATTGATCCTTTTTCATTTCATTGATACATTTTCTCGTATTTTCTTTATTAGTACTTGTTTTATTTTTTGTCTTTATCATTATTATTTTAGAATCATTTTCATCATTTTATGTATATCCTCACTATTATATTCCTACTAGTATTTTTGTTTTATCGCCAATTCGATTACATTCCCTCTCATCACATTTTATTTTGTTATTTCTCTTTCCTATCTTATTTACACGCTACTCGTACTTATGTAATTTAACTTCTATTTTATCGTGTTCATTGTATTTTAAATACCATTTCATTACTTTATGTTTTTTTAATCACATTTTGTATTTTATCATTGTCATCCCATAATTTCATGACTTCTAGGAAGAAACAATTCATTTTGATAAGATTAAGCTCTTTCACTTTATTATATCATATCCATTTAAAACGATAGCATTTTAAACAAATTCATCCTGTTAGAATTAAACTTTTAGTAGCATATCTTGCGTTTGTATCTTGAGTTTAGTTATAGTTAGGTGGTTACTATGTTTGCTGGGGAACTATAGGTCTCGGGTCTCGGTTCGAATCAGGGAAGAAGCGCGGTGTTTTTATTTTTCTCTCTGCTCAACTCGGATTAGCGTTTTATTTAATATCTCCTGCATTCATACATTGAATTTCAAAGCAGCATAGTTGGTTAGTGCCATGGGAGGGGCAACAGCAATCCGGGTTCGAAATTGAGTAGGAGCAGGTTTGTTTGTTTTTCCTCCTTTTTTTTGTACCAGACGTGAAGAACCCTGCCATGTATACCCTAGTTATTTGACCCGGGTCAAACCCGATCCAAAAAGAAAACCAGTAACCCCTCAAAACCCTAGACCTTTTCTTATAAAAACTGATCCACAGTAGCCGTCCCTGTGGCTCGATCTTCTTCCCGATCTGTTCCCAACATCAAAAATGAACTCTCCTCTCTTCATTTCTCTCGCTTCATTTCTCTCGTTAATAACCGTCTCCATCATTCTCCTGGCTACCAGTAATTTTGCAACCCAAAAACTGTCGAACATGAGACATACATGATTCCTTCTTCCATCAATCAACTTCCCTTCCCCATTCTATCTATCGCTCAACAAGGAGAGAAACGTGCTCTGCGCTCCATTCTTTTCTCACACCCTCCCTTTCATCCGGCCTTTCTTCTTCAACAAAAAAAAACCCTAAGCCAGACCGAATCTGTAGCCGATTTTCATCTTCCCTCCCTCCATCCTTAAACTCGAAAGACGCCAGCAAATTACCGGAACAATAAAGACCCCTCCCCTTCTATCTTCAAAAACTGAAAATCTCAAAATCACAAGAGCCAGACACCACTCCTTCACGATCTCGATTCTTCTACCCTGGCGTACCTTCACACCTCAACCAAGAGGGAAATCGTCGTTCACCCATCGACTGAGGTTTTGCCAGTTCGCGCGGTAGGCGCAAGAAGGAATGCGGAGCAGGCTCGAAATTGAAGCTGGTATGTGGGGTCCCAAAACCGATTATGGAGGAGATGTCCAGATAGACTTTCAGTTTACTAATTTATCCTGCGTTTTTCTCGGTAATGCACCCTCTCCTCTTCATTTCTGTTTCTTCTTTGTTCTGTGGTAGTACTTCTAAAACCGATTATGGACGAGATGTCCAGATAGACTTTCAGTTTTACTTCATTTTATTTATTCTGACGTAAAAATGGAGATGTTTACCGGAATCCAAGCTAGATGCTGTTAATTTCCACTTCGAACCAATTAATCGGGTGTAGTTCTGGTGTTTGCTTTTCTGGAATTCGCTTTCGAACTCAGACCCAAGTGTCCACGGTATAATATTTGAGACTGGAAATGCTATTGAACCCTGCGTATATACTTGTTTTGGAAATGTCTATTGACATCTTAATTTGTGTTATGCTGAGGTAATCGCTCTGAAATCTGGCCCGGGGAAAACTGTTGGACCTCAAGAATGAACTAGATGTTCGAATGCTCGTGCCAAGCCTTGCGCGTATAGACCGATTGTAGCCAAATTTGGGTTTGCAAGAGTTGATCAAATCGATTAACTCAAAGATTGGTATCCCTTCCTGTGATCAAAGTTACCAATATTCATCAGATTTGCTTGTATATGTATGTATCTGTTAAATACATGACCTAGGTATACAGTTTTTGTTGTGGTTGTTTTGTCTAGCGTGGTTTTAGTATCGACGGTGATATCTTAGTGTAAATATTTTCTTATGAGGTTACTTTTTCTAATATGCGGATTTATGTTACGCTCTACTAATTGAATTGGGAATTATGCTAACACCACTTGCTTCAATAAATCGAGATCGGGGTGTAACTTCATTTTTCTGATTTCCACTTTAAAAAAAAATTTTGGTTTATTTCGCCTTTAGTCATTCATCTATTGAGTTACCGATTTTGATTTGTTCGTTGTGTGTGAATTGCTCTTTGAACTGCTCGTTTTAAATTTATGTTGTCGTGCATATATGTTCACTTGTCTTTATAATAAGCCTTAGTTATCATCCTTTAGGACCAAGCCCTAGGATAGTGGGTGAACCCAGAGATTTAGGTGAGCCATGGTCCCACCTAATAATTGGGAGATCCCTAAACCCAAACCACACCTTACTCTAATAAAAAAAATCAACTTTCAAAAAATCTTAAATGTTTCAAGAGAAAATAAGCTTCAAAGTGAAAGGCCAACGAAAAAAATTTCCAATTCAAAATTTCTATTTCACGGCCCAATTCAAAATTCCAATTTGATAGCCCAATTCGGAAGCCCACAAACTTGAGGCCCAAAGCCACAAACCCAAGGCCTAATCTCAAACTCCCCCAAAAGACCGAACAGCCTGAATCCGGTCTTATCGGCCCAATATCTAGACTTGCCCCAAATAACCAACTCAGCCCAAAACCATGGCCCATCACCCAGACCTGCCCTTGGCCCAAAGCCCATGGCCCAAGCCCAAAAAACCCGAAGCCCAATACTACATGATCCAAACCCATGGCCCAAGCCCAAAAAACCCGAAGCCCAATACTACATGATCCAAACCCATGGTCCAAAACCCCTAAAGACTCAAAGTCCACAAGAAAGCCCAAAACCATAAAAGGTCCAAGCCCAAAAAACCCGAAGCCCAATACTACATGATCCAAACCCATGGTCCAAAACCCCTAAAGACTCAAAGTCCACAAGAAAGCCCAAAACCATAAAAGGTCCAAGTCCACAAAGGCCCAAGTCCACAAGAATCAAACCTTGTCCCAAAAGTTAACCTTTGACCTGAATGTTGACCTTGACCTAGCTTTGACCAGGTCCAGCTTTGACCAATCCGAACTTTGACCAACCACACTTCGACCTTGACCTAGCTTTGACTCGGTCCAGCGTTGACCAATCCGAACTTTGACCAACCACACTTCGACCTTGACCTAGCTTTGCCTCGGTCCAGTGTTGACCAATCCAAACTTTGACTTTGACCCAACTCTAACCTGGTCCCATGTTGACCAACATGAACTTTGACCAGCCCAAGTTTGACCTTGACCCAACTTTGACTCGATTCCATTTTGACTTGGTCTAACTTTGACTCGGTCCGTTTTCCAACCCCAACCCAAACTCAACTCGAACCCAATTCATTCGATTCCAATTCAATTCAAAGCTTCATTCGATTCCAATTCAATTCCAAATTCAATTCAAATCCAAATTCAATTCAATTCCAAACTCATTCAAATCCAAATTCATTTCAAGTCCAATTCAAATCAATATTCATTCAACCCCAGTTCAACTTCGATTTCAATTTCATTCCAATTTCTCCACACTCTAAATGTCTCATAGACCCAAGCGTCTCACAGACTTTGTCATTCAAGGTTCAACGTCTCATAGACCCGAGCGTCTCACAGACTAACACCTTAAACCAAAAACTTATCCAAACTCTAAACTCCTCAAAAAAAATCTCTAAAAACCCAAAAATCTGAACTACGTAAGGTCTGATCTCAACAGGGAGTTGAGTACGTAGGCAGCCCATCTAGGGTGCGACCCCATTCCAAACAAAAAACCCCTTTCCTCCTCTAAGGTGCTCTTCATACCTCTCAAAACACTCAAATCTTCTTTGGCTCCCATAGACTTCAAACCATCAGATACTAAGTCTTGCCTAAACCTCGGACTTTTCCCAATTCTCATTCTATACTCATCCGAATTCACCCATTCGTCTTCTTGGCGTTAGCTTGGCAGAAAAGCTCGCCTCATCCACTCTCTTCTCTCTTCCCGTCCTTATCCTATCCTTTGGCTTTAATTGAATCTCTCTAATAAGGTTTTGAAAGAAGGCAATCCCGACAATTGGAGACCGAGGTTTCCTCGGGCACCAATCCGAAGTCGTGGTCGTTGCCACTTCTAAGGGGTGTAACCCAGTGCGAACCCGCACAGAATCTCTAGTATGATCAGATAAGTCCTATCCATAGGCAACAATCTCAGAGTCAATTAACGGTTCTTAGAACCCGATCTTCCTTCCTAGTTATCATAGGTCAAACTAGGTGGCGACTCTAGTCAATTCCGCCTTATAGAGGCATAAGTCCGCGTGGAGCCCATCGAGAGCGGGTGTAGTGCACACTTGCACTCCCCTTTATGCTTTCTGGGAAAGACGGACGATTCAGTAGGTACTTGAGGGTTGCCAGAATAACGGGTTTCCACCCTCCACAGAATGGCAATTTCTAGGATCTAGACTTCTCAGCTAGAACCATATTTAGATAGACCCCCCCTCATACCGAAAAATCACCCTCCACAGAATGGCGACTCTGCTGGGGAAAACTTGAGTAAGTTTTTCTCATAACTTGGTCAAGGAAGACTGAACTCCATTCAAAATTGTCGAGATTCCCCACTTCTTTCAAAACCTTCAAGAGATTCTTTTCAAGCCTTAGGATTATTCTACTCCACACTTAGAGTGTGTATCTGATGAGGACAGTTAGGATTGTTAGATCCTCAACAAACATTGCAACAATTGGGTTAATGGTTAGCTCACGTATAGAAAGAGACACTTAGGATTGAATGAAGCTAACTCCCTTTAGGTTAATAAATAACCAATTTGGAATCACTTTCAAGATAAAACTCTTAGATAGGGTGTTACTGACTTCATCGCTTTCATATGTATGTTATGATTGTGGGGTGCATTGGGAGGGTAGCTTAGGACATGCATTCCTCTGTGTCACCCGATTTATCCACGAGTCACGGAATCCCGACCGGTCCACGGTTGATTTCCCATGAGCTGGGTCATTTATATAAATGGCTAACCCACGGGGCAAGATGGTCATCGACCTACGCCCTGCAGGCTCATGATCCAAAAATACCCTCCATTATCCGAGTCCAAGCCAGCATATAGTGAACCATGAGCCTTCAGTGTCCAGCTGCCTAATCCGGTGTCTGAGACGGGTTTTACGGGTAGTCACCCCCATGTATGCCGCCTGTCTGACCACCCTTCTATCTTACCCTGAAGATTGCATGGGCTCAGTTCTCCATTGCTCCTCTGCACCACGGGTGTCTCTAAAGCCCAATGTCACGCTACACTTCCATAGAGGATCCCGTATTTACCGGATACCCATACATGGCACAACGTAGTCAGTGAATAATTTGGACTTTAGACACCCTGACCGTGCAGATGACGAGAGACCCGTTCCCATGCAATACTTCCCCGAGTTTCCCGAAAAGTGGGGTGTTGTCGGATCATCACTGGCCGTGGCGTATGTTTCCTTATCACTTCGGGTATCCTGACCTTTCGAACTTAAGCACTCCGGACTTTCTTGATAACGTGCCCCGCAAGGGGCATAGCAGAGAAAAACCCCGAGAGACAGTGAAGGGACGACGGTTCCCCCGGTGAGACGGAGTCATAATTGACCTGGAAAGTGATTATCCCAACATTAACACTTACAGCTCCACATCAAACATAGCCACGATTTCTTTTATGCTATACATGTGTGCAAACCACTTTTTCAAACCAATCTGTTTCAAAACGTTCGGAATTCTTTTTTACACATCCCTTATAGCTGTTTTACGAGCTCGTTTAATTTCAAATCCCACCTAAATTTTTCTCATAAACATTTGCGGTTTTAATCTTGCCACTTCATCTTTAGAATGTTATTCCAAAACAATTTTCATAAATAGATTTCGAAAACCTACTTTCTACAAACCTACTTTCTACAAACGAATTTCAAACAACATTTTTCACCAACATTATTTCAAAATAGTTTTCGAAAACGGTTTTCAAAGTTGATTTTCACAAACTTATTTCAAAATAAATGATTTAGACCCCATGTCGTGACCCGCTATTTTTGAAGTTCTACCCACCTTCAAGAGCAGCAGTCATTACTGTGGAGCGTACTAGTCATTTCGTGTTTTCACAAAAGTGGTGGATTTTCACATAAGATTTTGTGCTCGATCATTCACCTTTTCCTTTCTCAAGAATATCCCTCATCTCCCTCGTCGGAGCGGATCGAGCTAAAAATCAGAGGCGCACCAACCTGTGGAGCTAGCCAAGCGAAATGAAGACCAACACCAACTGTATACATAATCAGAGGTGTACCAACCCGAGTCAAGCGACATGAAGACTAGCGACACCGGTTCGAATTCAAATTGTCAAAAATCAGAAGAACACCAACTCGTTTTGTTTCATCACAGTTTTGCTTCACTGCAAAAGCCCGAAATGAGCCAGCAGTTGGTCAAGCACCTGAAGACAAGCGTGCAGCCGGTCAAGAGCCCGAAGGTGAACGAGCAGCCGGTCAAAAACCCAAAGACGAGCTAGCAGCCGCTTAAGAACCCAAAGATGAGCGAGTAGCTGACTAGGAGGCCGAGCGTGAGCAGTCATTCAGAAGCCCGAAGACGGACCGGAGGAGTTCAGAAGAAGTTTAGCTCAAATTTCCCCTTTTAATGACTTTTTAGGATTGATGATGTATATAGGATTTCCCCCTATGTTTCTTTTCACTCTCGTCCATTTCTGAATAGATTACATGTATAGGTTTATACACTCCTTTGAATTTGTTTAGATCAATGTGTATAGGGTTCCCCACTCCCTATTTTCTTTGCGAATGACCGAGCGTCAAAATTCATATTGAGAAAATCCACCACTTTGAAAACACGCGTTTTTAAAATTGTTTTCAAAAAACTCAAATTCTTTTGACATGCACGTCTTGCTTAAAGAAAAAGAGAAAACAAAACGACGCTTCACATTTTATCTATCACTCTTAAAATTTTGCATTATAGGGTGAAATTCGTTGTATCTGCGGATACATCCCCTAAAAAAAACGAGATAAATTGATACCTATCATACACTCGCACCCATGACATTCATACAACATGAATTTCCCAACGTTTTTCAAAATAAATAAATGTTGTTTTTGCACCATTAATCATTCATACTCATCACACAATAAACTTTTGTTTGACGAAGCATACTGACATTACCTCTTCTCCTTCATTCTAATCTTGGTGTGTGCAGGTGATCGTGACTGTCAGTAACTCAAAAGAAAGAAGACCGACCCAATTAAGGCAACAATAGAAAAAATGGAGCAAGCACCCAAAAGCGATCAAGCGGTCAGAGGTCAATTTGTTCACGAAGAGCTGACTCGTGGCCTTACTATTGATTTGGAGAAAAACCTGAGGATAGAAGAATATGTACACGGAAAAACAATCGGGGCCCATTCAAAGTCAGACAACAGTTATAGGGAGTCTCCAACTTACTCTACATACGATGCTTATGAATTTCAAGCAATAGACCCTCAGGCTCCCTCTGTCCATGTTCGAACTACACCAAGCATGCCTTCTTCACCTATGAACCGTTCAACTCTAAGAACCCTAACCGCCACTAGAGGGAATTGGCGACCACAAATGGTCTGTGATAAGGGAAAGACCCAACGCCCATCTTCCCCCATGGAGCGTTCTGGCTTAAACCTCTCTTTGCCCACACAAAAATACGTCCTTCCTTGGCAAATACCTCATCACTCGTCAAATTCAAGCCAACACCTTCAACCAGGAACAATACTGCCCTCTCAATCTCTTGACACCGGCTACCCTAAGAAAGCCATTTCAATCCAAAACCTTGATCTCAGAGCGAGTCCAATGAGAGAATTAGTGAAAGAACTGAAGGCGGAACTAGAGCTAGCCCAACGTTTTAAGTCTGCAGGTTGGGAGCCAGCTAACCCGTATCCTGGTGCTCGTCTGCAAAAGGGCATGAGTCTGCCTGAAATGAAGAAGTATGAAGGGATTGGAAACCCAAGGCATCACGTTGATAGGTATGATAAGCTCATGGATCTACATGGTCTATCCGATGAGCTGAAGGCCGCGTGCTTTAGATTCTACCTAGAGGGGCCTGCTTACTCTTGGATTATGGGTCTGGATTTGAAAGGAAAGTCAAGCAAAGACCTGTACCTTGAATTTCTCACTCAATACGGTGGTAACTTTCATCATGAAGTTAAACGCAGAGATTTAGAAATCACCCGTCAAAACCATGGCGAAACTGTGAGGGAATTCATAGAAAGATGGAGGGTGAAGGCTGGGCAAATGAATAATCGACCAAATGAGGAAGAACAAATACGAATGGTGATTTCTGGCCTGAGAGAAGAGTATCAATGCCGGCTGAGGTATCTAGGGATTTGTGACTTCAAACGATTGATGGCGGTCGTGATTGCTTTGGAAGACACTGAAATCAGATTGACTGAGCAACCCGAAATGATGGAAAGAAGGGAACGTCCACTTGGACAAAGCTCACAAGGACAACTTTTAAACCTCGGAATGTCGCTCAGCAAAGCATTGAAAATATTAGTCGAGGGAGACCATCTAGCACTTTTCAATACAAGGTCAAGAATCAAGAAACTTGGGCCACATTTGCATGAATATTGCGACTATCACAGAATCCGGGGACACGCCACCGATGAGTGTACCACACTAAAGAACGCAATCCAAGAGCTGATAGACAGAGGAGAGGTATCTTCTTTAGAGCTAAGACGTTCATCTAGACCACGAAGGCGCACTTTCCTGAGGCATCACCGCGCCATGCAGGACCATGTGTTAATCCGTGACGATAGTGGCAGAAAGTAGTTAAGTCATGTTTTATTGTAATGAAAGTGTTTGAAGGGTTGCATCCCATCCCTCCCCCTTTTGTTTGACCTATCCAGGAATCACAGGAAGAACAAGACAGTTTTAGCATGTTGACTGGCGCAATACAGGGATTACCACTCCTTAAGCGGTCAAGGTTCGATTTACAGCTAAAACATGTGGGGTCACGTTTCTTCCGGGACCCACTCAGTAATTGACCGCCTAAAGAACCATTGTTGGCGAGATGAACATCGTGGATCCTCAACTGAAACCGACTCAAGCGAGATTAGGTGTAGCCTTACCGCACATGCATTACATCCAAAAAGAAAACCATAGAACAAAAAAAAAAGCATTCGGTCGAAATCCAAAGTCAACCATCTTCATTCATCATTTTTCAGCGTTTCATGCATCTTATACATAGTAATTCCATATTACCAAAATAAATTGCATTGTAGATAGTTGCATTTGCATATGTTCGTATCGAAGCGACATTTTTGGCAAAAATCTTGAGAGATTAATTGAATAGAGTGCGTGAACCATTAAACTCTCGACCCGTCAATGAACACAAGGGTCTAGTCAAAACCAGCACCACAAACCGAATGTGTGGCATGCGAAGAGCGGTATTTTCCCTGGAATTTTAGTTGAGTGTATTGGACAATCCACTAAGCGATGAGGGAAGATAGAGCGAGTCCATGGAGGTAAAACCACGAGCGACTTGTGCTTTCCTTCAGCACATGGAAAGGCACAATTCATAGCGAGATCAATGTCGATAAACAGGATACGAACTGTGATTCATGCAAAGATCCGAGAATAGTAAGAAAACAATTATTGACTAATGAGAATGACGAGGCACTTAGGAATAAAAATCTCCACAAAACCATAAAGCTTTGACCGCCCTGTACATAATCCCTTAGTTAGCCCCGCTGAGCCTTTCACGATAATCCTTTTTCTGTGAACTCCACAACATGCCAACCCACGTACATATACTTACTTGCCCTTGCAATAGAGGATCTTGAAAGAGCCGGAGCCATGGTCTCTCCCCCACCATCTTTCACAAAACACAACAAATGAAATGTTTGAAGAAATCAGTGAGTCAAGGCAACTCCAAAGTCAAACACCAAAAAAGAACACCGAAAATGTTCAAGAAGAACAATGAGTCAATGCAACTCCAAAGCTGAAAGCCAAAATGCAAAGCAAAGAACGTCTGAGAAAATCGATGAGTCAAGTGCAATTTCAAAAAAGAAAAATGAGAAGAAAGCTCAAACCGTACACCAGAAGAGGCAAGAAGGAGAAATCCAAACCAAAAGGACCAATGATGTCCCGCAGAAACCGACAACGGGTTATCAAAACCCGCCTAATCATTCCACCCATGGCAAAGGCGAAACATGTCCTCTATTGCACAAAAGCTCCACAATTCCTAAACAAATCCTCCAGTCCCATGTGACATACATCATACCCCTCAACCCCGTTATAATCCAATGAAAGACCTCTGACTCGTTAGTTGGTGAACGTTAACTGAAAGTATCAGATCTGAAACATGAATCATAAGCTTCGTGCTTGTTATCAACATGTCCCACCTCACAATACAGGGACTATGAGTGAATGAGTGCGACCTTACTTCACAAGGTCTTTAGAGTGCGAGTGACTCTTCGACTAAACCACCAAATCATAATCAGCCTACCCCATTGTAGGAGAGGAATTTGTGAGGAACGGAAAGTCCATAACCTCAAAAAGGAAATTCTCAGGAAAATACTGCTCTAAGCATCGAGAGTATCATCACACCGCTTTGCACACACTGCCAAACTCACGAGAGATTGACCCGTATCCCTCCATGAGAGGAAAATGATTCACGCCTTCCAATTCAACAATCATTCAAGATCGAATCGAAGATGTCTTATATTCGTAAACCTCATATTAATAGAGATAGGACCGTACCTTCTCTACAAAAACTGCATATGCATTTTGCATCGTATCTAGCATTTAATATTTGCATGCATCATAAGCACTCCATCGTCAACATCTAATTGGTAAGAACTATGCCTAGTCTCGCTGAGAGTCGACTTCAGTTGCTGCAGTTGAAGTAAAACTTCCTATCAAAGGAAATCAAGTTGAAGCCATTCCAGGCTATGTTTGAGCTACGTCGAATCATGATGAAGCCACCCGGGGCCATCCTCGAACTACATCGAAGCATTCGGAGCCATCCCAGGCTACCTTTGAGCTACATCGAACCAAAATAAGGCCATCCTAAGCCGTACGAATACAATCTCGGAGCCATCCACTGTCATACTTGAGTCTCATCGACACCCCTCCCAAAGCCAAATTGGAGCCATACGGGAGCCGTCCTCAGACATTGTGACCATCTTTAGAGCTACACAGGAGCCATCTCAACACTTCGAGAACAATATAGGAGCCACCTAACATCCCTGTTAGAGCCATTTCATCACCAGGGTCTTGCCCACAGAGATCGAACTACGTATGGTCTGATCTCAATATGGAATTGAGTACGTAGGCAGCCCGTCCAGGGTGCGACCACATCAAAGGCGAAAACTTCCCCGTTCCCCTCGGTGTCATCGAAGTGAACCAACCAAAGTGTCATCATGCTAAATCGACTCAAGGTCATCCCGGAGCCATCCATGGAAATCCTGCAACAATGAAGAGAACTACCAATAAAGTCGTGCAACTGTGTTTCGTCATTCACCCATGAAAAACCATTCACATACTACAAAGACCAAAAAAAAAAATCCCATCAAATCACAATAAATCCATCGCTGGGGCCATCAAACTACTTCAAAAAAAAAAAAATCAACCGGATCTATGCACCACATCGAAGCATTTCAATCACATTAAAATCCATCAACCACCTCAAGACCATTGGTTACACCGGAGCCATCAGGGCATACCGGAGCCATCAGCGCATACCGGAGCCATCAGCGCATAGCGGAGCCATCAGCACATACCGGAGCCATCAGCGCATACCAGAGCCATCAGCGCATACCAGAGCCATCAGCGCATACCGGAGCCATCAACGCATGTTAGAGCCATCTCAGATCTTTGAAGCCATGTCGGAGCCATCCCAAAGCTTTGAAGCAACTCTTGAGCCATCAGCTCGACAAAAGTCTTCGTCCACGAACAGGGAGTCTCGATTTAACTAGCGCACTTGTCTTAAGTACCTCACATTGCATATCATTTGCATATACCCACGAAGTTCGTTCACAATCTAATGCATGCTCGCAACCCACTAGGCAGCTATTACGCGACTAGTGCGGTCCCGTTTTACTCCACTAGGCAGCTATCACGCTACTAGTGCGAGATCGTTCAATTCATAACCCGCTAGGCAGCTATTACGCTACTAGTGCGGTCCCACTTTTTCCTCCACTAGGCAGCTATTACGCTACTGGTGCAAGATCGTCCAATTCATAACCCGCTAGGCAGCTATTACGCTACTAGTGCGGTCTCGCTTCTTTTTCCTCCGCTGGGCAGCTACTACGCTACCAGTGCGAGATCGTTCACTTTGTAACCCGCTAGACAGCTATTACGCTACTAGTGCGGTCCCACTTTTTCCTCCACTAGGCAGCTATCACGCTACTAGTGCGAGATCGTTCAATTCATAACCCGCTAGGCAGCTGTTACGCGACTAGTGCGGTCCCGTCTTTTACTCCACTAGGCAGCTATGACGCTACTAGTGCGAGATCGATCAATTCATAACCCGCTAGGCAGCTATTACGCTACTAGTGCGGTCCCACTTTTTCCTCCACTAGGCAGCTATTACGCTACTAGTGCATGATCATCCAATTCATAACCCGCTAGGCAGCTATTACGCTACTAGTGCGGTCTCGCTTCTTTTTTCCTCCGCTGGGCAGCTACTACGCTACCAGTGCGAGATCGTTCACTTCGTAACCCGCTAGGCAGCTATTACGCTACTAGTGCGGTCCCACTTTTTCCTCCACTAGACAGCTATCACGCTACTAGTGCGAGATCGTTCAATTCATAACCCGCTAGGCAGCTGTTACGCGACTAGTGCGGTCCCGTCTTTTACTCCACTAGGCAGCTATGACGCTACTAGTGCGAGATCGATCAATTCATAACCCGCTAGGCAGCTATTACGCTACTAGTGCGGTCCCACTTTTTCCTCCACTAGGCAGCTATTACGCTACTAGTGCATGATCATCCAATTCATAACCCGCTAGGCAGCTATTACGCTACTAGTGCGGTCTCGTTTTTCCTCCGCTGGGCAGCTACTACGCTACCAGTGCGAGATCGTTCACTTCGTAACCCACTAGGCAGCTATTACGCTACTAGTGCGGTCCCACTTTTTCCTCCACTGGGCAGCTATTACGCTACTAGTGCTAGATCGTTCACTTCATAACCCGCTAGGAAGCTATTACGCTACTAGTGCGGTCCCGTCGTTTTTCCTTCCTAGACGATTTTACGCTACTATGCAGAAGTTTTCGCATCCACCTCTAGGCAGCTATACGCTACTAGTACGGTACAAATGTAAGTATTATAGGCCTCTCATAAGCCCTATAGCTAGATATCAGAGGTCTATTTGAGGCACTCCTAAGTCCCTCGTACTTTCAAACGCATTCTAGCCCATCATAAGCCCTAGACTGGATGTCAAGATATCCAGTTGAGGCCTCCTAAGTCCTCGTGCACCCCAACCACCTATTGATTAGCATTCTAGGCTCGTCATAAGCCCTAGGACTGGATGTCAAGAGGTCTAGTTGGGCTCTCCTAAGTCCTCATGCAACCACAAACCAATCTATTGTTAACATTCTAGGCTCGTCATATGTCCTGGAACTGGATGTCAATAGGTCCAATTGAGCTCGTAATAAGCCCTCGACTACATATCATTTCCCGTCGTATTCATACATCATCTTCCGCGGTCACATTCTAATGCACCAAAAGCCGTAGTGAGAATTTTTGGCGCCTTCTCAACCTTGATCCAATTCTGCAAAGGCTTGCAAAATTGAATCAAGGGAGCCATCTGTAGACACCAAAATTCTCACCCCAAAAAGCAAAATTCAGACAAATAAATAAAATAAGATCGTCGCCTTTCTTCTCAAAACTTATTCATGTGCATATCAAAACGAAACTGTCAATTCATGACCAATTTTTTTAAATCAATTTACAAAGCATCCACTTTCAATCCCGTCCCTTTTCATTACTTACTTACTTACTTTACCATTTTATTTTCAATTTATTTCACGTTAGTTGGTTCCGTTTTGTTCACTTATTCTATTTTACATTCATTTTATCTCGGTTCATGCTATTTCGTTACTTGTTTATTTTATCTCATTTCATTGATCCTTTTTCATTTCATTGATACATTTTCTCGTATTTTCTTTATTAGTACTTGTTTTATTTTGTCTTTATCATTATTATTTTTAGAATCATTTTCATCATTTTATGTATATCCTCACTATTATATTCCATACTAGTATTTTTGTTTTATCGCCAATTCGATTACATTCCCTCTCATCACATTTTATTTTGTTATTTCTCTTTCCTATCTTATTTACACGCTACTCGTACTTATGTAATTTAACTTCTATTTTATCGTGTTCATTTGTATTTTAAATACCATTTCATTACTTTATGTTTTTTTAATCACATTTTGTATTTTATCATTGTCATCCCATAATTTCATGACTTCTAGGAAGAAAACAATTCATTTTGATAAGATTATGCTCTTTCACTTTATTATATCTATCCATTTAAAACGATAGCATTTTAAACAAAATTCATCCTGTTAGAATTAAACTTTTAGTAGCATATCTTGCGTTTGTATCTTGAGTTTAGTTATAGTTTAGGTGGTTACTATGTTTGCTGGGGAACATATAGGTCTCGGGTTCGAATCAGGGAAGAAGCGCGGGTGTTTTTATTTTTCTCTCTGCTCAACTCGGATTAGCGTTTTATTTAATATCTCCTGCATTCATACATTGAATTTCAAAGCAGCATAGTTGGTTAGTGCCTATGAGGAGGGCAACAGCAATCCGGGTTCGAAATTGAGTAGGAGCAGGTTTGTTTGTTTTTCCTCCTTTTTTTGTACCAGACGTGAAGAACCCTGCCATGTATACCCTAGTTATGTTGACCCGGGTCAAACCCGATCCAAAAAGAAAACCAGTAACCCCTCAAAACCCTAGACCTTTTCTTATAAAAACTGATCCACAGTAGCCGTCCCTGTGGCTCGATCTTCTTCCCGATCTGTTCCCAACATCAAAAATGAACTCTCCTCTCTTCATTTCTCTCGCTTCATTTCTCTCGTTAATAACCGTCTCCATCATTCTCCTGGCTACCAGTAATTTTGCAACCCAAAAACTGTCGAACATGAGACATACATGATTCTCTTCTTCCATCAATCAACTTCCCTTCCCCATTCTATCGCTCAACAAGGAGAGAAACGTGCTCTGCGCCTCCATTCTTTTCTCACACCCTCCCTTTCATCCGGCCTTTCTTCTTCAACAAAAAAAAACCCTAAGCCAGACCGAATCTGTAGCCGATTTTCATCTTCCCTCCCTCCATCCTTAAACTCGAAAGACGCCAGCAAATTACCGGAACAATAAAGACCCCTCCCCTTCTATCTTCAAAAACTGAAAATCTCAAAATCAACAAGAGCCAGACACCACTCCTTCACGATCTCGATTCTTCTACCCTGGCGTACCTTCACACCTCAACCAAGAGGGAAATCGTCGTTCACCCATCGACTGAGGTTTTGCCAGTTCGCGCGAGTAGGTGCAAGAAGGAATGCGGAGCAGGCTCGAAATTGAAGCTGGTATGTGGGGTCCCAAAACCGATTATGGAGGAGATGTCCAGATAGACTTTCAGTTTTACTAATTTATCCTGCGTTTTCTCGGTAATGCACCCTCTCCTCTTCATTTCTGTTTCTTTCTTTGTTCTGTGGTAGTACTTCTAAAACCGATTATGGACGAGATGTCCAGATAGACTTTCAGTTTTACTTCATTTTATTTATTCTGACGTAAAAATGGAGATGTTTACCGGAATCCAAGCTAGATGCTGTTAATTTCCACTTCGAACCAATTAATCGGGTGTAGTTCTGGTGTTTGCTTTTCTGGAATTCGCTTTCGAACTCAGACCCAAGTGTCCACGGTATAATATTTGAGACTGGAAATGCTATTGAACCCTGCGTATATACTTGTTTTGGAAATGTCTATTGACATCTTAATTTGTGTTATGCTGAGGTAATCGCTCTGAAATCTGGCCCGGGGAAAACTGTTGGACCTCAAGAATGAACTAGATGTTCGAATGCTCGTGCCAAGCCTTGCGCGTATAGACCGATTGTAGCCAAATTTGGGTTTGCAAGAGTTGATCAAATCGATTAACTCAAAGATTGGTATCCCTTCCTGTGATCAAAGTTACCAATATTCATCAGATTTGCTTGTATATGTATGTATATCTGTTAAATACATGACCTAGGTATACAGTTTTTGTTGTGGTTGTTTTGTCTAGCGTGGTTTTAGTATCGACGGTGATATCTTAGTGTAAATATTATTCTTATGAGGTTACTTTTTCTAATATGCGGATTTATGTTACGCTCTACTAATTGAATTGGGAATTATGCTAACACCACTTGCTTCAATAAATCGAGATCGGGGTGTAACTTCATTTTTCTGATTTCCACTTTAAAAAAATTTTTGGTTTATTTCGCCTTTAGTCATTCATCTATTGAGTTACCGATTTGATTTGTTCGTTGTGTGTGAATTGCTCTTTGAACTGCTCGTTTTAAATTTATGTTGTCGTGCATATATGTTCACTTGTCTTTATAATAAGCCTTAGTTATCATCCTTTAGGACCAAGCCCTAGGATAGTGGGTGAACCCAGAGATTTAGGTGAGCCATGGTCCCACCTAATAAATTGGGAGATCCCTAAACCCAAACCACACCTTACTCTAATAAAAGAAATCAACTTTCAAAAAATCTTAAATGTTTCAAGAGAAAATAAGCTTCAAAGTGAAAGGCCAACGAAAAAAATTTCCAATTCAAAATTTCTATTTCACGGCCCAATTCAAAATTCCAATTTGATAGCCCAATTCGGAAGCCCACAAACTTGAGGCCCAAAGCCACAAACCCAAGGCCTAATCTCAAACTCCCCCAAAAGACCGAACAGCCTGAATCCGGTCTTATCGGCCCAATATCTAGACTTGCCCCAAATAACCAACTCAGCCCAAAACCATGGCCCATCACCCAGACCTGCCCTTGGCCCAAAGCCCATGGCCCAAGCCCAAAAAACCCGAAGCCCAATACTACATGATCCAAACCCATGGCCCAAGCCCAAAAAACCCGAAGCCCAATACTACATGATCCAAACCCATGGTCCAAAACCCCTAAAGACTCAAAGTCCACAAGAAAGCCCAAAACCATAAAAGGTCCAAGCCCAAAAAACCCGAAGCCCAATACTACATGATCCAAACCCATGGTCCAAAACCCCTAAAGACTCAAAGTCCACAAGAAAGCCCAAAACCATAAAAGGTCCAAGTCCACAAAGGCCCAAGTCCACAAGAATCAAACCTTGTCCCAAAAGTTAACCTTTGACCTGAATGTTGACCTTGACTGAATGTTGACCTTGACCTAGCTTTGACCAGGTCCAGCTTTGACCAATCCGAACTTTGACCAACCACACTTCGACCTTGACCTAGCTTTGACTCGGTCCAGCGTTGACCAATCCGAACTTTGACCAACCACACTTCGACCTTGACCTAGCTTTGACTCGGTCCAGTGTTGACCAATCCAAACTTTGACTTTGACCCAACTCTAACCTGGTCCCATGTTGACCAACATGAACTTTGACCAGCCCAAGTTTGACCTTGACCCAACTTTGACTCGATTCCATTTTGACTTGGTCTAACTTTGACTCGGTCCGTTTTCCAACCCCAACCCAAACTCAATTCAAACCAAATTCAACTCGAACCCAATTCATTCGATTCCAATTCAATTCAAAGCTTCATTCGATTCCAATTCAATTCCAAATTCAATTCAAATCCAAATTCAATTCAATTCCAAACTCATTCAAATCCAAATTCATTTCAAGTCCAATTCAAATCAATATTCATTCAACCCCAGTTCAACTTCGATTTCAATTTCATTCCAATTTCTCCCACACTCTAAATGTCTCATAGACCCAAGCGTCTCACAGACTTTGTCATTCTAATGATTCGAACGTCTCATAGACCCGAGCGTCTCACAGACTAACACCTTAAACCAAAAACTTATCCAAACTCTAAACTCCTCAAAAAAAAATCTCTAAAAACCCAAAAATCTGAACTACGTAAGGTCTGATCTCAACAGGGAGTTGAGTACGTAGGCAGCCCATCTAGGGTGCGACCCCATTCCAAACAAAAAACCCCTTTCCTCCTCTAAGGTGCTCTTCATACCTCTTAAAACACTCAAATCTTCTTTGGCTCCCATAGACTTCAAACCATCAGATACTAAGTCTTGCCTAAACCTCGGACTTTTCCCAATTCTCATTCTATACTCATCCGAATTCACCCATTCGTCTTCTTGGCGTTAGCTTGGCAGAAAAGCTCGCCTCATCCACTCTCTTTCTCTCTTCCCGTCCTTATCCTATCCTTTGGCTTTAATTGAATCTCTCTAATAAGGTTTTGAAAGAAGGCAATCCCGACAATTGGAGACCGAGGTTTCCTCGGGCACCAATCCGAAGTCGTGGTCGTTGCCACTTTTAAGGGGTGTAACCCAGTGCGAACCCGCACAGAATCTCTAGTATGATCAGATAAGTCCTATCCATAGGCAACAATCTCAGAGTCAATTAACGGTTCTTAGAACCCGATCTTCCTTCCTAGTTATCATAGGTCAAACTAGGTGGCGACTCTAGTCAATTCCGCCTTATAGAGGCATAAGTCCGCGTGGAGCCCATCGAGAGCGGGTGTAGTGCACACTTGCACTCCCCTTTATGCTTTCTGGGAAAGACGGACGATTCAGTAGGTACTTGAGGGTTGCCAGAATAACGGGTTTTCACCCTCCACAGAATGACAATTTCTAGGATCTAGACTTCTCAGCTAGAACCATATTTAGATAGACCCCCCCTCATACCGAAAAATCACCCTCCACACCTTCCATTCCTTATTAAATTACAAAACCAACCTTTTCAATTTCGGTATTTGTATTTTGTACCCAACAACTTTTATAACTTACCAAATAACCATATAACTTTATAATTTACCAATTACCACTTAAATATCTCGGTAATTACCAAATGAATATTCTAATTTTTATAAATTACCAAATAACCTTATAAATTCAGTAGTTACATAACATACACATTAACTTTTGTAAATTATTAATTAACCACATTACCTCTTTAACTTACCAAATATCCATATTAAATTTTGTAAATTACAATCTTATTATACCAACTTTTATAAATTACAAATAAACCCCTTAACTTTCGGTTTTCACTTATATTCTCCTTTATTCACTTTTTAACCCCAAAACTTTATATAAGTTACATATTAACTTATAAATTATAGTTTTAATATTGAATTTTCTTAAATACCGAAAAGGCCCTCATAATTTTGCAAATATGAATTCGCCCCACATTAAATTCGGTTCTTCACTTTTATTTTCATAAATTACATATTCACCCTTAAACATTTATAAACTTAATATTTTATGTCATAAATCATTTCAATCCAAAGTTTTTGGTCAACACTTTGACCAAGACTTAATTTCATAATTAACACTTTAATATACCCATAAATTCATATGTAATTCTCGGCCATACACTATAGTTTCCAATATTTACAAAATAGTCCAAAACTTTATAAAATGCTATTTTAACACTTAACCACTTATTTAAATTCACCAAAATTCATAATATTAATTCCTACCATATATTATACCATAATTATACCAAATCCTCGCTTTTATTCTCGGCAATTATAATAAGCACTCCAAACTTTTCAAAATTTACATTTTAGCCACATAACTTTAAAAATTAGCCATTTAAATACTTGTAGCTATTTTTAATACCCCCAAAATTTATAATATAAGCTAATATACTTATACATTTCATAAATCACCAAATAATACATTAAGCTCTCGGCTTTAATTTTATTTTTCCATATAGTTTTAAAACTTGATTTTAAACCTTATAATAAATACATATAAATCTATATAAGCCATATAACACTTCTAAAAATTTTTCTAATGACTTAGAATGATTATAAACTCAAAATAGAACATTTAACTCTTTGACAATTCGGTTTAAAAATATGTGTATCATATTTATTTTTTGTGATACAAATATATACCTTAAGGTAATAATCTTACCTTATATGTTATAAATTATTTTCTTGACATTATAAGCCATAGTATTTTCGGCCTTAATTTATTTAGAGGTTATGTACAATTTTTATACCAAAGTTTGAAGCTTAAATCAAGCTTAAACTTAATAAACCTTAATTATATAAACTTACTCCTTAAATCAAGGCAATTCTTGTACTTGATTTCTCCTTGGATTCCAAGCTCTCCAAATGCTATCTTGATGAAGAGAATTCGGCCTCCTTGTATATATATAGGAGATCCATTTGTTAGACTTCTAACAAGGATTTATAAATATGATTTGGAGTAGTTTTACAAGAGTTTACCTTAGGAATTTTTCAAGGAATTTTCGGTAGACCTTGAGATGATTGTAGATCTAAATTTCCTTCATGAAATAATGAAGAGAATATAGGTTTAAAAGTTCATAAATTTTCGGTAATAACCTTAGGTATTTTGCTAGGATTTTCAACATTGAAATATACCTTAACTTGATCTTGTTGTGCCTTGTGTTGTTGTTGAATCTAGGAACCTCCTTGGAATACTAATGCTTGGTGAAATTGTAAGAGTTGCTAGGATGATTTCTTGCTTCAAGACTTAGGAGATTTAACTAGGAATTTACATAGAAATGATGACTTCTTTTTATTTTAATACAAGGAAATCATCCCCTTATTTCCTACATCCTTATCGGCAGTCACATGCTACAGCATGGCTGTTTTGTTTTTTTCATTACATAAGTCTAAACTAGATTCTAGCTTTCTTACTTGTGTATTTAAATTCCTATGACATTTCCTAACTTATTTCTTGTTGTTTTGTTGCAGGAAATCGGTGGTGAAGGTCTTCTTTGACTGCATTCACTAGTTACATTATCATATAATACATGGTAGGATGAGTCATTATTCATAAGGCAATTTTGTAAGCCAAAACTAGCCAAATGAGACCCTAAATGGCGTCCAACATAGAGATTAATTGGGATTGATTTTTGATTTAATTCCTGTCACATTATATTTTACTAAGACCATATTATAACATGTAATAGGTTCCAGCATTTATTTGGTACATTTATATCATGGTAAAAGATGAAAGTTTTAAGGTAAAAATACTGATTTTAGGTACCTTTTTGATGATAAAATCGCCCCCACTTATACTATGAATTTAGCACTGCCATTAATTTATTTAGGTTTTAAATTTATCCCCTTTTAATATTATCAACTCGTGGCTCCTCAAAATTTCAAGGCAATTGCGTAAAACACATTTTTGTGACACCCGAAGGTGCGTTTTTGTGCTTTAAGGATTTTTCTGAAAAATAATTAGTCACTATGAGTTACAAGTGTTTATTTACATTGTTTATAGTCAATAATGTTATGTTAAGGTGTTACATTAAGTTATATGGGGTTATATAAACTCGTAACTCAATTTTCGGGCTACCGGGACACTCCCGGGGCAAAAAGGAGCGTTAAGAATCTCCCCCGAGCACTGTGCTTTTTTTTGAAAAAGTAGCTCGAGTACTCTCTTTAGAATGTTGAATATTGATGTTAGGAACTCTAAGAATTAATTATATAGGAGTTCGTGCCACTTCGGCACTCCTCCGGGGCATTCCCGGGCCTTTCCAGGGCCCATATCGGGAACTTCCGAGCACTTTATATTTAACTGGGAATTTATCATGAGTAATTCATCATATATATTTAGTAAAGTGTTGTTGTGCTTTTGGAATGAAGTATAATGATATACTTTATTTTATAAGGTATTTCCGGGACTTTCAGGCCTTAAGGGGCCCTTAAGGGAACTCCCGGGCGTATTGTATTTTTACTTAGTTCTAACTGAGGACTTTTGTTTTAAAGGTCATAAAATGATCCTTGATTAACTTCATGTGAGTTTTATAGCTTATATAACTTGGTTAGCTTATGGTCGGGCTTTAACGCTCGTTCTTGACCTTATGGAGTTTAGGTGCGTTTTAACGCCCAAGTGTTTATATACTTTTCTCAGGGTTTAACAATCCCCCAAATAATATTTATTTACCTTTATTTAATTATTTAAAGGTTAGGGGTATTTCAAAAGTACTCCAACAAACACTCACTTAGTCCTCTGTACAGAAACAGAAACAAACTTCCAGAAACGAAACATAAAAACTGAAGTATTAAGTTCTGCTATCTTTTCTTTTATTCAATTCTGTTCGCTCACGTCTTGGCACTCAATCCATCCTATATTACCCACTTGGTTAGTTAACACCTCAATCAAGATTCCAACATGAAGGATAGGACCCAAGAATTTAGACAGAGTTACTAAGATGTCCCAAACTGAATCGATGAGAAACTGAAATCACAAATTACTGTAACACACTTCTGTTACTTGGTTTTTTGTTACCTAACCATCTCTTAATTTCCCCAACCTGCTTAGTCACTTAGTTAGGCGTGTTAATACCTCTCTAGTTCTAAGACAACTCAAGGCACTAAGTAAAGCTAAAGTAAAAAACTTCTTACACAAACTAAAATCCTAGAAATCAGAAACTGATAGAATGCAAAAACTGAAATAGAAACTGATAAACCTTCTCTCATCTGATTTATGTTCTTTGTTTACCCTCTGGTTTCCAATTCTCCCCAACTAGCCTAACAGTATTACTTTCTTTTTTTTAAATTTGACACGGTTCTAACCCTAAGACATCCAAGGCAGCCCAGGTAAGGCTACTAAAAAGCTATTATACAGAACTGCTTTGTTGCAGAAAACTCAAAATGGAAAAACTGATATACTTCATTCTTCCTCTTTTCTTTGTCTCTGAGTTTGACTTCCGTTTTTCTCAAAATGTTAACCCATTTAGTTAGGTGACTTAGTAAGGTTTTATGTAAGGGTTTTAAACTTAAAAAAACCTAGTACACACTGATAACACTACTGAAACTCACCTTTACTAAAAGGGAAGATTTAAGAAACTCAACCTACTGACATACCCTCTTTGCTTGCTTACAGATTAGTTTCAAATCTTTTTTTCTTCTTTTTTTTTTCCACGTGGTTAGGATTTAGCTAGGTGCATTAGTAATTTATTAGGTTCATTATTAAGTCAGTAAGACTCTGATAATGGAATTTAGTTATACAGAAAACTAGGTCTCAGAAAGGACTATAAAACTGAAGCAGCAAAAATATGAAATTCCTCTTTCTATTTTCTTCTGTTATCCTCTAACTGTTTTTAAACTTTCCCTCAGTTTGATTACTCACCCAGATAAGTGTATTATTAGGATTTTGTCTAACCTCGAAACAGACCCAAAACAGTGTGGTTTAGCAGCTGCAGTTGTACAGAACAGGAGGTATAACTGTTACATTGTTTTCTGTTCTTTTAGGATACTATTTTGTTTATGTTTCTTTTCCTTTTACAATCTCTCGTATAAATCCTCAGTCAGGTGCCTGCATAAGCTTGTAAATGTACTAGCAACTCGAAAACACCCTAGGATATTTAGTATACAGAGGCTACTTGCTACTGATTTGGCATCATTATCAGTTTTAACAGCTTTGGTCTTATCTCTTGTTTTCTGATCTTGAAATCAGTTTAAGAACAACTCAACAGTTGAGTAACTTGACAGGTTCTCCTTTGCCAATCCTTGGCGAAATAAGACACTTCAGTTCCTTAGTCACTCGGCAGCAGCTGAGGAAGTTTTTTCTCAGAAATTAGGCTTGGTAAAAACTGAGAGAATATGGATATGCGGGTTATATAGTTTGTACTTAGGACCATATAACTTGTACGTTTATAGTTTGTATTAGGCTTATCCTGTATTTTCTATTATTCCCTTTTTCTCCCTATGGTCTGTTTGACCAACCCGTCGTCTTACTCTCCATTCTTATTCGGACTACATATAGTCCTTATATGTTCACATATCGATTAAGAGAGAGGCCTGTCTCTCGCGATCAAATACACTGTAAAAGTTCACTTTCTCAGTTTCAATGAAATACATTGTTACTTTGTTTCATCACCAATTTAACATGGTACCAGAGCACCCTACTCGATCCAACCAAGAATGAGCAACGATGAGAAGGTAGAAGATCCGCCCGTCGACGGGAAGAAGATGGAGAATACACCGTCGAAAGAAACGATGTCAATAGATCCCAACGATCCCCTCTACGTCGCGGCGACGGAACAAACAGGACAAGCGTTGGCACCGAAATTCACAGGCGATGGATTCATCGGCTGGAAGTGGACAATGCAACAGGCGTTGGGAGCAAAGAACAAAATAGGGTTTGTCGACGGAACGATAAATCGACCTGATTCGAAAGATACTCTCCGAACTGCGGCATGGAAGAGAGCTAGGTCATTGGTCGTGACCTGGATCATATCTTCGCTCTCTCCTAACATCGCCAGAGGTGTAATGTATACGGATGACCCCAGAGAAATCTGGAATTGGCTTTGTCGACGTTACGAGAAGAAAAACGTGGCGTCACTCCACAGCGTCAAGATTCAGATCGCTAATTTGAAGCAAGGGGACGACTCCGTAACTGAATATTTGATGAGGTCGAAGGAGATCTGGGCGCAGTATGATCTAGCAAGACCCTTGGATGCCTGTGGCTGTTGCGATTCTTGCACATCACTGGAGAAACAGAGAAAGAAGCGAAATGAGGAGGAGGCAATACATTTCTTGCTGGGACTAAACAAGACCTACTCCCACCTTCGTGGTCAGTTGCTGGCGATGAGCGAATTACCTAGCCTCGATGATATTTTTTCGGTAATTGCGCAAGAAGAACAGACTCGACAATCTGCTGAATCCCGAGAGGAGGGCGAACCAAGCCTAGCCCTAGCTGCGCGAGGAGGAGCAGGAAGTACTTTTTCCTCCGGGAAGAAGTCAACCTATAACCCTAATCCTAATTCGTCGGGTTACAAGACGACATTCAAGAAGAATCCGACTAAAAGCTCCAACACTTCCTCCAGTACCTCTGCGAGAAAGGATCTACCGAAATGTCAAAATTGTGGCAAGGTGGGACATATGCGCAACGATTGCTGGTGGCTGGTGGGCTTCCCTTCCGGCGAGGCTAGACAATCAAAGGATGCTCATGTCGGGTCTGTTGTCACGCAACAAGGTGAACAAAGCCAAGAATCGCCGGTGAAAGGTTTCTCTGCTGAACAACTCCAACAATTGGTCTCGTTTTTGCAGAACCAGAAAGACAATTCTGTGGCCACTAAACAACCGGACTTCGGAGATTTCACAGGTAACTTAATTAACTCCTTGCCCTGTTTAAATTCTAATTCTAACTCGCCTGTTATGCTGAACATGTTGCAAAACTTATGGATACTTGACTCTGGGGCTACGGAACATATCTGTGGAAACAGAAAATTACTGTCTGATTGTGAACCTTTGAGTGAAAACAGAGATATTACTTTGCCTGATGGGAACAAGAAACATGTTAGTTGCATTGGCAAATTAAATGTTGATGGTTTTACATATCTGGAAGGGATCCTATATGTCGAAAGCTTCATGTTTAATATCATTTCCGCTGCTAAGTTGATAAAGAGCTTAAACATGCCTATAATCTTCAATGAAAATTCTTGTGCCTTGCAGGACTCTGAGACTGGTAAATACCAAGAAATAGGAAAGCTTGTGTGTGGTTTATACATAGTGAAAATGAATACTGCATGATTTCATTTTGAAAAATAGAAGTAGAGCTGGTGCTTCTGTAAATGTGTTACATCATTCTGGTCTGAACAATAATATGCCTGATTCTTGTCATTCTGTTTCAAACTCCTGCACTGATGTTTCTGATATTGACAATGCTAGTAATTACCTTCTATGGCACAATAGGCTAGGTCACATCCCGCTAACTAAGCTTGCAAAGATGATAAACATAAACATTCCTAATAATCTGAAAAATGGGCCTTTCCCTTGTGCCATTTGCTACAAGGCTAGAGGAAAACGCCTAAAGTTCCCCAAGTCTAGCATCAAAACTCTGAAACCTTTTGATCTGATCCACATTGACATCTGTGGTCCCATGAGGACACAAGATATAAACGGGCATAAATATTTTTTGACCATTGTTGATGACTACACTAGGGTCACATGGGTCACCCTTCTCAAACAAAAATCCCAAGCTACAGAAAGCATCAAAACCTTCATTAACCTTGTTGAGAAACAAATGAACCAGTTTGTTAAAATCATTAGAAGCGACAATGCTTTAGAACTAGGAAAATCTCTTGAAGGGATGAAACTTTACTCACAGAAGGGGATCATACATCAAACCTCATGTCCTCACACTCCACAACAAAACGGAGTCGTTGAGCGTAAACAAGGTCACTTAATGGAAATCACCAGAGCCCTTTTGTTTCAATCTGGGTTAGATAATAAATTCTGGGGGTACTGTGTGGAACACGCGGCTTTTCTGATAAATAGGATGTCTAGCAAACCGATAAATCACATGACCCCATATGAAAAGATGTATGGATCCAAACCCAACTATAATGACATAAGAAGTTTCGGCTGCCTCTGTTATATGACAAACATTGACCCCGACAGAGGGAAGCTTGACCCACGATCCTCCACATGTGTGTACATTGGAAATTGCCCAAACACAAAAGGATATAAAGTCCTCACCCTTGAAGAAAGAAAAATCAAAACCACACGTGACCTCACTTTCTTTGAAAGTATCTACCCATTAAACAATGAAAATTGGAAAAACAAAATCCAACAAGACCACCAAGACATCGACATATTTCCCTACTCTCCCCCTATCTTGGAAGATGATGTTTGCACGCCTCAGTTTTCTGAGGTAAGAGAAACATCATCCCAACCAGACAACACCCAAAGTCAAGGAACTTCACATGAAGAAACACCACCTCAGGACCTACAAGACCAAACACCTGACCCACCTCCACCTAGGAGGTCCACCCGACCTCACAACTTCCCATCTAAGTATAATGATTACATCTGTTCTGCAAACATAGATCAGGGAGACTTGTTTTCATCTATTCTTTCTCAAAGGCTTGACCCCACAAGTTCCAATCTACACCCTACTACTGCCATCAACACCCTAACCGACCACTTGCCATCAAACACCATCCTTTCTTGCTCTATCCATCAAGACACAAACAAGATCATTAACCACATCAACAATCTAAGTGAGCCTCCAAATTATCATATAGCCAGCCAGGATCCAAATTGGACCCGCGCCATGGCCCAAGAATTTGAAGCCCTTAAACAAAACAAAACTTGGTCAATAGTGGATCTTCCAAAAGGAAAGAGACCAATAAGTTGCAAGTGGGTTTACAAAATAAAACTCAAACCAGATGGCAGTTTGGAGAGGTATAAGGCTCGCCTTGTTGTTCGAGGATTCACACAAAAACAAGGTCTTGATTTTGACGAAACTTTTTCTCCAGTAATAAAACTCACCACAGTTCGTGCCCTCGTTATTACAGCAATAAAACGAGGATGGATCCTAGATCAATTAGACGTTAACAACGCCTTTTTGCATGGTGATCTGCACGAGGATGTATACATGAGTATACCCCAAGGGTTAAGAGTGGAAGGAACCAACAAAGTCTGCAAACTTCATAAGTCTCTTTATGGGCTTAAGCAAGCCTCCCGTCAGTGGTATGAGAAGCTTGCTACTTACCTAAAACACCTTGGCTTTCATCATTCCCAAAACGACTATTCTTTGTTTGTCAAGAAAAACAAAAATACCATAACCCTTTTAGGAATCTATGTTGACGACATCCTTGTTGTCGGAAACAATGAAAAAGAGGTCAACTACTTGAAAACACAACTTGACAAACAATTCAAAATAAAAGATTTAGGCAGATTAAATTTTTTCCTTGGAATGGAATTCCTAGAAACAGACAATGGAATCATCATGTCTCAACAACGTTACGTTAACCAAATCCTCCATGAATTCAACATGCAAGACTGCAAACCATCAGTTTCTCCTCTCCCTCTTAACCTCAAACTCTACAAAGATTCTGGCTCCAAACTGCAAAATCCTACCGAATATCGGTGTCTTGTCGGAAAATTAAATTTCCTCACAAACACTCGACCCGATATAGCTTTTGCCGTCCAATTCCTCAGCCAATTTTTACAATCTCCCACATCAGATCATCTTAAGGCTGCCCTTCATACTCTCTCCTACATAAAGGGAACCTCTACTTTCGGTCTTCTCTTTAATAACAGACAAAACTTTGACCTTAAAGCCTATTGCGATTCTGATTGGGCCTCCTGCCCAATCACACGCAAATCAGTTTCTGGTTACTATATTCTCCTTGGAGATTCCCCCTTGAGCTGGAAATCCAAGAAACAAACATCCATTGCCTTATCTTCTGCTGAAGCGGAGTACAAGGCAATGCGTCAAGTAACGGGAGAACTCAGCTGGTTAAGTAGGCTTTTAGAAGAGATAGGAGTCCCTAACATAACTCCTATACCCATAAAATGTGACAATCTAGCTGCCATTCACATAGCTAGAAATCCCGTATCTCACGAAAGAACCAAACATGTGGAATTAGATTGTCATTTTGTTAGGGAGAAATTGCAGGGCGGTCTTATACAGGTACAATACGTCCCCAGCACACACCAACTAGCTGATCTAATGACAAAGCCTCTGACGGGAAAGAGTTACAAAAACTCTTTCGCCCCCCTGGGATTGCACCAGCAGCGCAGCAGTAAGGTAAGCTAAAGCAACAGGTATTCTTCTTCTGTTCACTTCAGCATTTCAGCACAAAGAGCACTTGTTACCTTTCCTCCAAAGCTTAACGAAGTACTCTTTGAGGGGGGATGAGAGAATATGGATATGCGGGTTATATAGTTTGTACTTAGGACCATATAACTTGTACGTTTATAGTTTGTATTAGGCTTATCCTGTATTTTTTATTATTCCCTTTTTCTCCCTATGGTCTGTTTGACCAACCCGTCGTCTTACTCTCCATTCTTATTCGGACTACATATAGTCCTTATATGTTCACATATCGATTAAGAGAGAGGCCTGTCTCTCGTGATCAAATACACTGTAAAAGTTCACTTTCTCAGTTTCAATGAAATACATTGTTACTTTGTTTCATCACCAATTTAACAAAAACAGGTGAAGCAGGTTGTGGCAAAAAAACTGATTAAGGCTTACCTGGTTGTCGCTTCTTTTTTTTTTTTGGATACAGAACTGGGATGTTCTTCCTGGGGGGATTTGACACTCTTCATGGGTTTGTTTCACAAGAAATGTCACGCAAGGATTGGTGGGGAAAGTGAGTTAGTCAGCAGAGAAACTCAGACACGAAAAAAGAAAGAAAGTAGGGACTGGAACAACATGATTTTTTTCTCTGAATTCATAGCCTTACCTTAGCAGTTCTTGAGGAGGATTTAGTATCACGTTTACCCCAGGGCTTTACCAGCGGTTGGCATGCAAGATCTTGCGTGAGACAGAGAGAAAGTTAGAGGAGTTCATACTTGTGTTATCGGGCAAGGAAACCAATCAGAAGAAAATGAAAGAAGCCCAACAACACTTACCTTGTGTATTAGAGTCAGAGAGAGTGGAGGGAGTTCCTGCCCATGCAGAAACGATGCACAGCAGGAGAGTGAAGGAAGTGGCCAATAGCTTTATTAATCAAATGGCACAAAGCACGGGAGACTAATGCAGGAGTTAAATCAGTCATTAGTGGTGGCAAGTTCCAATGGGAATTTTTGCGAGAGTTTGAAATCAGACAGGTTGATGCGTGGGTGTCTGTAACACACAGCTTTGATGCATAAAACTTTGAAACAGAACAAACTTGTCTTTTGACTGAAACCACGATGCTATTGAGAATAGGAGTAGATAATGGAAATAAATACTGGATAATGAAATGTTAGTTTTAGGTTACAAGGATTGGCGTGGGGGAAAATTTCTGCAGAGCAGATGTTGTCGTCCTTATTTATTTTGTTTTGATTCAAGTGTACTACAGGGGGACTCAGAGGCACGATATTCAGGAGGGAATAATGACTGAGTTGTCTCAATTTACCAGGGAAGTTATGGGCATTTGAATAAACAACCCTTCTGTCGCCTGAGAGCTTGGATCTCCTGGCTTCTGTTTTTTTTTGTTCGATCTGGTTCTTCATCAAGGAAGAAGAAATCGATGCTACAGAGAAGGTGTGGTTGGTTCACTTTTTTTTTTTGTAATTACCATATTCCACATAATACTAGTTTTGATTCGGTGGTATAAGTTACCGAATTCCAGCACAACTCATCCGGTTAAAGCGTTTAGAAGGTATACGAAAGGTACAGGGTTCGAACCTCAGCGGGAGCATATTTGCTCCTTTTTTGTATAAGATATACACATGCTTATTCATATATATGTAAGACTATATATTATATCGCTTTATTAGTTAGATACACGACTACTTTATTTTTGTTGTGATGTTATGCGACGTTATTATTTATTATTTACAACATTACAATATTGTAACGTTACGTACATGTATTTTCGTATTCGTACATATATAAGTACGTGACTATATTAATATATAACATTGTCATGTTTTCGGACATGTATATAGTAAACTTAATTGCTCATACATTTTTTTTATGCCCGAATTATATAACGCTTTATTTTCGGATAATCTTCTCGCGTTTATGATTTTATGCATTTAAATGTTCAGGGGTGTTTCAACTTACCCCCCTAAAAAGAGACTTCGTCCCGAAGTCTTACTTTCTTTACTTACACTTTCCACTCCTGGTAATCTTAGGGATCCAGTCCCGCATTCATTCACGATAACCCAAAAGATTAAGCCCCATAATTATAATTCTCAGTGCTTCTAAGCACTATGCCACATCAGTGGCTTCACACAAGTTCTCATAGTAGACTAAGATGCTAGCAATGTATGCAACATGCTAAAGTGCAAACCAAGGCACACAACATTCATTCATACAGAGCATATAACATGCTAAAATGCAAACCACGACACATAACATTCATTCCTACAAAGCGTACATATACGTACATAACATTCTCACACACAAGTCTACCAACCATTAACGTGTGGTTGTAGGATTACAACACAGTGACACATGCAAAACATCCAAAACGAAACGTGCTTACCCCCCTTAAAAGAGGGGTACGCCCTCGTACCCTACACTAAACCAAAGTATTGGTGAAAAGATGGGGGTACATATCTCTCATTTATCTTCCAGCTCCCATGTGGCTTTCTCCATATCTTGGTTTGACCATAACACCTTCACTAGTCTAATTGATTTGTTCCGGGTCTCCCGGGTCTTAGTGTCTAGAACTTTTTGAGGGGTCTCCACTGATCTCAATGTGGGCTCTAGGACTAACCTCTCTGGTTGTAGTACATGTGAGGATCAGACATGTATTTCTTGAGCTGAGAGACGTGGAATATATCATGAACTCGTCCTAACTCTGAGGGCAGATCAAGTTTATAAGCAACTGGGCCCACATGCTCCCTAATACTGAAGGGGCCTACGAATTTTGGGCTCAATTTTCCCTTTTGCCCAAATCTGAAAATTCCTTTCTCCGGCGACACTCGCAAGAACACCTAGTCGCCAACGGTGAACTCCAGGTCTCGACGTCTGTTATCTGCATATGCTTTCTGTCTATCCTGGCCTGCCTTTATATTCTTTCTGATCTGCTGAACCTCAGCCTGGACCTGCTGCAAATAGTCTGGGCCTATGATGAAGGCTTCACTGGACTCATCCCAGCACAATGGTGTACGGCAAGGTCTACCATATAACGCCTGAAAGGGTGGCATCTTGATTGAGGCGTGATAACTGTTATCATATGCAAACTCGATAAGGTGCAACTTATCCAACCAACTGCCCTGGAAATCTAAGGCACATGCCCTAAGCATGTCCTCTAGGGTTTGAATTGTTCTCTCCGTCTGACCATCGGTCTGCAGGTGAAAAGCAGTGCTGAGCTTCAGCTCGGTGCCAATGCTTCTCATGAAGCTCTCCAATATCTTGAAAGAAATCTCGTGTCCCTATCTGACACTAAGGTCTTTGGCACTTCATGGTGTCTTAAAATTTCTTTATCAAAAAGCTCGGCTAGTTTCGACACCTTCCATGTGTCCTTCATTGGAATGAATCGTGCTACCTTAGTAAGGCGATCAACAATTACCCATATCATTTTAATCCTCCTCGGGTTGGTGGCAGTCCAACTACAAAATCCATCGATAGATCATAGAATTTCCACTCTGGGATAGGCATTGACTGAACTATGCCTTCAGGTTTTCGGTGTTCAAATTTTATTTTCTGACAAGTGAGGCATCTGATAACGAAGTTCAAGATGTCGTTCTTTATGCCAACCCACCAAAAATATCACTTCATGTCTTTTTACATCTTTGAAGCTCTAGGGTGAATAGAGGTAGTAGAAGAATGAGACTCTCTCATGATGCGTTCCTTGAGCTCTGCGCTCTCGTGGGGAATACATAATCTGCCATTCACACAAATCAGGCCATCCTCATGAAGCTGGTAGTCGTATTTCTTCTTATCTAGCGTGCCATCGATTAACTTCAGTCTAATATTAGCCATTACTCTGTCGTTCTGCTGAGCATTATGCACTTCTTCAACTAGGCTGGTGCCGGCTATGAGTGTATGCAATGTGTGAGCTCGGCGGCTAAGTGCATCGGCAACTACATTGGCTTTACGCTCCTTATACTGAAGGTTAATATCATAATCTTTGAGGAACTCCATCCATCTGCGCTGTCTCATATTCAGCTCTTTTTTGGTGAATACATACTTCAAGCTTTTGTGGTCGGAGTAGATGGTGATCTGGGAACCATAGAGATAATGGCGCCAAATTTTGAGTGCAAACACGACTGCTCCTAGCTCAAGATCATGTGTGGGGTAGTGCTCCTCGTGCTTCTTCAGCTGACGGGAGGCATAGGCGACAACCTTTCCGTGCTGTATGAGGACACATCCTATACCCATATCGGATGCATCACTGTAGATTTCATATCCATCAGTACCTTCGGGAATCGTGAGGATGGGAGCTAAGGTCAATGCGTCTTTCAACTTCTGAAATGCTGCCTCACAGTCTTCTGTCCACGTGAAAGGGGTATCTTTCTTGATGAGGTTTGTCATAGGTTTCGCGATATGGGAGAAGTCTTTAACACACCGTCGGTAGTAGCCTGTTAGACCAAGGAAACTTCGTATATCTGTCACAGACTTCGGTCTCGGCCATGTACGTACTGCCTCCACTTTTGCCGGATCAACTTCTATCCCGGCAACAGAAATAAAATGTCTAAGAAATGCTACCTGATCTAACTAGAATTCGCACTTAGAGAATTTGTCGTACAATTGGTTGGCTCTAAGAATCTGGAGTACCTGCCAGAGTTGGTGGTGATGCTCTTCCTTGGTTCTTGAATAAACTAGTATATCATCAATAAATACCACGACTGTCTTGTCCAACTGATCTCTGAAAACTCGGTGCATCAAGTCGATGAACTTTGCTAGGGCATTAGTCAGTCCAAACGGCATAACTGTGAATTTTTAGTGGCCGTATCGAGTCATAAACGCGGTCTTTTTGATGTCGCTCTCCTTCACTGGGATCTGATGGTATCCTGATTTGAGATCTATTTTCGAAAATACTGTCGCTCCTCTGAGCTGGTCGAACAGATCAACAATGCGTGGTAAAGGGTAGGGTTATTCACCGTCACTGCATTCAGCTCTCGATAATCAATGTATAACCGGAGACTGCCGTCTTTCTTTTTGACAAATAGTACGGGTGCGCCCCAAGGGGATACGCTCGGGCGTATGAATCCCTTATCTAGCAATTCCTTCAATTGCTCCTTCAACTCTATCATCTCTGCCGGGGCCATTCTGTACGGGGCTTTGGCAATAGGTCCTGTCCCGGGTACTAAGTCAATAGTGAACTCGACCTCTCGGGGTGGTGGCATACCGGGAAGCTCTTTAGGGAAGAGGTCTGGAAACTCCCCAACCACGGGTACATCTGGGTTAAACTCTAGGTCTTGTTGAGTATCCTGTACATAATAGAGGTACACCTCTTGCTGGTTCTGAATCTCTTTGGCCATGGTCATCGCCGAAATGATTTTCACGGACGGCTGTCGGGGGTTCTAGCGGTAAGATACAGTAACGCCGGACGGGTTCTTTAGCAGTAATCTATGCTCGGCACATATTATACGTCCTTGGTGTTTCTCTAGCCAATTCATGCCCACAATGATGTCAAAACCTAGGCCTCTGAACTCTATCATGTCCAACGGGAAATCCTCCTCTCGGATTCTGATGGTGGCTCCTCGAAAATACCGGGTACAACGAACTCTTTCTTTTCAAGGTAGTGTCACACTGAAATCTTCCAACTCCACGGGCTCAAGGTGCAACTGCTCGGCTAATGTCGGGGATACGAATGAGTGTGACGCCCCTGAGTCGAATAGTACTGAGGCTGTAACTCCATTCACCGGAATAGTGCTAGTGATAATGTGGTCGCTGTCACCGGCCTGAGCCTGCGTGAGAATGCTCAGGGTACCCTCTGTCGAGGGTCCAACACCTATTTCCAAAAATAACGTTTATAAGTACAATTAGTGATGGTACGAGAAGAGTTGTGGATAATCATCCTTTCTTTATTCATCTTTCCAACGTTTACATGTTCATCTTCATTACACAACTTAATATAAAAGATACATGGCTTAGTATTTCCTAAAGGTTAGGTTTAGGCGTCAGACTTCATGTGGGTGGCGTGTATCACTGTCATGGGTGTTGTGTTCGGCTTGATTCTTTTAATCCTGTGATATAACATTCTCGATGGTCCACCCACGATCAACACGTCACCGAATTTTAGCTAGATCTTCATAGCCCGGTCAATCCTCTTTTCTTCACCATAGAGGAACTCAGCATCATCTCCGATGGACACAGACACTATGGGTATCCCTTGGTCTAGGGACTCTTGTGTCTCGTCCTTGTCTTGGTGTAATCCAAGTCGGCCTTCCGTCTCATAGAAGTTGATGGTGCAGATGTCGGCTTGTAGGTTGGGCACTGGTCGTACTTCGCGTTGCTGTGCAACACGTAGGGTTGCCGTAATTAGGGATAGAAAGTCTTTGGGAATTGGTGGTGCATGTGCTTCGTCGGTGTGATAGCTGTTCGTATATGGGTTTCAAATCTTACCGAGGCACATCATTCTTAGTTTCATCATCTTCCCTCCGGGGTACGTCGGTGTGTAGAACCCGCCTGGTCCCATTCCGAACTTACATATCTTCAAATAATGGCTACTTGAGCTTCAGGTGTTAGGTATCCTGGTAGAAGGATCATCCTGGCTGGATAACTTGACACCTTTCGTTTGGGTAGTGGGGATTCTCAAGGCTGTACTCGTCGGGGTCGAGGTTTGGACTTATTTGGAAGCACATATTAAAGGTTCTTACTGCATTTAAGGGTAATCTAGTTCTTTAATGGTACTAGTAACCTAGAAAATTTCATGAATGGTCACACAGCTTGGCATACAAGGATTTAGGATGCTTTTCAAACATTTAGGGTTTCAAGGTTTACCTGCAGCTGTAGGGGTGTCCGGTCCCTCGGTGCGGTCCATGATGTGCAAGGCCGCCTTCCCTGGCCTCGAGGTAGATGCCTTCTGGGAGTCTCGGGATCCCGCTCCGTGCGTAGGCTGGGTGTACTGGGCTCCACGATGGCCTCCGGTTCCCGATCTCTGGTCACTGCTCTGCTTGTAGTAAAAATGCTCTACCGGTTTGCCCTGACAGTCAACTCAGGGGTGGTTCTTCGAGCATCGTCTACAGATAAATCGGCACTCGGTCCTTTTGCCCGGAACGGCCCCACTCCCTGAATATTTGGTTGGGTTAGTCAACAACTGGTCATAACAACTGTAAAGGTACTTAAGCATTAGAGTTTTGGTTCGCCTTACCCTGAAGCGGGTAGGAGCGTAGCGGCTTAGCCGTAATCACTGGGCGGCTCAACTGTAGTGCCTCTGTAGGCAGGTTCCCATGGTATCTCGCCCACTTTTTGTTCGGGTAGCGCTTAATCTTGTCTGCTCTCTTCTGTTTATGGTCCTCTGAGTCACCGCCTTTTGCCTTCCTTTTCTTCGCTAACTCCTTATCCCGCATCTGACGGTGATCTCGACCTGGGACGCTGCATGGTAGCAGTCCTGTGCAAAAAATAGGGTTTAGTAAACTCTCACAATATAAAACTCAGTTCAAGTTCATAGTTCAAGTTCAACCTGGATCGTGGCATAACGGCTGGGTCCTGTTATACCCAAAATTTTGACCCCCCTGGCTAGGGTCTGCGAGGTTTTGGTGTTCTGAGGGGCATCTCAATCAAGTAATGAGAGGTCCTGGCTCGATCGACGCATTCCAGGGCATGGGGAGCAGTTTCATCATTGTTAGGGGCGTTTTTGTAATTTTCAGGGCTCCCCAGACCTCCTATAGGCTTTCTCTCTCCTCCAAAAGATGCCCAAATCAGCTTGAAATGCTTTGATATTTTAACCCGTGATAGGGGATGACATTTTAAGCATAATGGCGTTGGAATTTTGATTTTTCGAATTTTCAATAATTTTCTAGCAATTTCTGACTGAATCTGACGAGAAATTCAATTTAAAAATATTCCAACATTCAAAAAATCCGATTCCACTTCAGAAAATTCATAATTGCCATCCTTGACATGTGGCGGAAATTTCACAGCAAAATTCCTTTGGGAGGTTATTTAATTAAAATGTCAAAAAATCTTACTTTTACTAGATTTTCTTTATCTTTAAGAAAGTCTATATAAAGGGATAGGTTTTTTGATAAAAGGAGAATCTCATATGCTCAAAAACCCTAGGAAGACAGAAAGCACAGCCTCCTCTCTCTCTCTCTCACACACACGTTTTTCAACACCCGGCCACCCGAATCATACCGAAAATCCCCCGAAATCACCACCTAATCTTGTTTTCCAATCCCCAGAGCACCAATAATCATCAAAACCCCACAAAAACATCATCAAAACGTGAAGAACAACAAGAACTGCCAACAACCAGAAGCTTGGTTCAAAAACCTTTCGGGTCTGCCATCAACGGAGCACTCGACGAATCCCGGTATGAAGAAACATTGTGAATCTGAAGGTAAAATAGGTAGAAATTCCACTTTTCTAACTCCCTACGATATTTTCAGTCTTGCCTCAAAATTTGAGTTCAAACTAACTCCTTTTCGCTTCTGTGTCACTAATTGTTTTAGCTAGTGCCTTGTTACTTGTTTGCTAAGTTTCGTATTAAATTTGATTTAAAATTGAGTTCTTTCAATTACTAACGTGTTCATAATCTTTCAGGCTACACGCCCATAAAATTTGAGCTCAAAACACCATCGGGAGCTATCAAAAACCCACTGTCCGTGGGTTGTCCGTGACCTCGGACTCATTGTCCGGGACCACGGACGGGTTGTCCGTGACCACGGACACCCACGGACGGTGGCGGGATTTTATATTTTTCAAATTTTAGGGTTTCTGACAATACATGTCTAGGCCCACGGACACCCTGTCCGTGGCCCCAGACTTTTCAAGTTTGCATTTTTATTTTAGTTCTGTTTTCGAAATCATTTAATTCAATTGGGGTCTGTGGTCTCGGACATTAGGTCCGTGGCTACGGACGTAATTAAAATTTGACCTAATCCTGCCTCTGAAACCCTAGTTTAGGCAGCTTTTAATTTCACTTTAATTGTCTGTCAAAAAACGCTAAAAAATAAAAAAAAAAAGCGCGTGCTTAGGTTAAAAACGACTCTGTAGTAAGCCGTAAATAAACCAAGTAGAGGAAAAACAACCTAGGAAGGGTAATGAAAGTAATTTGAACCCTAAATAAGTCGAATACCAAGCCCCCGAACCCGAACTCTCCTTTCCTAATTTGATCTAGGTTAAAATTAGGTGGCGACTCATAATAGGTTCCAGTGAGCTAGCTTACGTATTAATAATCAATGTTATATGACATAGTTATTAATCTTAGGTTATAAGTGGACCTAAAACCCGGTTAGATCCTAATCAATTTGATCAACATAGGGTAGGGTTTAAAATCGAGGCTCACAGACTGGCGACTCTGCTGGGGACAACTTCTTATTTTTAACTTGTTTAATTCTAAGAAAGAGGGCTTAACTCGAAAAATGTTTATTTATGGCTTTATTACTCTGTTTGTTTACTTGTGCGCAATTTAAATTTATGTACCCTTGCATCATATGAGAGCGAGGGTCCACGCAAACCAATTTCACCCCGGGACCCGCGTGAGGGTCCCCTGTCAGGGACTCACACCATTTCAGGTGATGTGAATAAGTGGGGAAAAAGAGGAGGGTGTCGTCTAACCACACTCCTTTAATACCTGGGCTTTAGCCCCAAGCATTTTCCTGGCAGTACCCTTACCTAACCCATTGTTTGGTCAGTCAAAGACCCGACCATGCACACGTTCAGGTGATGTGAAAAAGTGGGGAAGCCCAAAGTGAATAGCGTGCAAGCCCTATTCCTTTGTGGTGACCTGGGCCCGCGCCCTAAACACCTCTCCGGATCGATCTGTACCCATTGGACTGAGTTATTTTGTGAGGACATTTGCATCACCTCCTTATGTAAGACTTTTGCGCGTATGTTCTTCTTCTCCCGGGCCTCGGGCCCAATGTCCGTATCAATCCATCGATCTCTCCCAGTCCGAATGAAATGCACGAGGGCTTCAGTGGCCCAAATGCCCGTACCTCCACGAAGTCATCCTCTTAGGATAAGCCTGAAGGTTTCCTTTAGGATTGTTGGCCCATTTGACATGCCAAAAATCTCCAGCCCTCTTGGCCCGAACAACCCAAAAGAAAGCAAAAGAGTCCTGTAATTAGAACACAAGGGCCCTCAGAGGGAAACCTTTTCCGCGTCATTGAAAGCCCGTGCCCTAATGATTTTTTTTTGTCCTAAAACAAAAAGAAGGCAAGATTTCAGAAAGGCGCTGGGACAGAAGTTCCGGACGTTTGACCCGACTGCCTACTCCCCCACTTCTATTCCGTTATTCCAGCCCGAGGTAGACTCCAGCTCATCTGACATGTCGGTCCAGGCACATGACGATATCTCTCAGGAGGATCAGCAGGTAGGGGGAAAACCAGAACACCTCTGTTGAAGAACTCATGAAAAATTTTGATCTGAAACACCAAGAGGCAATCCAGGCACTCGAAAATAAATATGTAGACACAATTGCCAAGCTGGAGGATAAGTTGGCCGTGTTGGAAACGGCAACCCAAAGCAGGACCACTGAGGGTCCGACAGGGGAGCAAGATCGAATAGCCAGCCTGGTACGGAAACATCAAGCTGTCATTGAAGCCTTGGAGGCATGGCATACAACAGCAACAGTTGAGCTCCATGAGAAAATAGGATCTTTGGAGGCGGCAAGACAAGAAAGACCACTGCAAGGATTTGTTAATCCTTTACATGGCATGGACAATATCTACTTGGAGGGACATGACACCCAAGTTGGATATAAGGGCGGGGCTCCCGGGAGCCAGTTAGCCGCTGAAGTTCAGAGGGCTCTGAGGCGCATTGAGCGCATGGAAAAGGCCGGTAAACCCGCTGGTTTTGACTATCTCTCCATGGGATCCTATCCAGATGTTGAGCTACCCGCGAAGCTGAAGCTCCCCACCTTGGCTCTCTACAAAGGCTCGACCGATCCCCAAATTCATTTGACAATGTTTGATCGGGAGATGTCTATCCTGAGGCTCAATGATATGCAGAAGGCCAAAGTCTTTGCTCGATACCTAGATGAGATCCCTCAACGATGGTACCTAACTTAGAGAATGAACACCAAGACATATGGAGAGATATGTGAAGCTTTCCTGACTCATTTTGAGTATGCTAAACATTTGGAAATTACCCGGTCTGACCTCGCCAGCACGCGCCAAACGGGAAGTGAGTCCATGTCCGACTTTATAAAGCGGTGGAGGAGGAAGGCAGCAGGCATGCCTACAAGGATGGATGAGCAGGAACAAATTCGCATGATTGTTGAGAACATGCAGAAGCAGTACAATGATGAATTAAAGTATATGTAATTTCCAAGCTTTGATATGCTCATGGGCCAGGTAGGAGTTTTGGAGGCGAAGATCCACAAGGAGACCTAAAGCTGGGATATCCTCGAGGATCCGGGGGTAATTCAAAGTTCCCAAAATCTGAACCAGCAAAGGCTTCCTACTCAAGTGCAGCTTACGCACAGAGCACACCGTAGAGGTACACGGGACAGTACGAGGTGAATGCAGTCCAGCAGCCAAGGGAACAAGGGAGGAGCTATCGAGCAGTACCACCTCCAAGACTGGATTTCAGCCAACGAGAATTCACAGATATCGGTCGGCCCTTGAGTCATGCTCTGAAAAAGCTCTAGGAGCAGAACATCTTACAGCCTCTTCCACCCTGACCAGGAGTCACCCGTTTGGGCAGGAGTCCAAATCAGTTCTGTCTCTACCATCAGTTACCAGGTCATGACACCGATCATTGCAGGGCCCTACAGCATAAGATCCAAGACCTAGTTGACCAGGGACTTCAGTTCTAAGAGCGTGGGAATATCTTCGGGAATCCTATGCCGGAACATCACTAGGAGTCTTTTGTTGTTGTTCTTCTTCCTTTAGTTGTTTTGCGTAGCTTTTGTCTTTTTCCTCTATCTTTTCTTTTAGTTATTTAGCTAGTTGGTACTCAATGTCATTGTTACTTCTTTTGGTTATCAATAAAATTTCTTCTTTGTTCATGTCTTAATGTTTATACATTCGTTCATTTTCTAAAAAAAGAAAAGAAGGAAAGAAAAGAGGATAAAACTCCATCTCATAAAGCATGTCCGCAAACACATAAAAGGAAAAAAAAACCCCTTGTGCAAAACCACCTTCCCATCCGTGCGTTCACCACCTCCATTGCAGCCGCCACACATTTCACCACGCACATAAAAATAAAATTGTTGCCGCCAAAAAGAGCAAAAAGTTAAATCTTTCAGCAATCACCCCATCACCACTCACCACCGTCGTTTACCATCACAGATGCAATCACCTTCCATAAATAACTTGGGCATTCTAAGGTTTGCTAAGTAAACCCCACAGCAATACTGGGGGCAATCTAAATTTAAGACTGAAGATAATGATTTCTTTTGTTTAGCGCGTGAACAAGTCCTTGAGCATACATAGTGCGAGAGCATCTTGAGTGGTAAAACCAAGAGTGAAGGAGCGTGTCATTTCTACACGACTCCAGAGAGGTCACATTCAAAGTTGAGGCATACGGCATGACTCCGACCGAAGGAGATAATTTGTAAATTTACGTTTGAACCTATGAAAAGTAACAAAGAACGGATACACAACTATTAGGGATGACGAAGCACCTAGGTACAGTACCACACAGCCAAAAAGTTTGAGAACCCAGACATTAAACCCTAGGCACCCCCGCTGAGCTTTTCGCGTACATTCTCTTTTATAACATTACAAACTCCACAAACAAACCAGCCAATGATGAACACCCGACCCGGTGACCAAAGGAAGCAAGGAGCCCGACTTCCGAACATCAACTTCACAAGCCCAAAGAAGAAAAACTGCCACCAACATGACGAAACGATCCATAAATGGCCCCAAAGTGGCGCAGGATCCCAACGAGCTAACATCAGAAATAGCTCTCAAAGTTCAAAACCGGAAACACAAGAACCCCAAAGGAAGAGAGATTCAAGAAGGGCAAACCTGAAAAGCCTCGAAGAAATCTAAAATCGGAAAAAAAGAGAAGGTGCAACGAACAGCCAAAAAATCCAGAGTTCCAAGCTCATAAGCGAAGTCATCGTGAAGTAGCGAAGTAGCCAAACAACCTCAGGACGGAGAAGGCAAGTCCGGGAGAAGGTGCATGTTCCGGCTTTGGTTACCCTTATAGCCCCACATATACAACACATTCCGCCATCATCCCTTTGTCTTTCATCACACCTCATGGCCACGTTATAAGCTTAAAAGACTTCCGACTTAGTAGTTGTGTATCCAATCACGTGAAAGTAACAGGTTGAACGCGTAAATCTAACAAATGTCAAATTCAATGGTTGAGATGTCTTGACCAAAAGGAGGGCACGAGTGCAAGCATCAAACACTTTGAGTGTAGGATAGAAGGCACCACATCAAAATAAACCCTGACCTTGTGAGGATGAGGCTTGTTCTTGCGCAATTAATCAAAGAAAATAGTGGGGGTAATCGATCGTTCCGTTCGATTGCCATAAAGCCCTAAAAACTCAGATCGTCTCAAGGAAAATACTGGGGGCAATTGTTGGTCCCAACAATTGCAAACAACGACACCGATTGAGGTCCAAAAACCCGTAACCCAAAGGATCATAACCTCCTCGTATCACACAGGCCCGTCCTAAGCCCTACCTCCACATTAAATTTCCTCAGGCCCGTCCTAAGCCCTACCTCCACATCAAATTTCCTTAGGCCCGTCCTAAGCCCTACGTCCACATCAAATTTCCTCAGGCCTGTCCTAAGCCCTACCTCCATACTCAAACATCCACAAGCCCGTCTTGAGCCCTAATCCTCTCACGTTCTTTTAGATCCAATCTTTAGGCTCGTCATAAGACCTAAAACCATCCTTATGCTCGTCATAAGACATAGAACCACCCTTAGGCTCGTCATAAGACCTAGAACCACCCTTAGGCCCGTTATAAGACTTAGAACCACCCTTAGGCCCGTCATAAGACCTAGAATCATCCTTAGGCCCGTCATAAGACCTAGAATCATCCTTAGGCCCGTCATAAGACCTAGAACCATCCTTAGGCTCTTCATAAGACCTAGAACCATCCTTAGGCCCGTCATAAGACCTAGATCCAACCTTTAGGCTCGTCATAAGACCTAGTTGCATTCCTTTAGGATCGTAATAAGACCCTTTAGCTTACCCACTCTCATCAAACACATTGCATTCATCTCATTCATACAGGCTCGTCGTAAGACCTAGTTGCATTATCCAGGCGCGTCACAAGACCTGGCGACAGAAAAGTTGGCGAGGTGATGGCAATAAATCCTCCTTTTGCGATGTCAACTTATTTTTGGGATCAACGAATGGTGGGCGAAGGCAATAAGTCCCCAGGGTTTTTACCAGGTGTTATCCCTGCACACCGGCTTGGGGGGCGATGGCAATAAGTCCACATTGGGTCCAGCCAGGAGCATTGGCACGGGTTTTGGTCCCCAGAAGCATCGGAGCATCATCAGCATCTTCATCAGTATCAGCATCAGCATCATCAGCATCGTTAGTATTTCAGCATTCTTGCATTTGCATACAGTTTTCACATCCTAGGTAGTCAACACCTTAGAATCGCTTGACATTACATCATTTCAGGTAGTCAGCGCCTTAGAATAGTTCGACATCATTTCATGTATTATAGGTAGTCAACGCCTTAGAACCGCTTGACATTATTTCATTTTCGTCACCTAGGTAGTCAGCGCCTTAGAATAGCCTGACACATTTTCACTTATAGGTAGTCAGTGCCTTAGAACACCTTGACAACGTTTTGTTGCTTAGGTAGTCAGCGCCTCAGAATAGCTGGACGTAGTCAATGCGATCTCGCACAACATGAAGGATTCTGTAGAATCCAAAATTTTGGGGCATCACTCAAGCATCAACCAGACTTTTCACATCCATTACAAAGTCCAGTTGGCGGGGGGCAATCTGTTATTGAAATACCCGTGAATTCTGGCTTAGGATTAAATTAGTATATAGTCGAGAATGTTATTGGTAAGAGTAATAAAGGCCCAGAGAAACAATATATATATATATATATTACGTCCATTTCAGATAACTTTATTATGTTCAAGAATACAAATTTGATTTTACTTCTCCCAAAAATAATTTCCTCTTCCTAATTTATTCAGCTGCTATGTATTTATTCTTTTATCTGATTGTTGAGATAATTCTTCTCATTCTTCCCCAGCGATAAATCAGCCTTCTTCTATTCTATTTTAACTTCTATTCTATTTTAACTAAATAATATTTAATTATCTCTTTAATCTCGAATCTAGATCCTTCCAAGATTGACGTTATTCAATGGCTTTTAAATTGGGAACTTATTTGAAAACTCATTTCAAGTTATTTTACAACATTTACTTATAAATTTTCCTCTCACTAATCTAAATACATTTATTAGTTAAAAACTAATCCTTTAATTATTTCCATATTGTTTCTATTTAATACCACGATTGCTATCACGATCGCTTCCATCTTCAACCTACTGCCTCCACTCTTCTCTCTTTCTTCAAGCTCTCAAACTCTTTGGAATTCACGCTCTTATTTTCCATCATCGTTAGGCTGTTTCTCTGGTGCCAGTTCGTGTAGAAGGGTAAGGGGAATCCATTGGTAAGGTTAGGTTATTAATTCTTTGGTTTGAGTAGATCCTGATTGTATTTCTGCTTGCGATTCTAGACACCGAGTTCCCCGACGAACGCTACTGCTGACCTTGCTGAGTAATTCGGTGGCTGTGAGCGTATCCAGGTAAATGTTGTGCTCAACATCCTTACCTCTGTGTTTTGTGAATATTGATGATTTGGATTCACTGTGGTTTTGAGATTGTGGATGTTTGGGATTTATTTCCCCCGTGTGTTTTCTGGTGTGATGTTTTGCGAAAGGGTTGATTAACGTTTTGGGAGACTTTCTTTGAATTGATTATTGGATTGATTGGTACCTTCTGGTGCTCCGTGTAAATTATTGGTGCCTTGTGGCGCTCCGTGTAACTATTGGTACTGTGTACCCCGTGGATATTCTTATTACTTTTGCCTGCAGACATAACTTGCAGTTAAGCTCTAATGATCTACTCCTTTGGGTCATAAGTTACCTTCTGGGGGGTGTGCACACTTAAGGACGTAGAGTGAGGTGGGATTCTTATTAATGCGACCCGGATTGGGGTCGTCCGTGTAAACCATTGATTTAATTCTTGGAAAGTTCTCCCCCGAAACAATTTTTCTAATGGTGTTTTGGTGTTGGTAAAGCTGGTTAATATTGTGGTGTGAGTTAATGTTTTACAAATGTAAATTGGGTTTCAAAATGTATTTTACAGGTTGAGACAATGTTTACTCATTTCACTGATTTGCGCGATCCCTTCGCGTTTTCCATTGTTGTTTTATGATCGCAGGTACTCATGGCTGAATTGGGGATTGGGGACACGCTGCCACATAGCTTAGGATGACTGAATAATTGCTACGTTTGGAACAAGTTGAGTTATGTTTTGGAATTGTTATGTTTTACAAGTTTTGGAAACGTTTTGGTTTTGGTTAGTGGTTTAAGCCTGAGCACTCTTTGTTAGAGTGTGGCGGTAACGCCCGTAAGGATTTTGCTATTCCGCTGCTATCTAGTTGATGTGTTTTACTCGAATAATTCTTTAAGAAGTCTTGGATTTGATGAAGAGATACTTATTGTGTATGAGATCTTGCAATGGTATATTTTGCTATCATTTGAGGTACTAAGTTATTGGAATGATTCTCCTTTGATTACTGAGTTTTATGGTTGATTTTGATGTTAATCTGTTTCTGTTTGCGCTGGAAAGGATGCCCATCAGGACTTGTCCGAACGTCCGTCCGGACATCCATGTTCGGACAGGTCCCGAATGTTTTAGAGGCTCTCTGTTTTGGTGTGTCCGAACTTCGGTCCGAACGTCGATGTTCGGACACGCCACGTTAAATTTCTCGGACTTTTCAAACTTACTTGTGTCCGAACTTCTAAGTCCGGACACAAGTTCGGACGCCTTTGGTTTTCAGACCTTTTAACTTTCGACTTGTGTCCGAACATCAATGTCCGGACACAAGTTCGGACAAATGGATTTCTGTGGTTTAACTTTCTCGACTTGTGTCCGAACTTCCCATGTCCGGACACAAGTTCGGACCAAGCTTGTTTTGCACCTTTAGGGCTCGTTTGGAGTCCGTTTTCGAAGCCGTTTTCACGTTTCATTTTTTTCACCGTTAGCTTTGTTATTTTATTTCCTATGTTTTAAGGCAAAATCCAGGGTGTTACAAGGTGGTATCAGAGCTAGGTTTGGTAAATAAGATAAAATTTGGATTATAAAGGAACTAAAATGTGGGGTAAGCCGTTTGGGGAATTGTGGTGCCTGCGATGCTGTGTAAGTAATTATACTGTATGGATATTGAAGTTCATTTCCTGTTTGTGTACTACCATGATTGTGATGATGTTAGCATGACTGATTGGGTGTTGTGTACTAGTATTGGAGCTATTAGGTGTGTTAACTCCTAATATGGGGTAGAGGTTAACCTATGGGGATATGGGTGGATGTTGCTTACCTTGCTTAGTATATGTAATCAGGAGTTCGCATAGAGCTCTAGGGAGTGCAGGACTGGCTGACAGACTGAGTTTTCAATACCACACCAGAAGCAGGAGTCGCCAAACTCAGATGGCCGCCAACGACCCGATGAGGCAGTTGCAGGAGTTGGCTCTCAACCTGGGACAGATAGTCCAGAGGCAGGCTCAGAGGGATAATGTGCCGGAGGACTACACTAAGAGAATTGCCCATCTGAAGCCCACATCCTTCAAGGGAGAGGAGGACCCGGTGCTACTTGAGGACTGGATAAGGAATTTGACAAGATCTTTGAAGCAGTCAATTGCCCAGCTGACCGGAGGGTAAACGCAGCAGTTTACTATTTCAAGAGTGAGGCAGACATCTGGTGGTCCGCCAACAGGGATGTGCTACTAGCTGGACCTGATTTTGGTTGGGATGGCCTGAAGGAGGCCATGAGGAGGCGCTTCTACCCCGAGCATGTAAGAATGCAGAAGTATTTGGAGTTCTCCGAGCTTAAGCAGTTATCTCTGAGTGTCAAGGAGTACCATTCGAAGTTCCTGGAGCTGGCCAGGTTCGCTCCTACGATGGTTCCCGACGAGGCGTCGAAGGTGCAGAGGTTTGTGGGCGGGCTAAACTGGAGTCTGCAGGAGGCCCTCAGTGTACTGACTATCCCGACGCTCCAGGATGCGTACGGGAAAGCTGCTAACCTGTACAGGGTGCAGCAGAAGAGAAGGAGGTCCTGGCTGGCAATAAGAGGAAGATGGAAGGAGGAGATGAGCCCCGAGGACGGGAGGACCAGTCCCACAGACATCATCAGCAGGAGAAGAGGTGGAAGCCTTACTCGGACCACAGAGATGGGAGGCCGAGACATGGGGGAGATCATAGGGGTGACCAGAGACGAGGTGACCAGCCCCAGCACCAGACTCAGAGAGGAGAGACTAGACCGGAGAGGCACTTCTACTGCAAGAGGTGCAATAAGGATCACCCAGGGAAGGATTGTGAGGGGAACTTGGTTACCTGTTTTCGTTGCGGAAGGTGGGGACACCGGTTGTTCAAGTGTCTTCAGAATCCCTAGGGAGGCAATCAACAGAGGAGTTACAGTGGCGACCGCTCATCCAGGCAGCCCGACCAGCAGGGCAGAGGCCCGAATCAGGTCAGCGCGGGGACGCTCCTCAGCGCGGTAATGGAGAGGGCGGCAATGGTGGCAACAGAGGCCAAGGGGAGTACCGAGGCAACCAGCAGCGGGCTCCAGGGAAGATCAATGTGATGAGTCGGGCCGAAGCCGAGGCCGAGGCAGACGTTTAGCAGGTACCTTTACTGTTCTTGGTACACCTGCGCGTATTCTTTTTGACACTGGGGCTACTTATTCTTTCATATCTGATAGTCTAGTTGGGAAATTGGGAATAGAGACTAGTGAGACTTCCCCTATAGCTGTATCTATACCATCGGGACGGGTGATCACTTGTAAGAATGTAATGAAAGACGTAGGCATAGATATCAAAGGGGAGCAATTTGTAATAGATTTGATCCAATTCGCCTTGACCGACTTCGATATAATCCTGGGGATGGATTGGCTGAGTAAATACAAGGGAAGGATAGACTGCAGCGAGCAGAAAATTATTCTCAGAGGACCGTCGGGACGAAGAGTCTCGTACAGAAACGTGGAGGAGAAGCCCGGAGTGAAGCTCGTATCAGCAATGACCATTCTCTCCAAAGTAAAGAAGGGACAGCAAGCATACCTTTGCTATGTCCAAGATCTGAGCCAGGAGCCAGACGAAAAGAAGGAGATCCGAGTAGTAAGCGAGTTCCCAGACGTGTTCCCAGACGAGATTCCGGGTATGCCGCCAGACCGAGAAGTGGAATTCAGCGTCGACCTTGTGCCAGGCTCAGCACCGATTTCGAAGGCTCCTTACCGAATGGCACCCTCAGAGTTGAAAGAATTGAAGACCCAGTTGGAGGACCTGTTAGATAAGGGATACATTCGCCCGAGTGTATCGCCTTGGGGAGCCCCAGTTTTGTTTGTTAAGAAGAAAGACGGGAGTATGAGGTTGTGTATCGACTACAGGGAACTGAACCAGATCACAGTGAAGAACAGATACCCCTTGCCGAGAATAGACGACCTTTTTGACCAGCTGCAAGGGGCAGGGACCTTCTCGAAGATCGATTTGAGGTCAGGGTACCATCAGCTCAGAGTAGCAGAGAGAGACATTCCGAAGACAGCCTTCCGGACTAGGTATGGGCACTTTGAATTCTTGGTGATGCCCTTTGGACTTACCAATGCCCCAGCTGTCTTCATGGACCTCATGAACCGTATCTTTCACCCATATTTGGATCGGTTCGTGGTGGTTTTCATAGATGACATCCTTATATATTCCAAGGACGAACGGGAACATGAAGAGCATTTGAGGTTAGTATTACAGACATTGAGGGAGCAGCAGCTGTACGCGAAGCTGTCCAAGTGTGATTTTTGGTTAGACCGAGTGGCATTTCTGGGCCACGTCATCACTAGTGAAGGCATCTCAGTAGACCCATCGAAGATTCAGGCCGTGAAAGAATGGCCAAGGCCCAGTAACCTGACTGAAGTGCGAAGTTTTCTGGGCTTGGCAGGGTATTACAGACGTTTCGTGAAGGACTTTTCGAAGATAGCGAGACCCTCACCAACCTTATGAAGAAAGTGACCAAATTCCAGTGGGACAGCGACTGTGAAAGGCGTTCCATACATTGAAGAGAGGTTGACCACAGCTCCAGTTCTGACCTTGCCTTCAGGGACAGATGGATTCGAAGTTTTCAGCGATGCTTCCAATATGGCTTAGGGTGCGTTCTGATGCAGCACGGGAAGGTCATAGCTTACGCGTCGAGACAGTTGAAAGAGTATGAGACCAGATATCCGACGCATGACTTGGAGTTAGCAGCCGTGGTTTTTGCACTCAAGATCTGGAGACACTACCTCTATGGTGTCTCGTGCAAGATCTTCACCGACCACAAAAGCCTCAAGTATATTTTCACCCAAAAGGATTTGAATATGAGGCAGAGACGATGGCTAGAGCTGATTAAGGACTATGATTTGGAGATTCTATATCATGAAGGGAAGTCCAATTTAGTAGCAGATGCGTTAAGCAGGAAGAGGAGTCATTCAGTGAATTCCATGTGGGTCCTTCCTGATGAGCTAGCTCGGGAGTTTCAGAGGCTGAATTTGGAGGTGATGGAATCCGGGGAGTAGAGCACGAGGTGAAGCTGTACCATATGAGTGCCTCTTCCGACATCTATGGGGAGATACTCAAGGGACAGCCGGATGATGTTAAATTGGAACGAATCAGAGAGAAGTTAAAGGAAGGGAAGGCAGAAGGATTCGAAATCCACGCTGATGGCAGTCTGAGATTTAGAGGCCGTTGGTGCGTCCCTCAGAGTTGTGCAGATGTGAAGGAGAGACTGATGAAGGAGGCTCATAATACTCCCTATTCAGTCCACCCAGGCGGAGATAAATTGTACAAGGATCTGAAGAAGCTGTTCTGGTGGCCGAAGATGAAGCGGGAGGTAGCAGAATTTGTATCTAAATGCCTCACCTGTCAGAAGGTGAAGTTCGAGCACAAGAGGATGGGAGGATTGTTGCAGCCCTTGGAAGTACCCAAATGGAAGTGGGACTCTATTTCTATGGATTTCGTAGTCGGACTACCGCCAGCGAAGGGTGGAGTCAACCAGATATGGGTGATCGTGGATCGACTCACCAAGTCCGCTCGATTCATACCTATGAAGAGCACTTGGTCTATGAGTCAGTTAGTGGATGCATACATTAAGAATGTGGTCAGATACCATGGCGTGCCTCAGACGATAGTATCTGATCGGGACTCGAGATTCTTAGCACATTTCTGGCAGCAGTTTCAGAAAGCTATGGGTACTAAATTGAAGTTGAGCACTGCTTTTCACCCGGCGACAGATGGTCAGACGGAGAGGACTATCCAGACCTTGGAGGACATGCTTCGGGCATGTGTCATGGATTTTCAGGGGACTTGGGCAGATAGACTTCACCTGGTAGAGTTCTCATACAATAATAGTTACCACTCTAGTATTAAGATGGCTCCCTATGAAGCCTTGTATGGGAGGAAATGCAGAACCCCTTTATGCTGGAGCGACATCAGTGAGACAGTGATATTGGGACCCCAGCTGATAGAGGAGACGATGGAGCAGGTCCGAATCATCCAGAGCCGAATGAAAGCAGCCCAGGACAGGCAGAAGTCCTATGCCGACCTAAAGAGGAGACCGGTTGAATTCGAAGTTGGTGATAGAGTCTTCCTGAAGGTGTCTCCTGTGAGAGGAGTAACCAGATTTGGGAAGAAGGGGAAATTAAGCCCCAAATTCGTGGGTCCTTACGAGGTCCTGGAGAGAGTTGGAGAGGTGGCCTACAGGTTGGCACTACCTGGTGAGCTGGAGAGGGTCCATAATGTTTTCCATGTCTCTCAGCTGAAGCGTTACGTTCCCGACCCATCCCACGTTCTACAGCCTGAGGTGCTGGAGTTGGAGCAGAACCTATCGTATGAGGAGTACCCTATTAAAGTATTGGACACCAAGACTAGAGAAACCCGATCGAAGTCCACCCGGATGGTTAAGGTGTTGTGGTCGAATCATGGGACTGAGGAGGCAACGTGGGAGGTCGAAGAGGAAATGAAGAAGAAATACCCTCAGCTTTTCGAGCAGGTAACCGTTTAAGACTTATGTCAAGTTCAGTCGGATTCAGCTTTCAGAGTCAGTCTTCTGGTTGGGATATCATCTAGGCTTAGCTTCGAGGGCGAAGCTTTCTTTTAAGGGGGATGAGATGAAATACCCGTGAATTCTGGCTTAGGATTAAATTAGTATATAGTCGAGAATGTTATTGGTAAGAGTAATAAAGGCCCAGAGAAACAATATATATATATATTACGTTCATTTCAGATAACTTTATTATGTTCAAGAATACAAATTTGATTTTACTTCTCCCTAAAATAATTTCCTCTTCCTAATTTTAGCTGCTATGTATTTATTCTTTTATCTGATTGTTGAGATAATTCTTCTCATTCTTCCCCAGCGATAAATCAGCCTTCTTCTATTCTATTTTAACTTCTATTCTATTTTAACTAAATAATATTTAATTATCTCTTTAATCTCGAATCTAGATCCTTCCAAGATTTGACGTTATTCAATGGCTTTTAAATTGGGAACTTATTTGAAAACTCATTTCAAGTTATTTTACAACATTTACTTATAATTTTCCTCTCACTAATCTAAATACATTATGTTAAAACTAATCCTTTAATTATTTCCCTATTATTTCTATTTAATACCACGATCGCTATCACACGATCGCTTCCATCTTCTACCTACTGCCTCCACTCTTCTCTCTTTCTTCAAGCTCTCAAACTCTTTGGAATTCACGCTCTTATTTTCCATCGTCGTTAGGCTGTTTCTCTGGTGCCAGTTCGTGTAGAAGGGTAAGGGGAATCCATTGGTAAGGTTAGGTTATTAATTCTTTGGTTTGAGTAGATCCTGATTGTATTTCTGCTTGCGATTCTAGACACCGAGTTCCCTGACGAACGCTACTGCTGACCTTGCTGAGTAATTCGGTGGCTGTGAGCGTATCCAGGTAAATGTTGTGCTCAACATCCTTCCCTCTATGTTTTGTGAATATCGATGATTTGGATTCACTGTGGTTTTGAGATTGTGGAAGTTTGGGATTTATTTCTCCCCTGTGTTTTCTGGTGTGATGTTTTGCGAAAGGGTTGATTAACGTTTTGGGAGACTTTCTTTGAATTGATTGGTACCTTCTGTGCTCCGTGTAAATTATTGGTGCCTTGTGGCGTCCTGTAACTATTGGTACTGTGTACCCCGTGGATATTCTTATTACTTTTTGCCTGCAGACATAACTTGCAGTTAAGCTCTAATGATCTACTCCTTTGGGTCATAAGTTACCTTCTGGGGGGTGTGCACACTTAAGGACGTAGAGTGAGGTGGGATTCTTATTAATGCGACCCGGATTGGGGTCGTCCGTGAAAACCATTGATTTAATTCTTGGAAAGTTCTCCCCCGAAACAATTTTTCTAATGGTGTTTTGGTGTTGGTAAAGCTGGTTAATATTGTAGTGTGAGTTAATGTTTTACAATTATAAATTGGGTTTCAAAATGTATTTTACAGGTTGAGATAATGTTTACTCAGTTTCACTGATTTGCGTGATCCCTTCGCGTTTTCCATTGTTGTTTTATGATCGCAGGTACTCATGGCTGAATTGGGGATTGGGGACACGCTGCCACATAGCTTAGGATGACTGAATAATTGCTACGTTTGGAACAAGTTGAGTTATGTTTTGGAATTGTTATGTTTTACAAGCTTTGGAAACGTTTTGGTTTTGGTTAGTGGTTTAAGCCTGAGCACTCTTTGTTAGAGTGTGGCGGTAACGCCCGTAAGGATTTTGCTATTCCGCTGCTATCTAGTTGATGTGTTTTACTCGAATAATTCTTTAAGAAGTCTTGGATTTGATGAAGAGATACTTATTGTGTATGAGATCTTGCAATGGTATATTTTGCTATCATTTGAGGTACTAAGTTATTGGAATGATTCTCCTTTGATTACTGAGTTTTATAGTTGATTTTGATGTTAATCTGTTTCTGTTTGCGCTGGAAAGGATGCCCATCAGGACTTGTCCGAACGTCCGTCCGGACATCCATGTTCGGACAGGTCCCGAATGTTTTAGAGGCTCTCTGTTTTGGTGTGTCCGAACTTCGGTCCGAACGTCGATGTTCGGACACGCCACGTTAAATTTCTCGGACTTTTCAAACTTACTTGTGTCCGAACTTCTAAGTCCGGACACAAGTTCGGACGCCTTTGGTTTTCAGACCTTTTAACTTTCGACTTGTGTCCGAACATCAATGTCCGGACACAAGTTCGGACAAATGGATTTCTGTGGTTTAACTTTCTCGACTTGTGTCCGAACATCCCATGTCCGGACACAAGTTCGGACCAAGCTTGTTTTGCACCATTAGGGCTCGTTTGGAGTTCGTTTTCGAAGCCGTTTTCACCGTTAGCTTTGTTATTTTATTTCCTATGTTTTAAGGCGAAATCCAGGGTGTTACAGTTATACCCAAAATTTTGACCCCCTGGCTAGGGTCTACGAGGTTTTGGTGTTGTGAGGGGCATCTCAATCAAGTAATGAGAGGTCCTGGCTCGATCGGCGCATTCTAGGGCATGGGGAGCAGTTTCGTCATTGTTAGGGGCATTTTTGTAATTTTTAGGGTTCCCAAGACCTCCTTTACGGTTTCTCTCTCCTCCAAAAGATGCCCAAATCAGCTTGAAATACTTTGATATTTTAACCCATGATAGGGGATGACATTTAAGCATAATGGCGTTGGAATTTTGATATTTCGAATTTCTAATAATTTTCTAGCAATTTCTGGCTGAATCTGATGAGAAATTCAATTTAAAAATATTCCAACATTCAAAAAATTTGATTCCACTTCATCAAAATCATAATTGCCATCCTTGACATGTGGCTGAAATTTCACAGCAAAATTCCTTTGGGAAGTCATTTAATTAAAATGTCAAAAAATCTTACTTTTACTAGATTTTCTTTATCTTTAAGAAAGTCTATATAAAGGGATAGGTTTTTTGATAAAAGGAGAATCTCATATGCTCAATACCCTAGGAAGACAGAAAGCACAGCCTCCTCTCTCTCTCACGTTTTTCAACACCCGGCCACCCGAATCATACCGAAAATCCCCCGAAATCACCTTCTAAACTCGTTTCCAATCCCCAGAGCACCAATAATCATCAAAACCCCACAAAAATTCAAACAAACGAAAGAGAAAGAACTACCAACAAACCAAAAAGTTGGCAGGATAAAAACCGTTCGGGTCTGCCATCAACGGAGCACTTACGAATCCCCTGATTGTGTGAAGAAACAATGTGAATCCGAAGGTAAAACAGGTAGAAATTCCACTTTTCTAATTCCCTACGATATTTTCAGTCTTGCCTCAAAATTTGAGTTCAAACTAACTCCTTTTCGCTTCTGTGTCACTAATTGTTTTAGCTACGGCCTTGTTACTTGTTTGCTAAGTTTCGTATTAAATTTGATTTCAAATTGAGTTCTTTCAATTCCTAACGTGTTCATAATCTTTCAGGCTACACGCCCATAAAATTTGAACTCAAAACACCGTCGGGAGCCATCAAAAACCCACTGTCTGTGGGTTGTCTGTGACCTCGGACTCATTGTCCGGGACCACGGACGGGTTGTCCGTGACCACGGACGGGTTGTCCGTGACCACGGACACCCACTGATGGTGTTGGGATTTTATATTTTTCAAAATTTCAAATTTTAGGGTTTCTGACAATACATGTCCGGGCCCACGGACACCCTGTCCGTGGCCCCGGACTTTTCAAGTTTGCGTTTTTATTTTAGTTCTGTTTTCAAAATCATTTAATTCAATTGGGGTCTGTGGTCTCGGACATTAGGTCCGTGGCTACGGACGTAATTAAAATTTGACCTAATCTTGCCTCCGAAATCCTAGTTTAGGCAGCTTTTAATTTCACTTTAATTTTCTGTCAAAAAACGCTAAAAAATTAAAAAAAATTAAAAGCGTGCGCTTAGGTTAAAAACGACTTTGTAGTAAGCCGTAAATAAACCAAGTAGAGGAAAAACGACCAAGGAAGGGTAATGAAAGTAATTTGAACCCTAAATAAGTCAAATACCAAGCCCCCGAACCCGAACTCTCCTTTCCTAATTTGATCTAGGTTAAAATTAGGTGGCGACTTATAATAGGTTCCAATGAGCTAGCTTAGGTATTAACAATCAATGTTATATGACATAGTTATTAATCTTAGGTTATAAGTGGACCTAAAACCCGGTTAGATCCTAATCAATTTAATCAACATAGGGTAGGGTTTAAAATCGAGGCTCATAGGTCCCATGCCGTATCTGATGCGGTGGTTCAGCCCACCATAGAAACGCTACACTAAGATTTCGTCTGAATATCCCAAGCCTGGAAGTACACGGAGTAGAGCAGTGAATGCCGAGTAGTAATTGTCTACTGTCATCCCCTCGGTCTGCCTCAGGGTGTCTAGCTCAACCCGCTTCTTTGTCCGGAGGTGGGCGAGGTAGTACTTAGCCCTCAGTAACGCAGTGTAAGCATCCCATCCAAATGTGGGGTCCACTAGGTAAGCATCCTTCACAAGCTTCCACCAATCACTCGCTGACTCTCGTAGGTAATAGGCTGTGAGTCTGACCTTAGCCTCAGCCGGAACATTCAAAGTCTCGAAGGAGGTCTCTAGGAGGCTGATGTAGTTCTCTAGGTAGGTGGGGTCCGTCTCTCCTCGGAACTCAGCTGGTCAAAAGTCTGCTAAGCTCTTCACCCAGTTTGTCTCCCTGGGTGGGTGGGGTTGTGGTGCCGGTGGTGCCTGCTGGGCTCCTGGCTGGAAACCCATGTGAGCCAGGGCTGCTGCTACTATCTCAGCTATGGTCTGCCCTTCAGGAATGTCAACTTGCTCCATGCGGCCACGGCCTCGTCCTCGACCTCGACCTCGTCGCCCAGACATCCGAGAATGTCATTTGTTAGTCTAGAACAATCACAAGAACATACTACAAGTTAGTATCGCCCTTGCTAGCGGTTTAAATTAGTAAAGGCGTGCCTCACATTACTAACCCTTAACCCCGTTTCCCAAATTTAGGTTTTCCTATTCTTGGTACTTCTCTGTTCCAGTCATCATAGAGCAACTATGGTCTGATACCACTTTCTGTAACACCCACGAATAACCAAACAGCAGTACGAATAATGCGCCAAACAATATCACAATAAGTCTAAGCAGCGGATTCACAACTCCATCCAGGTGTCATAGACACCAACCACCCACGTGGTTGACACAACAACACTATCAACACCAAGCTACGGTTTGAATGACTGGAATTTAAACCTTAACCAAATCGAAGTACAAACACGAAATACAAACCAAGTACCAAGAGTCTACAGCATATGTTCTTAATTAAACAACACAAACCGGAACGTACATCTAGGGTTTAGTGTTACATAGTCACAACCCATACATTGAAACATACTACTTAAAAGTCTTGCCCAGATGGACTACCCCCATGGTAGTCACCCCGCCTACTCTCCGCTTGCGTCTAGATCCATACCTGTAAAAATAAAGGACTCAGCAAAACTATGCTGAGTATGAATATGTGTAGCCCGTATGTTGCCGGGCTACATGACTACTTGGTCGAATATGATTATGTCCAATTTACATGCTATACTAAAGTAGTAACACACAACATACAACATCAATAGAGTAACTCACAACATGTAAAGCATAGGAATAACAGCAAGCATGTCAAACATGTGTTCAAAATAGAGCGTGTAAGAGATTAAGAATAATGATGATCCTCACAGTGGGATCATTCAAACAATGCGTGTTATCTTTGCTTTTCTCTTGTTCCCATAGTGCATTTTTTGTCTCTTTCCTTGCACCAGGTCTGGGGATATAGTTTAGATCCCGTGACCACATCATGTAGGTGTCAATCTTTCCTTGTCTCTTTAAGGGTTATTTGTGAATTCTCTTATCACCGCACGTTGGAGGACGTCTCCTCCATAGCAATTCCTCTATTTCCAGCGTTGTACGTCGAGAAGGCGGAGTCACCTCTAGAGTCCAGGATAATGCTCCACCAATTGCCAATCCCCATTCCCGACACCCAGGGTCAAGAAAGCGAGGTCACCTCTAGACCTCGGGATGTGCTGAGAAAGCGGGGTCACCCAGGGACCCCCAAAATATGTTCCACCATAGACGGTCGAAGGATCTGATGCAGATACCAACTCCCGAGCATCCATACCGCACGGCCCGAGATGTTGTCTTCCCGAGTTATTCTCATGTTTTCACCAGTTGATATTTACTCTTCATTATCATTAATGGATAGACACCATAGTAGGTGTCATGGTACGTCCTCTATGGTTAGAGAGGAGTTTCCCTTATGGAGTTTTCTTTGTTTACATAGTTCGTTGTGTTTTATCTCAAAGTTCCATAAACGAGAAAAGGACTAAACTACTGTGTGCGCGCAAATAATATGAAACAATGATATATCAATCATATAAGCAAGATAAGCAAGCAATCCAATTTCATGCTTTAATCTTGTGGTCATTTTCACACAAGGCACACAGCAAACAAGCCGTGTAACATGGCAACATACGGACCACACATATCCGTACCTTATTCGAAAGCGCGAGTTGTCTCACACACGGGGTCCCGGTCGGAGTTCGCTACGGCCCTAGTGTTAATTAAAAATAACGTGTCAATCTATGATTTTATGTGACGACCTTTGTGACATTTCCCGAATTTATTTCATTATTATCGGGTGTTATTTCCCAGATGAATCTTTGTTGAATGTTCAACCTTTATTAGCCCTTAGAAATTCCCACGTATTAAACTTTACCTTACTCCTAGGGCATTCACACCCTTGTTTCACACGTTAACTAAGTCCTTTTCCCTAGCTAATGTTTTAGCGCATTTCAAGCGTTAACCAAGTAACATGTTTATATAAGATAGATTTGCATGTGCCTACGATGTAGTCTTTCCTTAGCTAGGTAAGTTAGCACTGTTTTAACCCTATTATCTTGGTAATATAATCTTTAAAATACTCTTAAAGCCTAGTTATGCAGAACCGTAACATCATTGAAAAACTGAGGCAACAACCCCATGTTTCTTTGTGATTCTTGTTTCTAGTTACTTTAGCTGAGACTTATTCTTTCCCATAGTATTTACCCCACTAAATATGGGTGTTATCAATGTTTTAAACTCAAGAATAAACCAGTAAGACACTCACCTAACTTTGTATATAAACAACAACTATCGAAAATTGAATCCAACTGCATTGTTTCTTCCTCATTTCTTCTTCCTAGTCCATTTATCAGTTTCCTAATTCCACCCCATTCTTTTACAGATCTGCTTTAGTGCATTAGTTAGTTGTTGGGTTCATTAGCAACTAATACCACACTCACCTGCCACTGGTAACTCGGTTATACAGAAACAACCCTTAACTGAAATATGAAACTAGAATCTATTGCCTTCTGTTTGACCCTTGCTTGTAGTTGGTTACTTTAAACTCTAAATTTCCCCTCAGTACCAATACACTTACTATGGTATATTAGAGATGGTTTAGACCCCTCAATAATTCACTACAACCCCATCGAGTCCCTCAGCACCTAGTTATCCTGAACCGACAGAAATGAAAACTGCAACATGGAGACTGAAATGTCTTCTTTTGATTTCTCTATAAATGCATTAACCTGTCTTCAATTCTTTCTTTCATTCTTCCCACTCGCAGGTAGACATAGTAGTAGGGTTTTAAATTCATTCCCAGACCAATACAACATGCCTAATTCCTACTGCTACTCAGCTACACATAAGCAACTATAATTGAAACCTGAAATTACAAACTGATGCATTTTCCTTATGTGTTCACTATCTGTTTTCCCACCTGGTTTACAGCTCTTCCCCAAATTGACGACTCAGTAAGTTAGGTGTTCTATCTTGGTCTTAGCTTTGAAACAGATCTATAACCATAGGAGTGACCCTCTGAAAAGATGATATACCGAAACCCAACTTTCATGAGCAACTATAAAACTGATATAACACAAATCTGATATTCCTCCTGCTATCCTCTTCTGTTACTCTCAATACAGTCTTTCAATTTATCCCTAAGTACTTCCTACTTAGTTGAGTGCTCTATCTCCATTTTGAACCCAAAAGTACTCCAACAAACACTCATAGTCCTCTGTACAAAAACAGAAACAAACTTCCAAAAACGAAACATAAAAGCTGAATATTCAGTTCTACTATCTTTTCTTATATTCAATTCTATTAGCACACGTCTTGGAACTCATTCCATCCTATATTACCCACTTGGTTAGTTAAGGCCTCAATCAAGATTCCAACATCAAGGATAGGACCCAAGAATTTAGACAGAGTTACTGAGATGTCCCAAACTGAATCGATGAGAAACTGAAATCACAAATTGTTGTAACTCATTTCTGTTACTTGGTTTTCTGTTACCTAACCATCTCTTAATTTCCCCAACCTGCTTAGTTACTTAGTTAGGCGTGTTAATACCTGTCTAGTTCTAAGACAGCTCAAGGCACTAAGTAAAGCTAAAGTCACAGAACTTCTTACACTAACTAAAATCCTAGAAATCAGAAACTGGTAGAATGCAAAAACTGAAACAGAAACTGATAAACCTTCTCTTATCTGATTTCTGTTCTTTGTTTACCCTCTGGTTTCCAATTCTCCCCAACTAGCCTAGCAGTATTACTTTTTTTTTTGGATTTGACACGGTTCTAACCCTAAGACAATCCAAGGCAGCCCAGGTAAGGCTACTGAAAAGCTATTATACTGAACTGCTTTGTTGTAGAAAACTCAAAATGGAAAAATTGATATACTTCATTCTTCCTCTTTTCTTTGTCTCTGAGTTTGACTTCCGTTTTTCTCAAAATGTTAACCCATTTAGTTTGGTGACTTAGTAAGGTTTTAGGTAAGGGTTTTAAACTTAAAACAACCTAGTACACACTGATAACACAACTGAGACTCACCTTTACTGAAAGGGAAGATTTCAGAAACTGAACCTACTGACACACCCTCTTTGCTTGCTTACAGATTAGTTTCACATCTTTTTTTCTTCTTTTTTTTCCACATGGTTAGGATTTAGCTAGGTGCATTAGTAATTTATTAGGTTCATTATTAAGTCAGTAAGACTCTGATAATGGAATTTAGTTATACAGAAAACAAAATCTCAAAAAGGACTATAAAACTGAAGCAGCAGAAATCTGATATTCCTCCTTCTATTTTCTTCTGTTATCCTCATAACTGTTTTTAAACTTTCCCTCAGTTTGATTACTCACCCAGCTAAGTCTATTATTAGGCTTTTGTTTAACCTCGAAACAGACCCAAAACAGTGTGGTTTAGCTGTCGTAGTTGTACAGAATAGGAGGTATAACTGTTACATTATTTTCTGTTCTTTTAGGATACTATTTTGTTTTTGTTTCTTTTCCTTTTACAATCTCTCGTATATATCCTCAGTCTGGTGCATGCATAATATTGTAAATGTACTAGCCACTCAAAAACACCCCAGGATATTTAGTATACAGAGGCTACTTGCTACTGATTTGGCATCATTATCAGTTTTAACAGGTTTAGTCTTATCTCTTGTTTTCTGATCATGGAATCAGTTTAGGAACAACTCACCAGTTGAGTAACTTGACAGGTTCTCCTTGGCTAATCCTTGGCGAAATATGAGACTTCAGTTCCTTAGTCACTCGACAGCAGCTGAGGAAGTTTTTTTCTCAGAAATTAGGCTTGGTAAAAACAGGTTGAAATACCCCAAACCTAAGTATGCTAAGTAAACATCAAGTTATGATGTAATGAGGCTAAAACATGCCTTAGAAACATTTGTAGACAATTTAAACCAGGGAAAACACAAGAAAACGCCTTAAGGGCAATTTAGGCAAAAAGTGCTCTAAGCTTGGAGTGACTTTAATTAGCACCTCAATATCATTATAAGACCTTATTAACATGATAATTGACATGTTAAATCAATTACCAAAGAAAACCAAGCTCAAAAACAAGCTTAAACACAAAATGTGCTTTAAGACTCCTTAAAGCACCTTTTGAGAAATTGTCTTAGAAATGAGTTTTGAGTGGATAAATGCCCATGATTACACCATAATCAACATGTGTACTAATTATTATCACATTAGGAAGCCTAAATCAATTGGAAACCAAAAATATCCCGAATATGTGCACTAATTAGTGAATAGTGCTCAAATAGTTTTAGTTTTGACTTAAGTCAACTTTAATTAGTTAAATGGCCAAACAAGGACTTATGTGTGTTAATTAGTAAGGGGGGGGGGACGGTTTTACATGGTGAGTCACCATGGGGAGCTAGCAAATTAAGGGAAAAGAAGAGTAAAAGAGAGAATAGTACTATTACCTTTTTAAAAGCAAATATCTTATACTAGCCTACCTCTCTCCTCTCTTCTATATTTTTCTTCTTCCCCACAGATTTTCTTCTTCTTCTCTCTGTTTCAAACCGTTCCAAACCAGCTCCATACTTGCTCCACCTTGCTTTGTCCATAACTTCCTCATTTTAGCTCCAAATCAAAAACTAAGCATAGATTTCTCTTAGTTAGACCAAGGTCTTGCTTCCTATCTTTTAAAAATTTGGAAAGCTTCATTTTGGAGCCATGGAAAACCCCATTGAAGGGGGAAAAACTAGCTTGGGGTGTTCATTGTCATCTCCAATCATTCATGGTAAGGAAAATGTAAGAAAAACCAAGTTTCCATCACTTTTCTTTCATAACTGAAATTCATTCTTCATGGGACCTTGTTTTATCCCTTGTTCGAGCTTGATTCTATTCTTCAAATACTTGAGGAGGTCTTGCTTTGCTTCATTATGAAAGCCATTCCAATATTCAAAGGTAAACATACACTTTTAAGCTTAAAAACACATATTTTAACCTAAGGATTAATTCTATGAGTTTAGGCATATTGCTTAGTGCTCATTAGATTGTTTGAATATGGATTAGAACATGGGAAGAGGATTGAAGTCCTTACTGAAATCCAATCAAGAAAACCTAAGGAGGGAAGTAAGAGAAGCTTGAGTAAAATAAGGTAAATTGCTTACCTAATGGTGGTTTAAGACTTTAAGGGATGAGATTTAGATAAGTACTAATGTATCTTAAAGCTTACATTATGTAATGGGTTATATAACCTAGGAAAAACAATTTAAACAAGCTTGTGAACTTGTGACTAAGGAGCCATTGGGAATGAGTTAGTAAGATAAGTATATAGTGAATTAAGAGACCACTTATATTGTTATGGGAGAATTGTTGTGTGTATTTGCAGGTTGAAAGCTTTTATATGTGGGAAATTCAGTGTTTAAGTTTAAGTCCTTTAAGGGCCTAAGAGCCATGTCATTTAAGAGCCTTAGTGCTATGCAATTTAAGATCATTGCACTATGTTGAGTTTGTTGTGAATGAGTCGATTTGGGTGAGAACATATGATGAGAAAGGACATAATGTGTGTGAGATGATTGAATGAGAAAAACAATGCATTTGGGCATGGTAATATACTAGAGGAGCTATGGCAAAAATTGAGAAGAAAACAAAGTGTTTAGTGGTGGTTGTGAATTGATATGACCTAGGGTTTACTAGGATTCATTAAAAAGGAATTTGAGTGGAAATGAATTAACTAAGGAGTTCTCGAGGATTAGAATGGCCTAGGAATGTCTAGGAGGAATTAGAGGTTAGGTGGGTGGATTAAACACACCGAGAACATGGAATGAGAATGTTAAGACTTGAGCAAAATCTGGACGAAATGGAGTATAATGTTTTAAGAGGATTTAGGTGTGAACTTGAGAATATAATAATGAGATCTTTTGGGTAGCTTGTGTAAGTGGTGAAGATGCTAGTGGTGGATTAATAAGGTACTAGTTGGATGCTAATGTGAGGACTTTGGGTGATGGAAGTGAAAATTGTAGGTGAATGTTGTAAATTGTCAACGACAATGACGAGAAATGTACAAGGGTGTTTAACCATGAGCATGGTGAGTAAATTGAGAAAAGGGTATAGAAATGTTTACGGAGGGTGAAGCGTGGTCAAGGTAAATGAAGAACAATGTTAAGGTGTTAAGAGGATGGAAAGAAATGTATAGGTATGTTCAAGTTTAGGAATATGAGTAACAACGGGAAAGGAGAGAAAATTGTGCATGGAGAAGCAAGATGACATTGAGGAAGTTTTGGTAAATAGAAGGAGGATGAATGGTGTTGTGGAATGGTCAAACTGTTAAGGAGGGAACACTTAGGTTAGTTGAAGTTCTAGGTAATTTACATGTTGTAAATGTAAGGAATCAAATGTTAAGTGTTAGGAGTTTTATAAGGATTGAGTAAATGGTTAAGAGAATCTCTGGTGGGTGAATTAATGGGTTTAAAGGATGTTCTAAAGTGTGGCTGGAGTGCCCAAATGATATTAGAACATACTAGGATATATAAGGTGAAGTTTGGAGTCAAATGGGCTATTAAAAACAAGGGTCTGGAGCAGACCGACCTTGGGGACCGGACTTGCAAGGTCGGCGAGCCCAGTTTACCCAGCCGGAAAACTTTATGGAATGGACCGACCTTGGGGACCGGACTTGTAAGGTCGGTCGGGCTTGAATTTTGTGTAAGGATTAAGTCTCTTGAATAGACCGACCTTGTGACCGGACTTGCATGGTCGGTCATGCCTAAACTTCTGACGGTAATATGTCACTGGAATGGACCGACCTTGGGTAAGGTCGGTCGGTAAGGTCGGTTGACCCTTAAGTTGTAAAAAAAAATTTATTAATTAAAATTATTATTACTATTTTATGGATGTTAAGTGGTGTTAGTAATAAGCAATTAAGAGGGTAAGGATGATTAGATGAATAAGCATTTAAGGACTTAAGGGGTTAAGTTCAGTAAATTGTTTAAGTGTTTAAAGTTAAGTTATAAGAACTTAAGTGGTATTAGATGGGGAACATTAATGGCTAAGTAAGCTACGTAAGTTGGGTTAAGATTAAGTAATTAATAACCTACAACTGAATGAATGTTTTAACACTTGAGAGTTTGGACTCCGGAGGAGAGTAAGCAACCGAACGACCAACGGTGAACGGTACAGTCTTCTTGTGACCTGCTTGCTAACGAGGTGTCCCTCGGCTTATGTGCCCACTAAACAAGATAAAGCATGCAACCGGAATAATATGTTGATCGTATTGTTGTGTGATGTTTGAAAACTAACACAACTTACCGTGAGAACTTACTAACTAGCGTTTAGTAAAGTATTGTGTGAGATTAAGGAACTCTCCCGAATATTGTTTACTTAGTAACTGAAAGAGGTTAACTAACAAACATTCACTTGAGACTTTCTACTAACTAGAACTTGGGGGGAGTGAGGAATCCGGGACTGACTCCGGTCATGCATGTTAAGGAAAGGCGGTCGGTATCTAAAGCAGATCCGACTCCCGCTTAAGGACTTGTCTTCAGACTTGTTGCCTAGGGTCGAATGTCGGCTCAGCTACATTGGACATCCAGTCCAAGGTAGGAGGCATTAAGATGGTGCGGTAGGATCACCTAAATCCTAAATTTTAAGATAAGTTGTTTATTCAACCAATGAAGTTAATAGATCATTGGCTAGGGTTGTTTTTTACCCGACAAAAATGAACATTGAGATAAGATACAACCATTTCTATTTAAAGAATGGTTTGTTTTCTAAGACTAAGATAAGGATTAAGATTGAGGTAAGATAAGGTTGGACTGAGATTAAGAGGAAACATAACTTAAGGAGTTAAATAATTGACTAACTAATTAAGAGAACGCATTTAAGTCGTTCATTGTGTTTGAACATTGATTGTTCATATTTGGCTTGTTGTTTATTGCACTTTCTATTATGTTGTGCATCTAATCAACCTCCATGCTATCAACAATTAGTCGTCGTAGCCACGTTAGCCTGGGGGCCATGAGAGGATCGTATCAGCAATTTTGCTGACCCCCTTTGGGGGCTGTTTTTATTTTGCAGGTGAACGTTAGAAGGCAACCGTCATGAGAGTAAGATGGGGTAGATGTGTCCCGGGTTAAGTGTGGCCTATGAGTTGTGCACGTACACTCGTATGGTATTTTGAGTTAGTAAGTTGTATAGGATATGAGGGGATTGTAAGAATGATATGTATTTGGTTAAGACATGTAAGTACTAATGCTCGGTATATTCTGTTAGTCAGACTATGGCAAGGTCCTGGAATGTAATTGATTCCGCTGCAACGTTTGTATATGTGGTGATAAGTTTGCGATAACCATGATTGCATCGAGATGGGGTGTTACAAAAAGTGGTATCAGAGCGTAGTTACGCTTTGATGACAGGAATTACCGAACTTAGGAGAATACTGAGGTTGAGTTTGAGTAATGGGTTAAGGGTTGAGAGATAGAGTGAGAGGTGCGTTAGTTAGGACTTCTCGGTGTTTACCGGATATCCATAGTACCTAGACCCGCCCTCCACATCCCTAGATTTGAACTACATGGAACAAACACTAGAGAGAAGAAAGTCTTCTCTTACTCGGGGAAACCCGATCTGGCAGTTAGTTAACAGTAAGCAATACGAGAAACATCTTGTTGAACAACGGTTTACAAAAGCTTGGAGGTTTTAAATGGAGCGCAACGTGGAAATAGGCGCTACCAAAGGAATTCTATCAGTAAGAGAACGGAAATCACCGGCAACATGGGTCGACATGATACGTAGTCGAGTTACCCCGCCATATTGCTATACCCAAAATTTTGACCCCCCTGGGTAGGGTCTACGAGGTTTTGGTGTTGTGAGGGGCATTTCAATCAAGCAATGAGAGGTCCTGGCTTGATCGGCGCATTCTAGGGCATGAGGAGTAGTTTCGTCATTGTGAGAGGCGTTTTTGTAATTTTCAGGGCTCCCGAGACCTCCTATAGGCTTTCTCTCTCCTCCAAAAGATACCCAAATCAGCTTGAAATGCTTTGATATTTTAACCCATGATAGGGGATGACATTTTAAGCATAATGGCGTTGGAATTTTGATTTTTCGAATTTCCAATAATTTTCTAGCAATTTCCGACTGAATCTGACGAGAAATTCAATTTAAAAATATCCCAACATTCAAAAAACCCGATTCCACTCCAGAAAATTCATAATTGCCATCCTTGACATGTGGTTGAAATTTCACAGCAAAATTCTTTTGGGAAGTCATTTAATTAAAATGTCAAAAAATCGTACTTTTACTAGATTTTCTTTATCTTTAAGAAAGTCTATATAAAGGGATAGGTTTTTTGATAAGATGAGAATCTCATATGCTCAAGAACCCTGGGAAGACAGAAAGCACAGCCTTCTCTCTCTCTCTCATGTTTTTCAACACCCGGCCACCCGAATCATACCGAAAATCCCCCAAAATCACCATCTAAACTCGTTTTCCAATCCCCAAGACACCAATAATCATCAAAACCCCACAAAAACATCATCAAAATGTGAAGAGCAGCAAGAACTACCAACCACCAGAAGCTTGGTTCGAAAACCTTTCGGTTCAGCCGTCAATGGAGCACTCAACGAATCCCGATGTGAGGAATCATTGTGAACCCGAAGGTAAAACAGGTAGAAATTCCACTCTCCTAACTCCTTACGGTATTATCAGTCTTGCCTCAAAATTTGGCTTCAAACTAACTCTTTTTCGCTTCTGCATCACTAATTGTTTTAGCTACTGCCTTGTTACTTGTTTGCCAAGTTTCGTATAAATTCTGATTTCAAATTGAGTTCTTTCAATTACTAACGTGTTTATAATCTTTCAGGCTACGCACCCATAAAATTTAGGCTCAAAACATCGTCGGGAGCCATCAAATACACACTGTCCATGGGTTGTCCGTGACCTTGGACTCGTTGTCCGAGACCACGGACGGGTTGTCCGTGACCACGGACACCCACGGACGGTGGCGGGATTTTACATTTTTCAATTTTTTCAAATTTTAGGGTTTCTATCAATACATGTCCGGGCCCACGGACACCCTGTCCGTGGCCCCAGACTTTTCAAGTTTGTGTTTTTATTTTGGTTCTGTTTTTGAAATCATGTAATTCAACTGGGGTCCGTGGTCTCGGACATTAGGTCCATGGCTACGGACGTGATAAAGATTTGACCTAATTCTGCCTCAGAAACCCTAGTTTAAGTAGCTTTTAATTTCACTTTAATTTTCTGTCAAAAAACGCTAGAAAACGAAAAAAAACAGAAGCGCGCACTTAGGTTAAAACGACTCGTAATAAGCCGTAATTAAACTAAGTAGAGGAAAAACGACTTCTAGGGGTAATGAAAGTAATTGAACCTTAAATAAGTCGAATACCAAGCCCCCGAACCCAAACTCTCCTTTCCTAATTTGATCTAGGTTAAAATTAGGTGGCGACTCATAATAGGTTCCAGTGAGCTAGCTTAGGTATTAATAATCAATGTTATATGACATAGTTATTAATCTTAGGTTAAAGTTGACCTAAAACCCGGTTAGATCCTAATCAATTTAATCAACATAGGGTAGGGTTTAAAATCGAGGCTCACAGACTGGCGACTCTGCTGGGGAGCAAATTCTTAATTTTAACTTGTTTAATTTTAAGAAAGAGGGCTTAACTCGAAAATGTTTATTTATGGCTTTATTACTCTGTTTGTTTACTTTTGTGCGCAATTTAAATTTCTGTACCCTTGCATCATATGAGAGCGAGGGTCCACGCAAACCAATTTCACCCCGGGACCTGCTTGAGGGTCCCATGTCTGGGACTCACACCTTTTCAGGTGATGTGAATAAGTGGGGGAAAAGAGGAGGGTGTCGTACCTGGGCTTTAGCCCCAAGAATTTTCCTGGCAGTACCCTTGCCTAGCCTATTGTTTGGTTAGTCAAAGACCAGACCGTAGACGCACACCTTTAGGTGATATGAAAAAAGTGGGGAAGCCCAAAGAGAATAGCGTGCAAGCCCTATTCCTTTGTGGTGACCTGGGCCCACACCCCAAGAACTTCTCCGGTTCGACCCATACCCGAGTTGGTTAGAACGTCAAGTGAGGACATGTTTAACCTGTGTGACCCTTGTTTGCTCGTACGGGGGGCCATTGTCAAACCTAAAATCTTGATGGTCCCGACCCTTGAACCTGGCGCAAACCTTTGCTAACCATGGGAAAATCAAAACAGGTAATCAGGAAGCTTGAGGCGAAGCATGCTTCTGTGATAGAGGGTTTGGAAGCCCAGGTCAATTCGCTAGAAGCCCCTCCAGTGGTCAACCGCTTGAAGAATTCAGCCATGCCAGTAGTGAATCTCCAGAAACTACCATAGAACTTGATGATGAGGGAATCTTGAGTGAGCTGGAAACAATGGTCCCTAAGGCGCAGCCAATAGAAGACACCACCGAAGTTAATCTAGGGACATCCGATAGCCCCAGGACGGTGAAACTGGGTGTATCAATGAGCAAGGAGGAAAAGGATGAGCTGATAGGTCTGCTTAGAGAATTTGAAGATGTCTTTGCTTGGAGCTAGGCCGATATGCCGGGAATAGACCTAGAGATAGCATAACACCACATCCCGACATATCCTGATGTGGCACCAAAAATTCAAAAGTTGCGACGTTTGAAGCCGGAACTGCAGGTTAAGGTGAAATAGGAAATAGAGAAGCTGCTCCGGGTTGGCTTCATTAAAGTTGTCAAGTATCCCCTCTGGCTCGCCAATATTGTTGTGGTAATGAAGAAAAATGGGAAAATTAGGGTCTGCATTAATTATAGAGACCTCAATAAGGCTAGCCCAAAAGACAGTTTCCCATTACCTTACATTGATGTCATGGTCGACGGAGCTTCAAGGCATGAGCTTTTCTCATTCATGGATGGATTCTCTAGGTACAATCAGGTAAAAATGGTGAGGGAAGATCAGAACAAAATATCTTTCACCACACAGTGGGGAACTTATTGTTGGAGTGTAATCCCTTTTGGTCTGAAGAATGCAGGTGCCACTTATCAAAGAGCTGCAATCATAATCCTTCACGATATGATGCATAGGGAAGTTGAGGTCTATGTGGATGACATGATTGTGAAAGCTAAGCGGAGAGCCGATCATTTAGTTAACCTCAGAAAGTTTTTTTGAACGCATCCGACAATACAAGATGCGTCTGAATCCGGAAAAGTGTAGCTTTGGGGTAACCGGTGGGAAGCTACTTGGTTTCATGATAACGCCAAAGGGCATTGAGGTTGACCCGGACAAAGTTACAGCAATCAGGGACATGCAGCCACCAAAAACTAAAAAGGAGGTTAGAAGCTTTCTGGGACGGGTGCAATACATCAGCCGTTTCATTCGAAATCTGACTGAAATTTGTGAGCCAATCTTTAAACTCTTGAAGAAAGAAGCTCCGAAAAAATGGAAAGAACAAAGCCAACAGGCATTTGAGAGGGTTAAAGAATATTCGCAGCAGCCGCCTGTTTTGGTGCCGCCAATCGAAGGGAAGCCTCTGATCCTCTACTTGGCAGCCCATGAATTCTCCATGGGGCTTATGTTGGCTCAAAACCAGGGTGACCCGCCTCGTGAATACGCCATATACTACCTTAGCAAGAAATGGGTGGATGCAGAAACTCGGTACTCCTCCATGACAAAACAAGTGCAGCACTCATGTGGGCGGTAAAGAAACTTCGACATTACTTGTTAGGGAGTGAAATTCATTTGATCTCTCGGATGGATCCAATCAAGTACATGATAGAAAAGCCAGTTCTAACTGGCCGGTTGTCACGGTGGTCCCTTCTGCTGTCGGAGTTCGACATCAAATTTTGCGTGCAAAAAGCTATTAAGGGGTAGGTAATAGCGGAGCACTTGGCTGGTAATCCAGTTGCCAAAGAGTCGTGTTGTAACAATGACTTTCCTGATGAACACCTGATGATAATAGGAAAAGGGGTGTGGAAATTATATTTTGATGGGTCTGCCAATAGGAATGGTTATGGAGTGGGAATTCTTCTCATCTCGCCGGAGGGTTTGCGATTACCTACCTCTATCAAGTTAGGCTACAAAGTAACTAACAACATGGCAGAGTATGAAGCCTGCATCCTAGGCCTCGAGACGGCGCTGGGCTTGGGGGTAGTGGATATTGAAGTCTGGAGATTCTTTCCTGGTTGTGTGTCACATCAACAATGAGTGGGAAGTTAGAGATGAGAAGCTGGTGCCGTATCACCGCCATCTAGTGCAGCTCGAATAGGCCTTCAGAAACATCAGCTTCACCCATGTTCCCAGATCACATAATGCCTTTGCAGATTCCCTGGCGTCCCTCGCCTCTTCTCTTGAGATGTCGGAAGATACGCAAGACATCCTTTTCCAAGTGACCCTTCGGCACGAACCTTCTTTTCGAATAAATGCTATATTGGCGGACGAAGAACCATGGTTTCAAGACATCAAGAGATTCGTAGAAAAGGGAATATACCCAGAGGACGCAGGCAAGCAAGATCGTTTGGTGATTTGAAAACTGGCTCTCGACTAGACGGTGGTGGCAGGGCGGCTGTTCAAAAGGATGTCGTATGGGGCCCTTCACAGGTGCCTTTCGCAAATTGAGGCAAGAGTGGCAATGGATGAAGTCCATGCTGGAGTATGTGGGACTCATATGAGTGGGCACACCTTGGCATGCAAGATCTGAGACACGATATTATTGGACAACCATGGAAAACGACTGTCAATAGTACATCAAAAGATGCCAGAAATGTCAGATCCATGCAGATCTGAAACACCTCCCAGCTCTACCCTTACATCATATGGCATCGCCTTGGACTTTTGCTTCATGGGGATTGACATAATCGGAGAAATACATCCCAAGGCATCGAATGGCCATCGTTACATCCTAGTGGCGATCGATTACTTCAGCAAGTGGGTGGTGGCTAAATCTTTTGCCCAATTAGGGGCTAAACAGACAGCACGGTTTATTGAAAGTGAGATTATCTACAGGTATGGTGTGCTTTTCGAAATTGTTACAGACAATGGCGTTCAGTTCAAGGCCGAAACTGAGCAACTCATGAGGAAATATGGAATCCGACATCATCATTCCTCACCCTACCGCCTACAGGCAAACAGGGCCATTGAGGCATCAAATAAAACCATCTAGAGGATTCTACCCAAAATGGTCGATACCTACCAGGATTGGTCGTTCAAGCTACCGATGGCTCTTTAGGGTTACAGGACATCGGTAAAGACAGCCACTGGGGTTACTCCCTACTCCCTGGTTTACGGGACTGAGGTAGTGCTGCCCATCGAGATGAAGATAAAGGCCCTACGAGTCATGAGCGAGCTACAAATACCCGAGTCTGAGTGGGAGGAGAAAAGGCTCGACAGCTTAGCTTTCTTGGGCAAGAAAAGATTATGAGCTCTTGAATGTATCCAGGTCTACCAGAAGCAAATGGCTCGAGTTTTCAATAAACGAGTCAAACAGCGAGGAATTCAAGAAGGCGATCTTGTGCTGAAGCAACTTAGGGCTGATCTACCATATCCGAGAGGGAAGTTCAGACCCAAATGGTCGGGCCATACATGGTGAAACATCTGTTCTCATATGGTGCAGCAAGTTTACTTCTAGCTAGCACCAGAGAGGATCTCCCAGGATTAGTCAATTTGGATAAGCTCAAGAAGTTCTTTGCATAAGCATGTTTTCATTACTAGGTTCATCCTTATGTCAATCTTCATTTCGTCATGTGACCTTCTAGGAAGCACTAATAAAAAAGGTTTTTTGTTCTTTGAAGCCTTGCATTCTTCTGTAGGTTCGGTGAATTAAACCATCATCCATTGTGGGGAGTACCTTAAGCGTTGTGAACAGAGGTTTTTCTCTCGAATGCCTTGTACAAAACCGTCTTCCCGTCCATACACTCACCACCTCCATTACAGCCGCCACACATTTCACCAGGCACATAAAAATAAAACTGTTGCCGCCAAAAGAGCAAAAAGATAAATCTTTCAGCAATCACCCCATCACCACCATCGTTTACCATCACACATGCAATCACCTTCCATAAATAACTTGGGCATTCTAAGTTTTGTTAAGTAAACCCCACAACAATACTGGGGGCAATCTAAATTTAAGACTAAAGATAATGATTTCTTTTGTTTAAGCGCATGAACAAGTCCTTGAGCATACATAGCGCGAGAGCGTCTTGAGTGGTAAAACCAAGAGTGAAGGAGCGTATCATTTCTACACGACTCCAGAGAGGTCACATTCAAAGGTAAGGCATACGGAATGACTCCGACCAAAGGAGATAATTTGTAAATTTACGCTTAAACCTATGAAAATTAACAAAGAACGGATACACGACTATTAGGGATGACGAAGCACCTAGGTACAGTACCACACAGCCAAAAAGTTTGAGAACCCAGCCATTAAACCCTAGGCTCCCCCGTAGAGCTTTTCTGTACATTCTCTTTTATAACGTTACAAACTCCACAAACAAGCCAGCCAATGATGAACAACCGACCCGGTGACCAAAGGAAGCAAGGAGCCCGACTTCCGAACAGCAACTTCACAAACCCAAAGAAGCAAAACTGCTACCAACATGACGAAACGATCCGTAAATGGCCCCAAAGTGGCACAGGATCCCAACGAGCTAACATCAGAAACAGCTCTCAAACTTCAAAACTGGGAAACACAAGAACCCCGAAGGAAAAGAGATTCAAGAAGGGCAAACCTGAAAAGCCTCGAAGAAATCTAAAATCGGGGAAAAGAGAAGGTGCAGGGAACAGCTCAAAAATCTAGAGTTCCAAGCTCATAAGCGAAGTCATCGCGAAGTAGCCAAACAACCTCAAGACGGAGAAGGCAAGTCTAGAAGAAGGGGCAAGTTGCGGCTTTGTTCACCCTTATAGCCCCACATATCCAAAACATTCCTCCATCATTCCTTTGTCTTTCATCACACCTCATAGCCACGTTTTAAGCTTAAAAGACTTCCGACTTAGTAGTTGTGTATCCAATCACGTGAAAGTAACAGGTTGAACGTGTAAATGTAACAAATGTCAAATTCAATGGTTGAGATGTCTTGACCAAAAGGAGGGCACGAGTGCAAGCATCAAACACTTTGAGTGTAGGATAGAAGGCACCACATCAAAATAAACCCTGACCTTGTGAGGATGAGGCTTGTTCTTGCGCAAGTAATCAAAGAAAATACTAGGGGCAATCGATCGTTCTGTTCGATTGCCATAAAGCCTTGAAAACTTAGATCGCCTCAAGGAAAAATACTGGGGGCAATTGTTGGTCCCAACAATTGCAACAACGACACCGATTGAGGTCCAAAAACCCGAAACCCAAAGGATCAAACCCTCCTCGTATCACACAGGCCCGTCCTAAGCCCTACCTCCACATCAAATTTCCTAGGCCCGTCCAAAGCCCTACCTCCACATCAAATTTCCTCAGGGCTGCCCTAAGCCTTGCCTCCGTACTCAAACATCCACAAGCCCGTCTTGAGCCCTAATCCTCTTACGTTCATTTAGATCCAATCTTTAGGCTCGTCATAAGACCTAGAACCATCCTTAGGCTTGTCATAAGACCTAGAACCACTTTTAGGCTCGTCATAAGACCTAGAACCATCCTTAGGCCCGTCATAAGACCTAGAACCACCCTTAGGCTCGTCATAAGACCTAGATCCCACCTTTAGGCCCGTCATAAGACCTAGAACCACCCTTAGGCTCGTCATAAGACCTAGATCCCACCTTTAGGCCCGTCATAAGACCTAGAACCATCCTTAGGCTCGTCATAAGACCTAGAACCATCGTTAGGCTCGTCATAAGAACTAGATCCAACCTTTAGGCTCGTCATAAGACCTAGTTGCATTCCTTTAGGCTCGTCATAAGACCTAGTTGCATTCCTTTAAGCTCTTCATAAGACCTAGTTATATTCCTTTAGGCTCGTAATAAGGCCCTTTAGCTTACCCACTCTCATCAAACACATTGCATTCATCTCATACAGGCTCGTCGTAAGACCTAGTTGCATTATCCAGGCGCGTCACAAGACCTGGCGACAGAAAAGTTGGCGAGGTGATGCCAATAAATCCTCCTTTTGCGATGTCAACTTATTTTTGGGATCAACGAATGGTGGGCGAAGGCAATAAGTCCCCAGGGTTTTTACCTGGAGTTATCCCTGCACATCGGCTTGGGGGCGATGGTAATAAGTCCACATTGGGTCCAGCCAGGAGCATTGGCACGGGTTTCGCTCCCCAGAAGCATCCGAGCATCATCAGCATCGTCGTCAACATCAACATCAGCATCATCAGCATCGTTAGCATTTCAGCATTCTTGCATTTGCATACAGTTTTCACATCCTAGGTAGTCAACGCCTTAGAATCACTTGACATTGCATCATTTCAGGTAGTCGACGCCTTAGAACCGCTTGACATTATTTCATTTTCGTCACCTAGGTAGTCAGTGCCTTAGAATAGCTTGACACATTTTCACTTATAGGTAGTCAGCGCCTTAGAACAGCTCGACAACGTTTTGTAGCTTAGGTAGTCAACGCCTCCGAATAGCTGGACGTAGTCAATGCGATCTCGCGCAACATGAAGGATTCTGTAGAATCCAAAATTTTGGGGCATCACTCAAGCATCAACCAGACTTTTCACATCCATTACAAAGTCCAGTTGACGGGGGGCAATCTGTTATACCCAAAATTTTCACCCCCCGGCTAGGGTCTACGAGGTTTTGGTATTGTGAGGGGCATTTCAATCAAGTAATGAGAGGTCCTGACTCGATCGGCGCATTCCAGGGCATGGGGAGCAGTTTCGTCATTGTCAGGGGCGTTTTTGTAATTTCCAGGGCTCCCGAGAACTCCTATAGGCTTTCTCTCTCCTCCAAAAGATGCCCAAATCAGCTGGAAATGCTTTTTTATTTTAACCCATGATAGGGGATGAAATTTTAAGCATAATGGCGTTGGAATTTTGATTTTTCGAATTTCCAATAATTTTCTAGCAATTTCTAACTAAATCTGCAAGAAATTCAATTTAAAAATATCCCAACATTCAAAAAGTCCGATTCCACTTCAGAAAATTCATAATTGCCATCCTTGACATGTGATTGAAATTTCACAGCAAAATTCCCTTGGGAAGTCATTTAATTAAAATGTCAAAAAATCTTACTTTTACTAGATTTTCTTTATCTTTAAGAAAGTCTATATAAAGGGATAGGTTTTTTTCTAAGATGAGAATCTCATATGCTCAAGAACCCTGGGAATACAGAAAGCACGGCCTCCTCTCTCTCTCTCTCACGTTTTTCAACACCCGGCCACCCGAATCGTACCGAAAATCCCCCAAAATCACCATCTAAACTCGTTTTCCAACCCCAAGGCACCAATAATCATCAAAACCCCACAAAAACATCATCAAAACGTGAAGAACAGCAAGAACTACCAACCACCAGAAGCTTGGTTCGAAAACCTTTCGGGTCAGCCGTCAACGGAGCACTCAATGAATCCCGGTGTGAGGAATCATTGTGAACCCGAAGGTAAAACAGGTAGAAATTCCACTATCCTAATTCCTTACAGTATTATCAGTCTTGCCTCAAAATTTGGCTTCAAACTAACTCTTTTTCACTTCTGCATCACTAATTGTTTTAGCTACTGCCTTGTTACTTGTTTGCCAAGTTTCGTATAAATTCTGATTTTAAATTGAGTTCTTTCAATTACTAGCGTGTTTATAATCTTTCAGGCTACACACCCATAAAATTTGAGCTCAAAACACCGTCGGGAGCCATCAAAAACCCACTGTCCGTGGGTTGTCCGTGACCTCGGACTCGTTGTCCGGGACCATGGACAGGTTGTCCGTGAACACGGTCACCCACGGACGGTGGCGGGATTTTACATTTTTCAATTTTTTCAAATGTTAGGGTTTCTGTCAATACATGTCCGGGCCCACAGACACCCTGTCCGTGGCCCCGGACTTTTCAAGTTTGCGTTTTTATTTTGGTTCTGTTTTCGAAATCATTTAATTCAACTGGGGTCCGTGGTCTCGGACATTAGGTCCGTGGCTACGGACGTGATAAAGATTTGACCTAATTCTTCCTCTGAAACCCTAGTTTAAGTAGCTTTTAATTTCACTTTAATTTTCTGTCAAAAAACGCTAGAAAACGAAAAAAAATAGAAGCGCGCACTTAGGTTAAAACGACTCGTAATAAGCCGTAATTAAACTAAGTAGAGGAAAAATGACTTCTAGTGGTAATGAAAGTAATTGAACCCTAAATAAGTCGAATACCAAGCCCCCGAACCCGAACTCTCCTTTCCTAATTTGATCTAGGTTAAAATTAGGTGGTGACTCATAATAGGTTCCAGTGAGCTAGCTTAGGTATTAATAATCAATGTTATATGACATAGTTATTAATCTTAGGTTATAAGTGGACCTAAAACCCGGTTAGATCCTAATCATTTTAATCAACATAGGGTATGGTTAAAAATCGAGGCTCACACATATCAATGATAAGAAAAGCACTACGAGTGCAATGGAAAGGAAAAGATAAGCGACATGAGTACCGGACAGTGGTCCGAATGAGCATAACAGTAGGATAATACAAAGCATGAGAGTTAAGGTTACTGGAAAGTCCAGTTACAAACGGGAACTCCAAACCACATACAATGTGGAAGGTTATAAACCTGGTCAACATAGCGCAGGCGACAATAAAGACGTGTACAACTGTATACCGGAATAGGACTACGACGTAGTGCCTGAAGGAGAATCATTACTCAGTAACCACGACAAATGTGTGGAGACGGGAGTGAGGATTAAGGCATATGAAAATAACGAGGGGTTCCCTCAGAAAGAGGAACGCCTTGATAAGTGACAGTACGGTCAAAACAACAAGGAAACTGCTAAATGGTCAGTTATTCAAAACGGAAGAACATTGAAGGAGTCCCGAGGACTACCAATTACATGGAAATTAGGAGGAAGTATCACTACCAATGTACCCAGTACCAATAGCCCATCCTGCATGGCGCACTTGCTGTAGCAAGTGCTACCATGGTTTAACTATACGGGAAGCCATCATGGCGAGATAGTAGAACGAGAGAATAAGACCTTGGAAAGGCCTGACGGCCTGACCATGATAAGATGAGATGGTACACCAGTCAGCGGGGAGCTGAACTGGGATGGAATACCAAACGATATAAATATTAGCAACGGTACAACCTATTACAACAACAACCGATAGTACGGTAAGAACACCAATCCCGAACCCCAAGAGGAAAACTTTAGAGATTGCTCAAGAATCCGACCAAAACACTACATAAGTAACAACATACAAGGAATGTATTAAGAGATACAATGAAGGCAGTCGACAGAACGACTTCCAGCAGGAATGGGATAGGAATCCCAAAATGATCATTAAGAATACCAGTAATAAACACTCTTCATTGAAGATTTTGGTAAACCCCGGAAACAAGGACAGAGGGAATAAACTTAAGTGGTAACCTACCAAGGAATAAAGACATACATCCCTGAAGGAGGAAAGCTCGGAGGACTACCCCCATAGAGCGGGCACAGTCGAGCCGAACAAACTGATGAACGACGGTTAGTAGTAGTTGCCTACCTCATTAACACCCAAGTATGATTAATCATTGACGGGTGGCGTAGTCAACAAATGTTGAATGAAGCTTGAGATGGAAGCATAAGATGACAGGATGATATCCAACTTAGACACCGTAGGGCAGATGCCTAATACGAACCAACCTATAATCTTTTAAAAGGCATAAGTCTATGGAAACGACAGTTTTGTCAAGACACTAAGTAACCTCAGATCACCTGAATAAACTTCCATAGCAGGATGCAGCAATGTACCATGGAACCCAGTACTACATTTAATAAGTAACCTAACGGTCGAGAGAATTCAAAGAGCTAGGATCTTATGAGGATAACTGTAACACCCCATCCAACATTAACATACTTACAATTAAACTGCAGCGGAAAAACAACTTCATCACATCACTTAACTCGTTGGTGTTACACGCCGTTAACCACCCATGTGGCTAACAAGGCTATTACATATACACTGTACCAGTCTGATGGACTAGATTCCCGAGCGACTGCACATTACTGACCCTTCCATTAACAATAGAAACAACATACACCTTCCAACTGTACCGAGTATTCACAACTAATGCCGATAACAATTTCGGTCTTACTACACCTACAATACATATATAATTTAAATGATTACCCATGTACAACGACTACCCCGTCCTACTCTCGAACGGCTTCCAGCTCTCTGTACTGAAATAGGAAAAGAAGAGAAAGGGTGGCCCTCAAGGGGCTCAGCACCTTTGCTGGTATGGTAATCCCGCAGCCCACATGCTACCGGGCCACGCACAACTAATTGTCGTCTTAGCATGCGGTTGATTATATTTAAATCATGCATGTAACTTAAAACACACAACACGAATCATTCCGCCTCAGTGGGCTCAACAAACAGATAGTATATCCAAACTTGATAGGTCACTCATGGTATTCATTACCCCTAGAGTGTTTCTCCTCTAATGGAGCTACTTCCTTAATAGACGACAACTACCCATTAATCGGGTTATCCTTAAACTCCTCTTATCACAAACTGGGATTCATATCCACGATCCACATACTCCACATTTTACAATATAAAACATACATCACATAACAACACATAACAACACTTTCCACGTTTGAACGTGCTCATAACAATATCGTAATAGAAATTGCATTACATTAGCAACACATAACATAACGGGAGCGGTCCACCTAGGAACCGACCCAAACATTGTTAATTCACTGGTGAGCCTAGAGAATGATGTCACCCTCATGATAAACTTGTTATACAACACTCATTACCATCCTAATAGTCGGACGAGTAACTTAAGTTAAGATGGTTCGGGTTTTGTGGCCCGAACACACCACACAAACACATGTTCCCCCTAAACCGATCATAAGTCAGAATAGCTAAGCTTTGGAGTAAGCTAATGGGAGATCATAACCCGTGAGGGAAACAACCATAACAGAGAGAAGGGTAAGGATAAAAAGGATACCCACTCCCAAACAACGCGCGACCGGCCTAACCGGATTCCTCACCACCGTTAGTACATACTTACTTTTAGATATTGGTTAGTACCCCACTATGGAATCTATCACATCTACACACCATACAGTATTACAACTGGGTTAAACATACAAGGGAGATCCCTACATTCACACACACATGTCACATAATTAACACAGGCATGGCCGTGGTTAGAACGTCCCGTGGTTCGGGTCGTTTACTCCGAATACCGAACTCTCATGTGATCCAAGACTCAGTTAACTGAGGTTAACACTTCCGAGGTTAAATGGTATCGGAGTTGAACACGCCACATAAATGAATTATTGTAAACTCATTACATGTTTTATCTTACAACGTGGCAAACATACAGAAAAACACATTGGCATACAAGCCGGTGTAATCCGGTAGGACACAGGTTGCAAGAAAACCATATCTGTCACCGGAGTCCACTTTATCATGTCCACTTATGTTCCTCGAGCAACTCTCGAACAACTGATAACATTACATGTACTTTTATTAACATCGGGGTAACATGATTGTTTAAAGTCTAATGCTTATAACTTATCCCCGTTAACTTAGTTAAATAACTTCACATTTTAACTTATTTTACCTTTACATTTTAATACAACTTTTCCCCCACTAAATTGTCATTATAACTCACTTAACATGTCCTTAACAATCTTATAACATCATTACTTAATAATCCCCACCATTCTATAACCTTAAACAAATTTTTTTTTACATACTTTGGGCCGTCCGACCCACCGTCCGACCCACAACTGGGTCGGACCGTTCCAGAAACTTTTCCCGTCTTTTAAATACACTTGTCCGACCCATGTCCGACCCAATCATCTGGGTCGGACCATTCCAGAGACTTAGAGTACACATGTCCGACCCATGTCCGACCCAAGACCTCTGGGTCGGACCATTCCAGAAACTACAACGATTGAATTAACAAGGCTGTCCGACCCACCCTGGGTCAGACCACTGGGTCGGACAACATCATAAATTGTCAAAAACTTGTCAAACTTTCTCCAAACTTTTCCTCAAGCCTACTAATGTGTTCTAACATCATTTGGCACATCAAACACACCTTTAGCCATGCACTAAACTCTTTAAATCACCCACCAAACCATCTTATCATTCACAAATTTCTTACAAAATTCCTAGCACTTGGAATGTTTTCTCCTTAAGATTTCTAAGTGGTATTTCACCTATAATGACCACTATACCAAGGTGTTTCCTCTACACCTTAACATCATCTCTCAAACTTCTTTTCTCACTAACTAAATCTCCTTTTCACATCTTACCTAAACATCATTTCCTCTTTGTACATCAACATTCCTAAAACTTAAACAAACTTCTCCAAGACTTTAATACATCCACAAAAACACTCATTGAATCCTTAGAACTTCCAAGATAATACCAAAATCCTTGCATCACTCTAAATCACCTTAGTACATGTTTTCTTCCCTAGTAAAACACTTGTTCACCTTTAACACTTCCTAGTTCACCAAAACTTGTTTAAGTCACTTAGAACTTCTTATACATTTTCCAAATTTTGCCATAGCTCCTTTTGTATATTCTCACATCCAACCCTTAGGTTTTTACCTTAGTTCAATCAAGAACACCTAAAATCCATCAAGAGTATTCTCACACACACACTCACCAAATTTTACACTACATCACAATATAGTGCATAAACTTAAATTCCTTGGCACTTAGGCCCTTAAATAACATGGCTCTTAGGCCCTTAAATTGCATAAACCTTAAACACTGAATTTCCCACATAAGTATTACCTTTGACCTGCAATTACATACAACAACACATATGCCCTTTAATGGTTTACTTGAGAGCATTTTACTAGGTCATTCACCATTGGCTCCTTAGGTATTTTTATCAAGTAAATCAAGCTCATTTTCCTAAGGCATTTAAATTACATTAGGTCAGCACATTTACCTCTTTTCTTCAATATTTTTACTTGAGCACTCTTGTTCTTCCTTGTTTGGAAATCGGTAAGAGGACTTGGTTACTTGTCAATGTTCTAATTAATATACAAGTAACTCCAATGAGCATTCAAGCTTCATGCTTAAACTCATTTACAAACCCTAGGTCATATATATTGTCTTAACACATTAAGGTAATTATTTTACCTTGGAATTGGAAGAGATCTTGAATAAGTATCAAGAGAGGACTCCTCCTAGCCCTTGGAAGATTCAAATGAAGCTAAAACAAGCAAGGTAAAGACACCATTATGAGGTGAATTTTTGGACATGTACCAAAATGAGAGGAAACATGGTTTTTCCTTGATTTTCCTTACCTTGAAGCATAAGAGAATGACAAGGCATGGAAATATGAGCTCAAGATCCTTCAATGGTGAATCTCCATGGCACCAAAATTAAGTTCTTGAAGATTTGAAAAGAGGGAAATGAAGAGCTTACTCTAACTAAGACAAAGGTAGTCTTGAAATTGATTTTGGAGCATGGAATCATAAGTTACAAGTGAAAGAAGATGGAGAATGGTATATGGCTGTAGCAAACCGATGGAGAGAGGAGGAAGAAGATGACAAACCATGGGAAATGAAAGGACAGAAGAGAATGAGGTGAGAGAGTTCACTTTGTTAAGATATTTATGTATAAAAGCAAAATAGTACTTTACTTTTTAAGTTTTACTTTTCTTATTAACTAACAAGGGGGATGACTCATCCCTTGCAAAAACCGGCCCCCATTTAATACTAAGGGGTGTTTTGGTCTTTGTTTGTCAATTTAATTACTTATACAAACATATGTTACAAACTAGCTTATTCTAGTTACTATTCACTAAAACAAGGCACATAGATGTGAAATTTTTTATTTCCCATTGATATAGACTTCCAAATGTGATACTGAAATTTTTTATTTCCCATTGATATAGACTTCCAAATGTGATACTATATAGTACACATGTTAATTAAAGAGTAATGATGGACATTTAGCCATTCAAAACTCATTTACAAGACAATTTTTCAAAAATGTGCTTTAAGACTCCTTAAAGCACATTTTGTGTTTTAACTTGTTTTCAAGCTTGGTTTTCTTTAATAATTGATTTAATATGCTCATTAACATTTATAAGGTATAGGTATGACCTTTAGGTCTTATACAAATTTATCCCAAGCTTAGAGCACATTTTTGCCCATATTGACTTTAAGGCATTTATTTGTGTTTTGTTTGGTTTAATTGTCTACCAAGGTTTCCTAAGGACTTAATTTGCCTTATTAAATCATAATTGAATGTTATTAAGTCTTGGTAGGTTCTTTGGGTCCCAACCAAGTTCACTCCAAGCTTAGAGCATGTTTTTGCTCAAACTGAGTCTTAATGTTTTATTGCATTTTACTATGGCTTAAATTGTTCACTGATGTTTCAAAGGCACTTTTTAGCCTTTACATACCATAGTTTAAATGTTTAACAACATATCAAGGTTTGGGGTATTTCAATAACCTATAGATGAGTATGAGTACAAGGAGTGAACCGAGCACCGGCTCTCACTAAATGATATTAAACACTAAGAGCCTACGAGCCAAGGATGTTAACCACATCAGAGCCGAGGCACAATAAGTTTTAAGAGAGCTGGTTTAAGCCATGAACAAATTACAATTCGTAGATATGAACGGTTACAAACCTATAACTTAGAATGTGGAAAATATTGCCAGGAAAGGGCACCAATGAGAATAATGAGATAGTACATGGTCAGGGGCAGAGAACGAACCATTCCTTTAGGGTGGGGATACCTCTCCTTGACATGAGGCCATGAGTGGGAATAAACCCCTCAAAAGGGCTTTCACTTGTTAGAGATAGAATACGCTTTTATTAGATAATGTAAACCGTAAACCTTGAGATTACCTTAGAACATACCAGATACACTTGAGTAATAAGGAAGGCTGCAGAGGTAGACCTCATATCCAACACCCAGGATTTAAGAATCAGTAATTGTCGAAGATAAACTTGGTGAGTGCACTGTATGGCACGTCAAGTGACCAACGCTCAGAAGAGCTTGTGACTCAACGGATGACTTCTTCAGTAACCGGTTAAATTACATGGTAAATAATATCATAAAGGATGGAAGAACGTAAGAGAGACTGACCTACATACGAGACTGAAATTGAAGCAAAACACCTTCATACTAAGAGATAACCATTTTACAACACCGTACGACAACCGTCAAACACCGAAATTAGAGAACTCATAGTGTGTTTACACTAAGACGGGATTGTGCATAAGATAAGATGTTAGAATAAGTGAGTAAGTAGTTACACCATCAATGGGCAACATGGTAAAGGCCAACTACCACGGTAGCAGGGGTCATAAGGACAATACCTATATAAGAGGATTAAGTCATGGTGCGCAGTAAAGCGACCATTATGTACAAGCCGTCAAATATTGACACTGAGGTAATCAGATTTATGAGCATAAACCAATACGAGTAAGGAAATAAGATGGTAGACGAACTGTGCATTGATGTCAGTAGTCTGGACTTGGTGGTGAGGTAAGATTTTACAGGAAGCACACTACCCATTCCTTAAGGAACTGGAAGTGCGTTCCTAGTGGATCAGATATGAGAAACAAGATAAGAGGCTCTATGGAAAGAGGCCTCAGTTACTAAAAGAACGAGTCAATAAGGAATACAAAAAGGATCTAGAGCATACCATACCCAAGAACACAGTAAATGGATTTCCATTGATTAAGTTCAAAAAGAACAACAAGTGTTATCATGGAACGATGAAAGAGGAGATCGACACCAGAATACTTCATAATTAGTAATAGCTAACATGTGACAGACACTACGAGTTTACTAAAACAAGATGTGGGATGACTGCACCCCACAGGGGCTTGCAGGCCTGACAGATTCATTTATGAGTTCGTCGGGTAAGTAGTAATGTACCAGTAAGGTACCCCATGCATGTACACGAGTGGTGTAAGGAACACGGGAAGTAGTCGACTCCGTACCACGATCAACGACGCAAGATCAGACAAAAGCAGCTACTACCACAAATAGTCGAAGAAAAGGAATTCAGTTGAACCAACAACACAAAGGAATCGAAGAACGAATAATTAAGAACTATGAAGTGCGAAGATGAAATACCCCTAAATTAAATTAATTTAGGGGATTTCTCTTATTAAAATCATAAATAATACTATTAATTATTATATTATGGAATTGTGAATAATAAATCATTATATCCTTATATGGAATTATGAAAATTAAATCATGGGATTTCTTCAATTTAATCCTAAAGAATACTATTAAAGTATTGGATTACTATATATAAATTATATAAAGATATGGAATTTAATAATAAGATTTATAAGTCAAATAATCTTGGAAAAATTTCTAAACACTCCAAGTATTATAAAGATTTTAGAAAGAGTTGGACATTGATTTGAGGCATAAAAGTCAATATAAACATCCTAGACCCTAAAAGCTTCTCAAGCCTTGCTAGGGTGACTTTTTGAGAATGGTCAAAAACCAGCCCATGAAACCTATACCAATAAATAGGTATAGAAAAACCATGAAGATCGATAAAAAGAACGTCAAAAAACGGATCATCCTAGCCAATGTTATGATAGAATGAAGTTAGAGCCAAAATTTTGAAAACTTCCTGTGTCAAGCTCACACTGGTCGCCTGTACTTAGCACGAAAATCGGCCAGAATCCTATTGCCATCAACGTTTTCGCCCTAACTTTAGACACTATTATCTCACTCATCTCACGAAATTTTGCAACGCCGTTTTTTTCATTCTACTCTCCTTAATCTCCTCTTCAACACCATAGCTCACACTTAACCTAAATCTTCCTAAATCCACCGGAAAATCAATCCAAAGTCGCCTCCTTGCTAAGTCGCAACCCAGATTCCCAATTTTCACCGAATTCAGGTAAACTTCGTTTGATCATAACTTTTTCGTTTCTCATCCAAAATTCTAGTTCTTTAGCTTGTTGTGTAGATCTCTAATTCCTCTACAACTTTCATGTTTACACCCAAGGCTAATTCCCAACCGTTTGTAATTAGGAGGTGCCTGAAGTTCGTGATCCAACATCACATAAAATCATAGGAAAAACGTAAGGTAAACTCGTAACTTTCGGGTCAGATTTCTTTCTATATAAAGCAAATTAGAGTGATTTCTTGCTATCAATGTGTATAGCTATGTTTCCTCTTTAGATTAAGCCCAAGAACAAAGCCTAACTCGATCTGTACCGAAACTTATAGTGTTGCAAAGTTGGCTACTCAATCAGCTCGTAAAGGTTGTGTTTTTCTAGAACGAAATCGAATTCCATCGATTTGTGCAATTCCGGTGAGTTTTTCTTCAAATTGTATCAATGTTGCTAATCGACATTGCATTACCGGTCAGAACCATGTTCCAATTTCATCCATTACGTGTTAGATTAGGTGAATTTGTCAAATCGAAATCGAATCAACCTAAGAACCCTAACTTCGAAACCCAGATTCATATTTTCGATGTAGTGCACCCCAGATCGTGAAAGTGGTATCAATAGAACCGACATCAAAGTTCGGATTCAATGGAACAAAAATCATCGAATTTGGTTCTGTAGATTTTGAGGAATTGGAAATTTAGTACTCGGGTAATCGCTGGAGGTTGGGGATGAACTCGAGGATTTTTGGCCGTCCGATCGTAGGTTTTAGAAACGGACGACCGAGATTAGATCTGGGGAGTTTAAGTTGGTTATGAATTATAACATTTCCAGAATTAAACACTAACTTGTTGAATTAATTTAAATACCTTCCCGAATGTATTTTGACTTGAAATTTTAGTCATAGATTCCTTGTAAAATCTAGTTTATTTTGATGTAAATTAATATGGTTTTGGAGTTTTAAATGTAAGTTATGATTTTTGCAAGTTACGGGTAATATGGAATTATTTGGTTAAATAATAAAGATATTTTTATGAAATAAAAATTTTATAATATGTCTAAAATGTTATAGCTACTACATACTTAATTTGGGAATTTTTGGACAATGGTAAATGGGTTTAAAAATTGTGTTTATGACTTTTTCTTAGGAATAACTTATAATATATGGTTTTTAATGTTACAAAAATTAAAGTATAGTTTATTAATAAACTTTTTTGGTTGGGAAATAATGAAATGATTAAACTAACATTTAGTAACAGTATGTTTATAAGTATTTTGGGAATTAACTTTTAAGTGAAGTAAAACTTATTTACATATATATAATTATATATATATTATATATACTTATATGAGAGAAATAAAGTAGGAACTGATGTTAAATCAAGGAATTAAACTAGTCTACATTTTATTTATTATATAATACGGAGGTTAACATTCTTAATTAAAATTATGGGAAAAATATATATATAAATATATATACACATTATATAAAAGGAATAAAATAGTAACGTAGATTAAAACAAGGGGACTAAATAAATCAACACTTATATTAACTAAATACTTTGGAAGCTAATATTCTAAAATGTACAAAGAAATACTTTATAAAGCATACAGGGAATGCAGATAAATCTGAGATTAATAAAGATAATTTAAATTCAATAAGCTACATAAAGGATGTAGTAAATAAATTCTAATACGTGTACATGCATATCAATATTAAATTAATGAGGGGAAATACTTTATTTAATAAACTATATATATCGGTTGGGGACATCCCTAAAAGTTATTAAACATAATTAAATACAATAAAATTTCTTAAATACGTTATGGATAAATCTTAATACATAAAGATATATATATATATAAATACATTAAAATAGATGAAGGAGATAACATCTTGTGGGAGATATTATAAGAAGAATGTGGATATTAAACTTTAGGATTTTAATCATTGTGTAATAAAATAGTCAACGGTAACTTAAGGGTTTAATTAAACAACGCAAACGTAACACGGTCTTGGGCTAACCTACTGAGCCCAAGTCTATGAACTCCAAAAGCCCACTTAAACTATTCAAAGAGAGTTTGGGCCGCTCTCAGGGATAAATCATAAATCATTCCAAATTAAACGAGATGGGCATAACAAAGGATTTAGTTAACAAAACCTAGCCCAAATCCTTGTGAGAGAATAATGGTAAACCTGGAACTATAAATTAGTAAGAGAAGAAGGTTGTTTGGTTTATAAGTTCCTTAACTAATCGACACTTGGAACACCTTAATTATAGGTTACTATTAGGGGATCACTCATTCGAGTTAATTATTGTTCTTTACATACCTGGTACGATTTCTCGTGCTCCGATACTCTTACGGACTGACTTATGAGACGTTTTCGAAAAACGCTAACTGAATTTAAAGGAATTTCAAGAGGAAATTGTTGTGTGGCTAACTCAGCTTGATGTGACTAACTGAGCCTTGAATGTGAAACTTTCGTGGTTGTGGGTTCCTTCTGTTTTGTTGTTTCATTAGACATTAACTGCCTAGGGTTTACGCTTCTGCACTGTATATGACTGAGTGTTTCGGTATTGCTCAGGTGCAGTTAGTGATCTGGTGGGGCAACTGGGAATATAGGAAATATCTGGTGTTGGTATTTCTTCCTTTGGATAATGGGTATTGTTTCATCCATGAGTCGAGTTTGATTAGCCTTATTGGGAATGGATTCTTTCTATTGGGTATTAATTGTTGAGGGTTTACGCCTCTGCACTCTGTAGGAATGAGTGTTTTGGTATTGCTCTTGTGCAGTTAATAATCTAATGGGAATATGGGAAAATTTTAATCTTGTTACTGAGTATGGATTCTTTTATTAAGTGGTGCACACACTTTTCACCGATGACTGAGAACGGGTCGGTGGCAGCGGAGGTCTGCTATACCTCGTCCATATGGACAACTGACAGTGGAGGTTTGTTTACCTCGTCCTTGTGACAACTGACTGGCGGTGGGGCCCATCTCTCCCAATTGGTTTTATTCCACTCTTGAGTTATGGTTCTTGGATCTCTTCTTTCATTCCTAGTCCTTGTGACTACTAGGGTCTTCATACTCCTAACTGGAACTGAATCTAACACAAACAATGGATGTACACTAACTTATGGTGTGATTCTTCTGATTGACTAACTTTAACTTTCTGTTATGTATTACCTTTGCAACTTGTTATCTTGACTTGGTGATTTTCGAAGTGCCTTGTTCCTCTGTGTGGTTTTAAGTGATTGTATTCAAGCTATTGTTTATTTGTTTGTTGTATTATGAGTTTGTTTTGGAGGATCGTACGAGTTCCATTCTAGGGAACTGACCCACCCCTCTTGGGGTGGGCTGCTTGGTTTTATCTTGCAGGTACGAGTTATTATACAGCTGGCCATGAAGAGAATGAGTGATTGGGATGGGATTAGGTTTTTGTGGAGAGTTAATGTGTTTTATTACTATTTTATTTTTGTTAAGTTTTCTCGAGGTTTGGACTGTGACTGTTGTAATTTTTTAAGTTGTAATTGGTGAGGTTTGGTGTCGGGTGTTGGAACCCGATGGTCTGTTACGCCTTTAGTATTTTATTTCCGCTATAAATATGTTAAATAGAGGCGTTACAGAAATTGGTATCAGAGCGTAGTTACGCTCTGAACCTGAGAAAACAAGCCGAGTGAAATACTTAAATTATAGGTGCACTTAAAACTGGGGAACTGAGGTAGAATTGGGAAGTGAGAATTCCAGAAAGGCGCGTGACCCTTACCCCATACTTACGTTACTACTTACGTTTTACTTCACGTATCTACGAACCTTCCTTAGGACGTTATAAATATACATACTTTACTACATAGATATTTAGACTCAACAATACACCTTCTGAGTAACAAAACCGTCAATACCGGCTAGATGTCTCGAAGTGGAGGAAGAGGAGCTTGTCCCTCAGGAGGCTATGGACCCGACGCTGTCACCCCAGAGGTCATAGCGCAGATTGTGACGGCTGCATTAGCTCAGCAACAGGCTCAGATCCCACAGCCACCACCGCCACCACCAAATGGTCCCCGGGAGTTCAACTGGCTGAAGGCAGTAAACGACCTTCATCCCCCAGTCTACGAAGGCCAGCCAGAACCGAAGACCTTAGAGAGATACATCGACGAGATGTAGAAGGCCTTCACCTCTCTGCACATTCCAGCGGGTTGCCAGGTGGACATAGCGGCCTACTTTCTCCAGGGACCCGCGCATCGATGGTAGCAGACCGCCAGAGCTGAGCTGACTGCCCAGGCGGACTTCGGCTTCCCAGCCTTCTTAGTGGCCCAGAGAGCCAAATTCTATCCATCCTACCTACAGAAGAGGATGAGGAGCGAGTTCGAGCAGCTGAAGCAAGAAACTTCCTCTGTTGCTGAGTACTATAACAAATTTGTGGAGCTGCTCGCTGTTATTGGAGAGGGAGCTTACGCTCCGGGGTATCTGGTGGACAAATTTCACACCGGCTTGAACTTCAGGATCATGACTATGATCGGTTCCACCAGAGGGATGACCCTACAGGTATGGAACATGATTTAGAATTTCTGGTACACAAAGATTTCCCCACTAACACATATTGTCACAACAGGAGCTAGCGGATGACACGAATGACTGCGAGACCACCATTGCCTATCAGGACTCTGTGCTAGGCAAGAGGAAGGGAGATGGTGGAAGAGGGAATGGAGGAAGCTCTTCCTTGAATCATGACAAGAAAGGAAGATTTTTCAAGGGAGGGAACAAGAAAGCCATTGTCTCTTATCATGCGGATGCTAAGCCCCTCCGCTCCCAGCCATTTAGAAGTGAGAAAAATTCGAATCTCCAATGTGGTTACATTTTGTTATCACGTTACTAACCTTGAACTGAAACAGGAAACCAACCTGTAAGGAAGTACTTCTACAAGAAGTGCGAGCGGGACCACCAGGCAATGAGTGTGACGGAACCCTGGTGACGTGCCACCACTGTGGCATGAAGGGGCACAGATCCTTCGAGTGCTTCTCGAACCCGGATTCCAGGGACTACAAGGCACGTACTGGGGCAGCGACTAGAGCCCCAGCTCCTAAGACTAATGGAGGAGGAGGTCGAGGTGGCACAGGAGGTGCTGGACCATCTACCAGCCGCCTTGCCCAGGGCTATCCACAGAGTCCGGGACAGAACTACCCCTAGAGGCCGGGCAAGGCACCGATCCTTAACCTGGTGGACTGCGTCGAGGCAGCGAGCGATGACCCGAATTCACCTGGTGAGGACTACTTCCCTCACGAAGAGGCTTAGACTTTTACTTTCTTTACATTCCATTGGCTAGTTTTTCTTTTCCAATGTAAAAGGGATGAACTATAAACCCTTTATTTTTTTTTGTTTCGAACCTTTTCATTACCAGTTGTGAACCGTGACTTATTTATTTAATGGCAAATTATTGTTTCCATTCAGCTTTCGATATCTGCTTTCCTATTTTGCCATTTTCCACACCCAACATCCCCTTTGAAGCCAAGCCACACCCACCAGAGAAGTGTGAGGTATTGAGACCCGGGATGATCTTACTGCGAGAGTACCTGACCCCGGCAGTCCAGTATGCATTGATCCTCAAGATCAGGGAGTTAGGTGTGAAGGAAGGAAATTTTTACACCCCTACCATCAAGAATGGTTCAACCATGAAGGTGAAGATCATGTGCCTAGGTAAGAAGTGGAACCACACCACCAAGAGCTATGAAAAGGTGGAGATGCCACCAATCCCAGAGGAACTGCAGACCATCATTAGAGCTGCAGTTAAGGCAGCGCAAGAATTTGAGGATGAGCCCGTCCCAGACCTAACCTCCGACGCATGCATCATCAACTTCTATGGAAAGGAGGGTAAGCTTGGGATGCACCAAGACAGGGACGAATCGCCAGAGTTCGTCACTAGAGGAGTCCCAGTGGTGTCCATATCACTTGGAGATGACGCGGAGTTCCTATTTGGTGATCAAAGGAGGATGGACCTTGCTACCAAGATCCTCTTGAAGTCGGGTGATGTACTGATTTTTGGTGGGGCAGCTAGACTCATCTACCATGGGGTGAAGAGAATTAAGCCCAGCACAGCCCCCACACCCATCGTTAACCAGACCCACATGAAACTGGGCCGTCTAAACCTAACCTTTAGACAAACCTAGCCTTGTACTTTATAATTTCAGCATTGTAAATTTTAATTTGCTCATGAAGCTTTCAATAAGAATGGAAATTCAAAGAATTTTATTGCTTCATTGTAGGGGTTGGAAACTCAGGGATCAGGTTGAATGTATTGAACCAGGCTCAAGCAAAGAGCAATGGAATGGTCATCACAGGTATAAACATTAACCCTAAGTAATTACCTTGGAACGTTTACCCAGAATCTTAAGAATCTCCTATAATTTCAGGCACGTTCCTAGTTAATGGAGTGGAGGCCACAGTCCTGTTTGATTCGGGAGCCTCCCATTCCTTCATATCACAAGTGTACCATGCTAAGATCGATGCCCCTACAGAGGATATCTGTGAGTGCTCAGTCCTGCTGCCATCCAGAGAGCTGATCAAATGCAGTAAGCAATGCAAGGATTTGAGTATACACATTAAGGGAGAAGACTTCCTTATTGATGCCATTCTTTTCCCTGGCATGGGATTCGACCTAATTGTGGGCATGGACACGCTACAACGGTACCAAGGCAAACTACACTGTGCAGAGCACCGTCTTCTCCTGAAGTCAGCTATAGGGATCATAGTGTCATACCAAATGCAACCTAAACAGCCGACTGTGAAGGTTGTATCGGCTTTATCCCTGATGAAGGAGGTGTCCAAGGGCGCTACCGCATACTACTGTTATGCCCAGGATCTGAGGACGGACCCAAAGTTCCAGAGCGATGTTCCCATTGTGTCAGAGTACCCCGACGTTTTTCCAGAGGAGCTACCTAGACTACCACCGCTGAGAGAGGTTGAATTCAACATCGACCTCACACCTGGCACGGGACCGATTGCTAAGGCTCCCTACCGGATAGGCCCTGCAGAGATGGTGGAGTTGAAGAAGCAGCTGTAGGAGCTACTAGATAAGGGTTTCATCAGACCCAGTGTCTCACCTTGGGGTGCTCAAGTGCTTTTTGTCAAGAAGAAGGACGGGAGCATGAGACTCTGCATTGACTATAGGGAGATGAACAATGTCACGATCAAGAACAAGTACCCACTACCCAGGATCAATGACTTGTTCGACCAGCTGAGGGGAGCTAAGGTGTTCTCCAAGACTGCCCTACGTTCTAGATATCATCAGATAGTTGTAGCTGAGTCAGATATAGAGAAGACAGCCTTCCGAACCAGATACGGCCAGTACGAGTTCACCGTGATACCGTTCGGACTGACTAATGCACCCGTGAGATTCATGGATCTGATGCAGAGAGTCTTCCAAGCCCAGTTAGATAAGTTAGTGGTCGTGTTCATAGACGACATCTTGATCTTCTCCAAGAGTCGGGAGGAACACGAGCAGCATTTGAGGACAGCCTTGGAGACTCTGAGAGAGGAAACTATATGCCAAGTTCAGCAAGTGTGAATTCTGGCTGGACAAGGTGTCATTTCTTGGACATATGATCTCAGTTGAGGGAGTTTCAGTAGATCCAGCTAAGATTGAGGCGGTGAAGAGCTGGCATAGACCTCGCACTGTGAAGGACTTCTCCAGGCTAGCCAAGCCCTTGACCTCTCTGATGAAGAAGGACAACCCGTTTGTATGGACAGAGGCTTGTGAGGTCTCCTTTCAGGCGCTCAAGGACGCCCTGACCACAGCTCCAATATTAGTGATCCCTGAAGGGAACAAGGGATACGAGGTGTATTGTGATGCTTCAGCCAGAGGGATTGGTGAGGTACTGATGCAGAATGGCAGAGTGGTAGCATATGCCTCTCGACAGCTGATGAAGCACGAAGAAAATTACCCCACACATGACCTTGAGCTCCTCGCCATAGTCTTCACTTTGAAAATCTGGTGACATTATTTGTATGGAGCCACAGTCCGGATTATGACAGACCATAAGAGTCTGAAGTACATATGGACCCAGAAGGAGCTGAACCTGAGACAGCGACGATGGGTCGACCTACTGGCTGATTATGACATCAACCTTCAGTCCACTGAAGGTAAACGGAATGTCGTGGCAGACGCTCTGAGCAGGAGAGCATACTCACTCCTAGCCTTGGTAGAGACGACCACGATAGCTGAAGAGATATACGCATCCCAGGACAGTGATGTATACCTACAGGGCGTCAGGCAGAAGTTAGTAGACGGTTTGACTGAGGGTCTGAAGTATGAGTACGAGCTAGATAGCGAGGGACACCTTCGAGTCAGAGGCAGACTCTACGTTCCTCAGGATGCGACAGAACTTCAGACCAGGATTCTCTTTAAGGCTCATTCCTCTACATTATTAGTACACCCTGGAGCCACCAAGATGTACAAGGATTTGAAGCAGTTATTCTGGTGGAGCGGGATGAAGTGGGATGTAGCAGATTTCGTCTCCCGATGCCTCACCTGTAACACCCCAACCGTTAATCTCATCATTACCTCATAATCCGTTACTAATTACACTTACTCACGCAGCGGAACTCTAATTACAACGAGGGGTGAAACAACGCCGTTAGCCACCCATGTGGCTAGCCGGGCTAAACTTACACACCGTAACGGTCTGATGAACAGGAACAACCGAGTACTTCATACAAATTCAATACTCACTTCATACCTCTACTATACCGAGTCTACAATATACGGATGCCGATAACATACTCGGACTTACACCTCATTCAAACGCATAAGTAATTACAATCTAACTACCCATGCTCACTGCAGTCCCCGTCCTACTCTCTCGAACGGTGGTCAGCTTCAAGTACCTGCACACTAAAAACGTTCCCCCTAGGGGGTCAGCTTACGCTGCGCATGAAATTCGCATATACCGCGTGCTAACCGCGGTACACCGACTACTTTGGGTCGGATATACATGGAGTTCATTTTAATCAAACAACATGCATCATGACAATACAATATATATGTATATCACACAAGGAATCTACATCCAATCACGGAACACGATTCCTAACTAACATAACAATGTTGTTAGTGGTAACTGGTTACTCTTAGGCATTGAGGGTTATTCCTCACTATGCCTTGTTTACTTATTCGATACCTCACCCGCTCTCTCGGGTTACTTATTCGTATACACACCCATTCTCTTGGGCTACTCATTCTTATACTTACCCATTCTCTCGGGTTACTCATACATATACTCACCCCTTTCTCTCGGGTTATTTATACTCGTTATCTCACCCACACTCTTGGGTTATTCATACTCAAGCTCTTGTAGATTCTCGAGACACTACAGGTCTCCTACGTCACGCTTGTTACTCTTATTACATACTTAAGCCAAAACTCATGGCTCTCTAGCATAGTCTTACTTCCCCGGTTTCGACCCTACTCTGGGTCTAGCATGGTGGGAAGGTTCAACTAGCTCACGGAACTCTCTCTTAGTTCCTATCTCTTTTACTTAGGTCCGACTACTCTCGGACTACTCTCGTTCCCATACACTCCTCTCTCGGAGTTATAGTAATATCATGTATATTAGTCTAGAAGCATCATTCTCGATGTTTCTAATGACTTTGGGAACTTTACTTGAATTCGGGTAATCTTAGGTTTAAGTGTTACCCTCACAATCATATGCTTGTACATTCGGATATTTTCTTATACCGGGTAAAATCCTCATATAGGAGGTCGACCATGTCTCAAGGGAGTTACATAGTCCCTTAGGTCTCTTTACCTTTCTTATAAGTTCACATTATTGGACTAACTTCAATCCTCTCGATGGAGGTTCATTTATCTCTCCACTCATCTTTATTTCGTGGATTGTTTCAATAAGGTTTTCTAACCGTTATCGGGTATTTACTCAACCCGTACATCTCCTCACATTCTAGGGAGTTCATACGTTTACGATATCGTTATACTTTAATCGATAGTTTATGTGTGTTTGCATATTTCCATTGCTTATGAGACTACCCGTACTACGGGTTATTAGTCAATCAATACTCACCATGAGTCGGTCTAGGCACTCTGTTAGACCACACCGGCATACAAGTATGTTAGCTCATACAACATACATCAAGGCATACATAATCAAACAAGGGATTATTTCATGCTTTAATCTTGATTAAGCCGGCACACAAACACACAAATCAGAGTAACTCGGTTAGCATACGGGGCATGAGAAAATCATACCTTTCACCGGGGTTTTTACTTTTACCGTGTCATCTCACCATGCTTGGTTCACACACGATCCACTGATAACATTCAAATGTTTTATTAACACCAAGGCATTACGGTATGTAAAACTAATACTCCCGTACTTAACCCCGTTATCCCGTTTAACTTAGTTTTACTCATGTGTTCTTAAACTCACAACTTCCTCATTCACTTATCAAACTTGTTTACACTCCTAATGACCTTTAAACATCATTATTCATGTCCTAATTACCTTATATTATCATTACCATTCAATTCCCCATCATTAGAATGCAAGAAAACACATCCTGTTACATTTTTGGCCTGGTCCGGGTTTGTGTCCGGGGTTACAAACCCGGACCAAACACTGGAATCACTTTCTGTCGTATTTTTCATGTGTTCCGGGTTTGTGTCCGGGTTTACAAACCCGGACCATCCCCTGGGATGACCTTCTGCCATATTTTTGCTATGTTCCGGGTTTGCATTCCGATTGCAAACCCGGACAACCCCTGGAACTGTCAAAATTTGTAGTTTTTCACCACTTTAAAACCCCTAAATCACCTCCAATCATTTCCTAATCATTCCATAAGTTTTCCACATGTTTAATCATCATAAAACATGCTCTAAACCTCTTCCAAACATTGGTTTATTCCTTACTAAAGTTCTTGCTCAATCTCACACGTTTTTCATTCTCATTTCTACTCTAGTGCACACTTGTGCATTCTCAACTTCTCCTCAACCCTTTGCATTAGGCTCTCTTTCATTTTGACCATTCCACATCTTCCAAGGTAATGCATAACTCATACCAAGTTCCAAGGCTCACTCTTTAAGCCTTAAATCTCCTTTGTTTTTCCATAAACTCCTAAGGCATTTAAACAATCTCTTTGCTACAGATTTTGCACCAATCTTCTATCTTATCACAAGCCTTCCAAAAGTGGTTAACTAACTCAAATAAATCTCCATCCACACCTAGTTTCTCTAGGTCATTCCTCACACCCAACAATGCTCAAACCACTCAAATTTCTACACAAATTTTGCCATAACTTGGCTACTTTTCTAACTTTGCCCAAAACTCATTTCTTCACATATTTCATCCTAAAACTAGCCAAACCGCAAGGGTTCTATCAACACCCAAATAATTCCTCATTAATCAAGCAAAACTCATTAAACACCATAAAGCATAATTCATCATATACATAGCTCCCAAAACAAGCATTAAACTCACAAAGGTTTTCCTCACTTGCATTATTTCTAAGCAAGCACCTTATCACCACAACTCAAGTGGGGTTCATTCATTTTATTAACCCTTCCCAAATCCTAATACATATAGGATACCACTAAGATAGGTTTCTTACCTTAAATTTTCTTAAGTTTCCTTTTATTTCTCTTCTCCTCTTCTCCCCTCTTCTTCCTTCAAAATCGGCCAAGGCAATTCATTTGCCCATTTCTCTAGCCACATTCAAATTGCAAAATAAGCACCAAGGAGCTCCCTTAGGCTCACCAAATAAACTAAAATTCACAAGGATGCTTAAAGCACCAAATTAGGTTTTACCTTTGGAATTTCTTGAATGGTTTTCAACTCTTGAATCTTAAGAGGGACTCCCACCGCCACTAAAGCTTGGAGAATATCTCAAACAAGGAAGAAAGGCTAGTCATTACCAAAAGCCAAAATCGGCCAAGGTGAGAAAATGGAAAACATGACCTTTTTCATGGATATTTTTACCTTGCTAGAAAGGGGAAGCTTCAAGCTTCAAGATTATGTGCTTTTCTCCTCAAATGGGCAACACCCATGAAAATGAAACTCAACCTTTTTGAGTTTTGAAAAGAGGGAAGTGTAGGGTTTGATGAGAGGAGTTCAAATATACAATTATTTTTCAATTCGGAGCAAGGATGAAGCTTGGGCAAGGAGAAGAAGGTGGGGAGCCATGTTTGGAGCTTCCATGTCGCACAGCACACAGAGAGGGAGGAAGGGAATCGTGGAGAAGGAGAAAGAAAAGAAGAAGGAGGGAAAGTGAGAGGAAAGAGAGTGTGAGAATACTTTTATGTTTTTACTTTTTACTTTTCTCTCTCCTCCTTTACTTTCTTTCTCTTTATTTGCTAACTAATAAACATGAGAGGGGGAGGCTTCTTATTTAATAAAACCGGCCCCCACTATATTAGTGAGCTGGAGCGTTTTTCGTTTTCTGACAGAAAACGCTCGTTATTTTACCCGGTTTGGCACTATTCACTAACCGGGCCCGTTTTTCGGATATTTCTCGTTTCTTTATTTTTAATGGCTATTAAGCTTCCATTAATACTTAATTATAGTTATATAATCAACTATAATTTTTGCGGGTCCATTTGACCACTTAAAGTCACGTTTTCGGGTTTTTCTCGAAAAAAACGTGCTTTAAACTCCGTTAGCGTTTTAATCCATTATTTGGATCCGTTTTCTTCGGGAATCATTCCCGTATACTTATTAGGCCTAACTAAGCCTTAGGAATCCATCTCGGACCCTCTCGAGATCATATATCTCCTATACTCATTTAACGCGCATTTTAGCGTTTTTCGCTTTTCAAGCGTTTTCTCTTTTCTTTTGGTTTTATTTCCTTTACCAATACTCTTTAGGCACCATTAGGCCTGTTTAATCATTAGAGTAATTTAATCGCCATTTTTTTTTAGATCCGGGGTATTAAAATCTACCCCCCTTAGGAACTTTGTCCTCAAAGTTGGTGAATCTAGATGGTTACTCTCATGGCATTCAACGCCAAGGTTATAGTACATGTATAACCCTACTGACTCCACAAGTCAGTCTCATTTCATACTACACATACCACACACATATCACAGCATGTATAGCAATCAAAAATACTTTTTGTTCTCTCTCCATGGAATCGGTCCGAAGACAAGAAGGCACTACAGTCCTCGAATCCATGTTGAGTGATATACTACTGATCCCTCAGGTACCGGTCACGTTGAACACTTACTCTTTCTGGTTCACGGCCGTTTCATGACAAATGGGCACTTACTCTCTCTGGCCCACGGTCCCTTCGGTTCTGATCAAAACGTTACACATATACATATCCTCTGGCACTCTGGTTGACTCACTCAACACAGGAACTTCTCAGGGTACTCTCCCCGTCCCGCTGCCTTTGGAAAAATCACACACTGACACCGCCCCAACCGGTCACTTAGGACCGCCGCACGTACGGTGCAATGGTTTCAAAACTAATACACGCCCACCGTTCTACCGGTCATCAAGACTTAAGGCTCAGCCATCGGCGGGTGATAGCGGTTTCAAAACCAGTTTCATTTCCATCTTCATACTTGAAGGAAATTCTTTTTCAAAATCTGTTTGAAAATTCTTTTTAAAACATCACACAACTCCAAATCAGATTTATGGTAGCTGTATCTTTCTTAGCGTGATTACTTGTGACCACTATAGGGAGCTTCAGGAATCATCTAACCCTGATGTGATCAGCATCAGTGTTGAACTATCCTTCCACCCCAATTTGTGTTCGGTTTCCCTTGATCGCTAGCAGATCAAGTTCCACCTCCCACGTCAGTTTCAAACAATCAGATAGTCAAACATTTTTGTTTTCTATCTTTTACTCTTTCTAGTCATATTCACGAAACAATTCGTTTCAATTAATCTTTATCGTGGAACTTAAGTCATCCATTATTCTCTATTTGTTTCACTTACCTTGCCTAGGCATTCCATACTTGTGGCCTCATTAGTCAAATTATTACTCAACTTAAAACATACAACATACAACTCCAAAGGATGGAACTCACTCCATCAATCACTCTCAAATAAAATCACCTAGGGAACTCACTCCCTCTTAGGTTACACATCGGTTTCATGCCGATTCATACTCATCATAACTCATGTCTAATCTCACTAGACATGTACTATAGGGATTCTCATTCCCTAGGAGTCTCTCTACTCCTCTTTTCGTAAATATTACATACTCGTTACTTGCATCACTCATGCACAATAATCATTATTACACAATGAATGGGTACATATGTTTATGTAACATAAGTTCCAATCATCAAAACAACTTTCTTTGTGCTATGCACATAGTAGTTTACGCACCAATACGTAAAACATACTCTAAGCGGTTTCTCGCCCTACCCCCCCTTAAAAGGGGTTACGCCCGCGTAACCAACCATATGTTATCACTGAACATTGGTTCATTAATTCGAGTATTATGAAGTGTTTTAACTTCAGTACGGTTAATTAACTCATAACCGGGTTCGGTTCTAGCCTCTAAGGCTTCAAGGGGTTATGATATAGGTATACTTAACCCTGAATCACGGTCCACAAGCTTCTGCTGCGTGACCTGATAACTAGAGCTTAATTCGCTCTCTGGTATTCTCAATGTATTTCAATCGTCGCTTGGTATCTTTTACCGTATGCGAATTCGATGAATTTTAGATTGTCTCACCAGTTCTCTGGGAATTTACTTTGTATAACACTGTATACCTTTGTGATTATTCACTTATTTTTCCCGACTTGTTGTCGGTTGAGGTCAAGCTACTACTTAGCATGTAGTGCTTCCTCGTTTAATAGTGGCTCATAGATTATGTTTGTTTCTTGGTTCTGTGCCAGAGTTCTTCATTCATACTACTCTGCGTTTTTCCACATATCGATCCTGGGCCCTGTGGGTTATGGCCGCACGGTTATCTCTCTAGATTCTCACTCAACAGGCTTTGTTGACATTTCCCAATTCCTGGCTCTCCCACTCGATCATCACCGCACAAGTGCAATACCAAAACACTCAGTCATACAGAGTGCAGAAGCGTAAACCCTTGGCAGTAAATCTCTCATGGGATAGGAATGATTATGTCTCCTTACCACATTTTCTCATCAACTTCATATCATGAACTAGCTATACTCTTACAATGGTTGCTTGCTGCGTACCATGTCCTACTCGTTACAACATTTGTTTACATGGCATCCGCTACTACTTTAGCTTCTGCTCATGTACTCCCACCATTTATACTATGGCTTGCCATTCACTTGGCTCAATGAAATACGTTACTCTTTAAATCTCTCTGCGCACTTGCGCGCTGCTTACTTTGCAGTTCACATTGCACACATACAGTGTTTACTACTCAACTGATTACTCTTCGGTTTCGAATTGCTGCAATCGAGGTTCCTCTTTACACTCTACTATAGTTCTTATACTCATTGGCAATATACACATGCTCAAGTTTTACTACACCGCTTTAGCGGTTTCACATTTCATGCCCACGTGGTAGCCTTTCTCTGGAGGATTCACGCAATTGCCGCTCCCTAGGCCCCACAGTAACAAGTGGTATCCTCACTCCAAAGTAGCGGTTTATTCTCCACTGTTTCTTCTATGCGTTTATGCTTAGATTGGCAATGTTTAAATCTACAATTTGTAGTTAGTTACCGGCTTACAAGCCACCTCGCCCCGAGCCGTGCTCCATGCGGGCTGTTTAGACAAGTTTCTTTTTCTCCGTACACCATTAAAGGGTTTGGAGGTATTACTGGGCTCTTTAATATGGTTATCTCACCACACTTCCGTACATGGAAGTCCCTCTAAGTTTCTTGGTATTAATTCATGCTTTCTGGCAATTTAGGGTACCCTGTGTTACATGGGATCCCTTCGGGTTCTACCCGAGTGTTTGCTTAAACACTTGTGTTCTCAACACGATGTTTCGTTCAACTACTGTTGACTCCGGCACCCTTCTCGGATTGCTCCTGGGTGTTACTGAGTAATGCCATTACATCTGGCTTGTACTCATGGTTATGTTCAGTTGTGACTTCGCCTTGCGGCTATGTCCTAGACTATCCCATTTAGGGTTGTAATGTCTCCCATTATTGGGTAGATCCTTGGTACCTTCTAATACCTTCTGGGTCAGGTCATTATTCTCTTCAGTGAGGCATAACGTGGGAATTCTATCCCGTTTATCATACATTAATAAGTTCATTTAGGCATTCGCCGTATTATTTACACTGGTATTCACCCAGTTATTAGGTATTTCCTGAGACATATCCAATGTCTGTGCTTAATACTCTGTGCTTCTCGCGCTTATTAACGCTATATCCTTAGGTCCGTCACCTTACTGGATTCTAGACTCCTTAATCTTGGTAAGCTTCTTTATGTTCTTCGATCATTCGAGGTGTCCAACTGTCTTGGTTTGAATTGGCTCTTTCGTCCGTAGTATGGAGTGGGCTACTTCCCGTGTACCGTTGATAAGTGAGAAATACATAGACATTTAAGGGTTTAATTTACCTTATACTTGTGCACTTTCAGGATAATATTTCTCACTTATCGTATGTTTTTCCTAAGATTTATGTCTTGATATGGACTGATATATTTTATGTATCAAATACAGGAAAAAGTGTTGGAATCAAATAGTTTATCTCACAAGCTTTCCAACGCAACAAACGGCGAGTCAAACGGACTTATAACGAAGAATCTGGAGCCAATTGAAGATTAGACTACAGTCGTGTATATATATAAACAACCGCCCACAACATACACGTCCGCCTGGTTAAGGCGCGGACAACACACAGGTGTCCGCCTCGCAGACAAGACAGAGACGTCCGCATGATATGGCGGACAACACACAGGCGTCCGCCTCGCGGACAAGACAGAGACGTCCGCATGATATCGCGCGGACAAGGACAGAGACGTCCGCTTCTTATCTCGCGGACAGCACACAGGCGTCCGCCTCGCGGACAAGACAGAGACGTCCGCGCACAAACCAGGCGGACGCGCAGGCGGACGTGACTAAAATCAACGCGAAACAGTTTTCTTCTTCGTTTTTCGCGGCGCTTTCCGCGGCGCCTACCGACACTTATCTCAGGCGCCTACCGACAGTCCTCACGCGTCTACAACCCCAATCTTCTGCAAACCCAATCCATCTACTCCTCAACTTGGCCACTTGGTCACGCGTGCTCCAACCTTCTCCTTCCTTCCTCTCCTTCTCCTTCTTCTATAAATTCTACGAGCTTTCTGCTCAAAAATAATTACTCCCTTCCTCAAAATCCAAACACCACCGTTCAAGCCACGACAGACCACAGTTCACCACAATCTTCCATCCAAAGTTCATTAAACTTACGCTGTTATTTTCCAGACAGCCAACGAAGAAGACGATCTGCACAAAACCAGTCCATATCCTGATCTGTATCCGCGTACCGTCGTTCTTCTTCGTTCTGTCTGTCTATCTTATTTATTATGTTGTTTTTATAATTATGTGTGATTAATAAATCTAGCTTCCCGGGTTAGGAAGCGAGCCTGTTTTATATAATTGTGTTATATAAGCTTTCCAGTATAATTTATTTAAGCAGTATTTTGATTCCTCTCCTTAATGCGCTTTAATTCTCTGTACAATTATTAAAGTGATATTTGTAGTTCTTTGTTAAAATGCAGTGCTGAGACAAGGTTCTAGACACAGGAAGTCAAATGGGTTAACGACTAGAAGCGATATTCCTCGCCGTATAGGTTAATCTATCTCCAATAGGGATTGTTAATAATGCGATTAATTTATTAATAACTTGAACAAGGAATTGCGCTTGTTGTTTAAATTAATCAGGGTTTATTAGACAGGGAACGGTCAATAAACTAATTAAGATTCTTGAGTTTATTGCTAAAGTGGGAAAGTTATATTAATATGATTAAATGAAACAGGTGAGCAGAGTAACCCGGGATGCTTCTTAAAAACACAAAAAGATTTATAATTTCTATTTCTTTTCTGTTTTAATTAATTGTATTTATTATTGCCTTATGATTTAACTGTTAATCTCACTCCCTAAAAAAGATAAAATCTGTTTATAGAATTCTCAGTCAATTTAATATATTATCAGTTATCCACAGCGAGGTCCCCAAGAGTACGACAACCCACCTTTCCACTATTCCGCAAAACGATTAGGTACACTGCCTAGGTTGAAGAAGTAGTCACATATTTTTACAACAAGTTTTTGGCGCCGTTGCCGGGGACCTCCGGCAAGGTTAATTGGTAGTTTTTAATTTTTCTGAGTTTTCTGTTTGTAAATTTGTGATATATTTTGCTTCTCTTTAATTTTTGTTTCTATTATATTTTGTTTCTATTATTCTGCTAATATTTTAATTGTGTAAATTTTCTGTTATATTTGTTTAATTTTCTTTTTATTTTTGTTTTATGTAATTTTACATACCGTTTTTTTTATATATTTTATTTTAGCAGTTTTATTTTATCTCTGTTTTGTTTCATATTTGTTTTCTCTATTTAGTTAATTTCCGTTCTTGTGTTTATTTTCTATTTTTAGTTCTATTATACTTGGTATTTCTATTTTTGTTTTTGTAGGATAGTTACTTATTATGGAGAGCGGCGACGATGAGGTGAGAAGATTGTTGATCAATTTGGAATGGACTCACATGCAAGAGGAGTTGTCCTCATATCAAAGTTGTCAAGGATTATCAATCACCTCAACAGTCAAATCGAGAGCCGTATTGGTGGGAAGTCGACCAGGCTAATACACAGTACCAAGAAGCTCAGTTGGGATACTGCTACTTTAATCAAATGAACAGCAATCTACACAAGGGCCAGACGAATTCCTCCCGAGTCAGACCAAGCCTCTAGAAGAGATTCCAGTGGTAAGTCCAATGAGTGAAGATCGATTCGAGCCAGATATTATTGAAGCTACAAGTTCTGATGAGGAGATAAAGAGACTTATCAGACATTTTTCTCCGACGCGAGTTGGAGCAAATGTCTGAGAGTTACAATTCTCCTCCACCTCCATCCCCAGCACAAGAGGAGCAATTAAAAGCTGAAGGTATTTTGTGTGAACCTCATCAACCAGAAGAGGATATTTATATTCTCGAATCTGAGGAGAAAGCACTATTACCAGTCTCTCATAAACTCTCACCCTGCCTCCATAAACCTCAACAACAAGAGGAGGATGTTTACATCCTCCAATTTGAGGAAGAAAAGTCATCACCACCTGGTCTCCTGTTAGAACTACGTTACCGGCAGTACCTCCTCAAAAACCAGGTTTTGTGGAGTATACATTTTCCTATTTTATTTGCCGAGTTAACGTTCTATTTTGATCCAGGTGGTTTGCTCTTAATTACTGCTAACTACGTTTTCCTGGCAAAGCTATTGTCTACTTTTATTTTTGATCCAGGATAACGAAGCGGGAGTCTAGCCAAAGACTATAATTACGGGCAGCTTACTGGGAGGCAACCCAGTGGTTAAATATTATTTCCCTACTATTTTTGTTTTATGTTTTGTCTTTCATATTATTCCTATATATGTTTTTATAAATAAAAAAAGGGAGAGAGAACGAGGGGAATTAACTTGAGTTCTTCTGGCTGTTTAGAATATTTATTACAGGAACATCTTGCACATTTCTACAGCTGAACTCAAGTGTGGGGGAGCTCTGTCTAAACACTCTGCGAACTCTGGGGAGTACATTCTCTTTGCTTGGCACTTCAAATTTTAAAATACTCCCTACTGCTTTGAGTTGTGTGAGGTACTCTGATAGATTGCATGTCCTCGTCAATTTAATTCTTCCTACGCAATGAGGACATTGCTCCAATCTAAGTGTGGGGGAGGACTCACTTCTCTATCGCTCGTCTTAAGTAACTCTTAAATTGACACATTACTTAAAATACTTAATCTCTCTGCTTATCTTGCGTTTTTTTCCAAATTCAATATCATGGACCCTTTATATGTGGGTTGTTCTCTTTAAAAACAAATACTGTTATTAATTGTGGGATAAATGGTACAAATTTAAAAAAAATTGATTGCTTCTGAGGAGCATTTTTATGCGGTGTGACCAAATGATCTGAAATGGTTGGATTTTTATCGCTTAGGGGTTCCTTCTGTCTTCTTTCTTAGGGATTGCTAAGGGGTGCTTCTCTGTCAAAAAAAGAAGAAAAATAATAATAAACAAGGGACTTGCGAGACACCATTGGCAACCAACAATGAGAGTTGAGTGTTCTTAAAAACAAAGGCTTAATGTCCACATTTTATCTTCTCATCTCTTATGCAAAAGTGAAACAAATGCATAAATCTATTTTTCCTTTTGTTTTCTCCTCAATGCCCATTCTTGAGAGAAGTTGGCCGCGGTAAAAGTTCTCAAAGTCTCCTTAACTAAAGAAGCATTGAAGCACTCCGGATCATACCCCGAAACTCTTTATTTTATTTTGACCCTGAGCACACCTATGCCACCAGTAGGTGATGGATCACACTCCTCGAAAAGTTTAAGATCACTGTACTTACCTCTTATCCTACCCTTAATAATAATATTTGTTAATATTGAGCATCCCTACTTGCTTGGGTACATGGATTTGCTTGAGGACAAGCAAAAGATAAGTATGGGGGAGTTTGATAAGTGAGAAATACATAGATATTTAAGGGTTTAATTTACCTTATACTTGTGCACTTTCAGATAATATTTCTCACTTATCGTATGTTTTTCCTAAGATTTATGTCTTGATATGGACTGAATATTTATGTATCAATACAGGAAAAGTGTTGGAATCAAATAGTTTATCTCACAAGCTTTCCAACGCAACAACGGCGAGTCAAACGGACTTATAACGAAGAATCTGGAGCCAATTGAAGATTAGACTACAGTCGTGTATTATATATAACAACCGCCCACAACATACACGTCCGCCGGTTAAGGCGCGGACAACACACAGGCGTCCGCCTCGCGGACAAGACAGAGACGTCCGCATGATATGGCGCGGACAACACACAGGCGTCCGCCTCGCGGACAAGACAGAGACGTCCGCATGATATCGCGCGGACAAGGACAGAGACGTCCGCTTCTTATCTCGCGGACAGCACACGGCGTCCGCCTCGCGGACAAGACAGAGACGTCCGCCACAAACCAGGCGGACGCGCAGGCGGACGTGACTAAAATCAACGCGAAACAGTTTTCTTCTTCGTTTTTCGCGGCGTTTCCGCGGCGCCTACCGACACTTATCTCAGGCGCCTACCGACAGTCCTCACCGTCTACAACCCCAATCTTCTGCAAACCCAATCCATCTACTCCTCAACTTGGCCACTTGGTCACGCGTGCTCCAACCTTCTCCTTCCTTCCTCTCCTTCTCCTTCTTCATAAATTCTACGAGCTTTCTGCTCAAAATAATTACTCCCTTCCTCAAAATCCAAACACCACCGTTCAAGCCACGACAGACCACAGTTCACCACAATCTTCCATCCAAAGTTCATTAAACTTACGCTGTTATTTTCCAGACAGCCAACGAAGAAGACGATCTGCACAAAACCAGTCCATATCCTGATCTGTATCCGCGTACCGTCGTTCTTCTTCGTTCTGTCTGTCTATCTTATTTATTATGTTGTTTTTATAATTATGTGTGATTAATAAATCTAGCTTCCCGGGTTAGGAAGCGAGCCTGTTTTATATAATTGTGTTATATAAGCTTTCCAGTATAATTTATTTAAGCAGTATTTTGATTCCTCTCCTTAATGCGCTTTAATTCTCCTGTACAATTATTAAAGTGATATTTGTAGTTCTTTGTTAAAATGCAGTGCTGAGACAAGGTTCTAGACACAGGAAGTCAAATGGGTTAATGACTAGAAGCGATATTCCTCGCCGTATAGGTTAATCTATCTCCAATAGGGATTGTTTAATGCGATTAATTTATTAATAACTTGAACAAGGAATTGCGCTTGTTGTTTAAATTAATCAGGGTTTATTAGACAGGGAACGGTCAATAAACTAATTAAGATTCTTGAGTTTATTGCTAAAGTGGGAAAGTTATATTAATATGATTAAATGAAACAGGTGAGCAGAGTAACCCGGGATGCTTCTTAAAAACACAAAAAGATTTATAATTTCTATTTCTTTTCTGTTTTAATTAATTGTATTTATTATTGCCTTATGATTTAACTGTTAATCTCACTCCCTAAAAAAGATAAAATCTTTTATAGAATTCTCAGTCAATTTATATATTATCAGTTATCCACAGCGAGGTCCCCAAGAGTACGACAACCCACCTTTCCACTATTCCGCAAAACGATTAGGTACACTGCCTAGGTTGAAGAAGTAGTCACATATTTTTTACAACAAGTTTTTGGCGCCGTTGCCGGGGACCTCCGGCAAGGTTAATTGGTAGTTTTTAATTTTTCTGAGGTTTCTGTTTGTAAATTTATGATATATTTTGCTTCTCTTTAATTTTTGTTTCTATTATATTTTGTTTCTATTATTCTGCTAATATTTTAATTGTGTAAATTTTCTGTTATATTTGTTTAATTTTCTTTTTATTTTTGTTTTATGTAATTTTACATACCGTTTTTTTTATATATTTTATTTTAGCAGTTTTATTTTATCTCTGTTTTGTTTCATATTTGTTTTCTCTATTTAGTTAATTTCCGTTCTTGTGTTTATTTTCTATTTTTAGTTCTATTATACTTGGTATTTCTATTTTTGTTTTTGTAGGATAGTTACTTATTATGGAGAGCGGCGACGATGAGGTGAGAAGATTGTTGATCAATTTGGAATGGACTCACATGCAAGAGGAGTTGTCCTCATATCAAAGATTGATCAAGGATTATCAACCACCTCAACAGTCAAATCGAGAGCCGTATTGGTGGGAAGTCGACCAGGCTAATACACAGTACCAAGAAGCTCAGTTGGGATACTGCTACTTTAATCAAAATGAACAGCAATCTACACAAGGGCCAGACGAATTCCTCCCGAGTCAGACCAAGCCTCTAGAAGAGATTCCAGTGGTAAGTCCAATGAGTGAAGATCGATTCGAGCCAGATATTATTGAAGCTACAAGTTCTGATGAGGAGATAAAGAGACTTATCAAGACATTTTTCTCCGACGCCGAGTTGGAGCAAATGTCTGAGAGTTACAATTCTCCTCCACCTCCATCCCCAGCACAAGAGGAGCAATTAAAAGCTGAAGGTATTTTGTGTGAACCTCATCAACCAGAAGAGGATATTTATATTCTCGAATCTGAGGAGAAAGCACTATTACCAGTCTCTCATAAACTCTCACCCTGCCTCCATAAACCTCAACAACAAGAGGAGGATGTTTACATCCTCCAATTTGAGGAAGAAAAGTCATCACCACCTGGTCTCCTGTTAGAACTACGTTACCGGCAGTACCTCCTCAAAAACCAGGTTTTGTGGAGTATACATTTTCCTATTTTATTTGCCGAGTTAACGTTCTATTTTGATCCAGGTGGTTTGCTCTTAATTACTGCTAACTACACCATTTCAGGTTGTTGATCTTTGTCGGAGCTGAAGAGCAGGAGCAGGGTAATTGGAGATGTTGTATTGTAATGAAGATGGTGTATGGTCTTATGGTAAGTTTATGTACTTTTCAGGATTGGGTAGTCGCTCACTTGTCGATGTTTATGGTTATGGACTTAGTGTGATGTATAGGAGTTTCTCGTTATCACTGCGGTTAGCAGTTTGTTTATTTTGGAAGTTGGATGTAGTTTGGCTACGTTGCTCGCATGGGCGAGTAATGGCCGGTGACACCCGTGTGAGTTTTGTAATTGTTGTTTATTTTCCGCTGGAAGACGTTTTAATTATTGCTACGTGAGGGATTATATCGTGATTATGGAGAGGGGTGTTACATTAGCTCTTTTAAGGGGGATATACTGGCATACTCCTCCTTTGTTACCTCATCCGGATTATGCCTTGTTGCATTATTAGTAGAGGGAGAACATTATTAGTGGAGTGAGAGGTGTGAGGTGTATGTATGTACGTAGTTTTACGTTATGGCACGGTAGTATGTGACGTTTGATTTAATATATCTTGGTATGGTATATTTTGATTCAGTTTGATTTGATTCTGAGTAATCTCGAGTGGAATATTGAAATAGAATGGATGGAAGTTAAGGAGGATTGATTTAATATAACATGTGACGGACACTACGAGTTTACTAAAACAAGATGTGGGACGAATGCACCCCACAGGAGCTTTCAGGCCTGACAGATTCATTTATGAGTTCATCAGGTAAGTAGTAATGTACCAGTAAGGTACCCCATGCATGCAGACTAGTGGTGTAAGGAACACGGGAAGTAGTCAACTCCATACCTCGATCAACGACGCAAGATCAGACAAGAGCAGCTACTACCACAAACAGTCGAAGAAAAGGAATTCAGTTGAACCAACAACACAAAGGAATCGAAGAACGAATAATTAAGAACTATGAAGTGTGAAGATGAAATACCCCTAAATTAATTTAAATTAATTTAGGGGATTTCTCTTATTAAAACCGTAAATAATACTATTAATTATTATATTATGGAATTGTGAATAATAAATCATTATATCCTTATATGGAATTATGTAAATTAAATCATGGGATTTCTTCCATTTAATCCTAAAGAATACTATTAAATATTGGATTACTATATATTATTATACAGTATTATGAATTTAATAATAAGATTTATAAGTCAATAAATCTTGGAAAAATTTCTAAACACTCCAAGTATATTATAAAGATTTTTAAAAGAGTTGGAACATTGATTTGAGGCATTAAAGTCAATATAAAATCCTAGAAACCCTAAAGCTTCTCAAGCCTTGCTAGGGTTGACTTTTGAGAATGGTCAAACCAGCCCATGAAACCTATACCAATAAGTCGGTTATGGAAAACCATGAAGATCGATAAAAAGAACGTAAAAAACGGATCATCCTAGCCAAAGTTATGATAGAATGAAGTTTAGAGCCAAAATTTTAAAAACTGCCACATGTCAAGCTCACAGGGTCGCCTGTACTTAGCACGAAAATCGGCCAGAATCCTATCTGCCATCAGCGTTTTTACCCTAACTTTAGACACTTATATCTCACTCTTTGGTACCATAGCTCACACTTAACCTAAATCTTCCTAAATCCACCGAAAAATCAATCCAAAGTCGCCTCCTTGCTAAGTCGCAACCCAGATTCCCAGTTTTTACCGAATTCAGGTAAACTTCGTTTGATCATAACTTCTTCGTTTCGCATCCAAAATTTGAGTTCTTTAGCTTGTTGTGTAGATCTCTAATTCCTCTACAACTTTCATGTTTACACCCAAGGATAATTCCCAACGGTTTGTAAGAACGAGGTGCCTGAAGTTCGTGATCCGACATCACATAAAATCATAGGAAAAACGTGAGGTAAACTCGTAACTTTCGGGTCAGATTTCTTTCTATATAATGCAAATTAGAGTGATTTCTTGCTATCAATGTGTATAGTTATGTTTCCTCTTTAGATTAAGCCCAAGAACAAAGCCTAACTCGATCTGTACCGAAACTTATAGTGTTGCAAAGTTGGCTACTCAATCAGCTCGTAAAGGTTGAGTTTTTCAAGAAACCGAAATCGAATTCCATCGATTTGTGCAATTCCGGTGAGTTTTTCTTCAAATTGTTTCGATGTTGCTAATCGACATTGCATTACCAGTCAGAACCATGTTCCAATTTCATCTATTACGTGTTAGATTAGGAGAATTTGTCAAATCGAAATCGAATCAACCTAAGAACCCTAACTTCGAAGCCCAGATTCGTATTTTCGATGTAGTGCACCTGAGATCGTGAAAGTGGTATCAATAGAACCGAAATCAAATTTCGGATTTAATGGAACAAAAATCATCGAATTTGGTTCTGTAGATTTTGAGGAATTGGCAATTTAGTACTCGGGTAATTGTTGGAGGTTGGGGATGAACTTGAGGATTTTCGGCCGTCCGATCGTAGGTTTTAGAAACGGACGGCCTAGATTAGATCTGGGGAGTTTAAGTTGGTTATGAATTATAATATTTCCAGAATTAAACCCTAACTTGTTGAATTAATTTAAATACCTTCGCAAATGTATTTTGACTTAAAATTTTAACCATAGATTCCTTATAAAATCTAGTTTATTTTGATGTAAATTAATATGGTTTTGGATTTTTTTAAACGTAAGTTATGATTTTTGCAATTTACGAGTATTATGGAATAATTTGGTTAAATAAAAAAGATATTTTTATGAAATAAAAATTTTATAATATGTCTAAAATGTTATAGCTACTACATACTTAATTTGGGAATTTTTGGACAATGGTAAATGGGTTTAAAAGTTGTGTTTATGAATTTTTCTTAGGAATAACTTATAATATATGGTTTTTAATGTAACAAAAATTTAAGTATAGTTTATTAATAAACTTTTTAGGTTGGGAAATAATGAAAAGATTAAACTAACATTTAGTAACAGTATGTTTATAAGTATTTTGGGAATTGACTTTTAAGTGAAGTAAAAATTATTTACATATATATAATTATATATATATTATATATGTACTTATATGAGAGAAATAAAATAGGAACTGATGTTAAATCAAGGAATTAAACTAGTCTACATTTTATTTATTATATAATATGGAGGTTAACATTCTTAATTAAAATTATGCGAAATATATATATATATATATATACACATTATATAAAAGGAATAAAAGAGTAACGTAGATTAAAATAAGGGGACTAAATAAATCAACACTTATATGAACTAAATACTATAGAAGCTAATATTCTAAAATGTACAAAGAAATACTTTATAAAGCATACTTGGAATGCACATAAATGTGAGATTAATAAAGACAATTTAAATTCAATAAGCTACATAAAGGATGACGTAAAGAAATTCTAATACGTGTACATGCATATCAATATTAAATTAATGAGGGGAAATACTTTATTTAATAAACTATATATATCGGTTGGGGACATGCCTAAAAGTTATTAAACATAATTAAATACAATAAAATTTCTTTAAAATGTTATGGATAAATCTTAATACATAAAGATATATATATATGTATATAAATACATTAAAATAGATGAAGGAGATAACATCTTGTGGGAGATATAATAAGTAGAATATGGATATTAAACTTTAGGATTTTAATCATTGTGTAATAAAATAGTCAACGGTAACTTAAGGGTTTAATTAAACAACGCAAACGTAACACGGTCTTGGGCTAACCTATTGAGCCCAAGTCTATGAACTCCAAAAGCCCACTTAAACTATTCAAAGAGAGTTTGGGCCGCTCTCAGGGATAAATCCTAAATCATTCCAAATTAAACGAGATGGGCCTAACAAAGGATTTAGTTAACAAAACCTAGCCCAAATCCTTGTGAGAGAATAATGGTAAACCTGGAACTATAAATCAGTAAGAAAAGAAGGTTGTTTGGTTTATAAGTTCCTTCACTAATCGACACTTGAAACACCTTAATTATAGGTTACTATTGGGGGATCACTCATTCGAGTTAATTATTGTTCTTCACATACTAGGTACAAGATCTCGTACTTCGATACTCTTACTGACTAACTTATGAGACGTTTTCGAAAAACGCTAACTAAATTTAAAGGAATTTCAAGAGGAAACTGTTGTGTGGCTAACTCAGCTTGATGTGTAACTGAGCCTTGAATGTGAAACTTTCGTGGTTGTGGGTTCCTTCTGTTTGGTTGTTTCATTAGACATTAACTGCCTAGGGTTTACGCTTCTGCACTGTATAGGACTGAGTGTTTCGGTATTGCTCTGGTGCAGTTACTGATCTAATGGGGTAACTGGGAATATAGGAAATATCTGGTGTTAGTAATTCTTCCTTTGGATAATGGGTATTGTTTCATCCATGAGTCTAGTTTGATCAGCCTTATTGGGAATGGATTCTTTCTATTGGGTATTAATTGTTGAGGGTTTACGCCTCTGCACTCTGTAGGACCGAGTGTTTTGGTATTGCTCTTGTGTAGTTAATAATCTAATGGGAATATGGGAAAATGTTAATCTTGGTACTGAGTATGGATTCTTTTATTAAGTGGTGCACACACTTTTCACCGATGACTGAAAACGGGTCGGTGGCAGCGGAGGTCTGCTATACCTCGTTCATATGGACAACTGACAGTGGAGGTCTGTTTACCTCATCCTTGGGACAACTGACTGGCGGTGGGGGCCATCTCTCCCAATGGGTTTTATTCCACTCTTGAGTTATGGTTCTTGGATCTCTTCTTTCATTCCTAGTCCTGGTGACTACTTGGGTTTTTATACGCCTAACTGAAACTGAATCTAACACAAACAATGGATGTACACTAACTTATGGTGTGATTCTTCTGATTGACTAACTTTAACTTTCTGTTATGTATTACCTTTGCAACTTGTTATCTTGACTTGGTGATTTTCGATTGTCTTGTTCCTCTGTGTGGTTTTAAGTGATTGTATTCAAGCTATTGTTTATTTATTTGTTGTATTATAAGTTTGTTTTGGAGGATCGTACCAGTTCCATTCCAAGGAACTGACCCGCCCCTCTTGGGGTGGGCTGCTTGGTTTTATCTTGCAGGTACGAGTTATTATACAGGTGGCCACGAAGAGAACGAGTGATTGGGATGGGATTAGGTTTTTGTGGAGAGTTAATGTGTTTTATTACTATTTTATTTTCGTTAAGTTTTCTCGAGGTTCAGACTGTGACTGTTGTAATCTTTTAAGTTGTAATTGGTGAGGTTTGGTGCCGGGTGTTTGGGACCCGATGGTCTGTTACGCCTTTAGTATTTTATTTCCACTATAAATATGTTAAATAGGGGTGTTACGGAAGAGCACGGGTTGTTAAGTACAGACATTGGATATGTCTTAAGATATTAGAGATACAACTGTAAAGCGCAATAAGCACTAAACAGTAGTTTCAGATTAAGAATCATCTCCGACCAAAGGTCAGTTGGAAAGAACAATTTAGACACTTAAGAACACTAAAAATATGAATGTTAGATCTTCAGGGAGAATGGAAAGACGAGTTACAACTCATTAAGGCCGAGTATAATTAAAGACAACACGTGTCCACTGAGAGACCAATATTCCTAAACTGTAAGGAGGCAGAAGGATATACAATACTATGAAGGATAAGAAAGGCAATTAAGCCTGAGATTATCAGAGTCGCGCAGCGGAAGCTAGCAGTTTAGTACCTTTGAGTTAAGACCAAACTAAGTTAAGGAAATGGTATAAGTACCGTTAAGAATCCTCGATACAGAGACTAAGCCGTTAACATAGTTATGACCCTCTGATCGAATTATAAGTGAGATAGATGACATGGAAGTTAGAATGCTTGGTGAGTGAAATACCCCAATCCTTAGTATGTTGTTTAAACATTTAAATATGGTATATTAAGACTAAAAAGAGTCTTAGAAACATTAGTAAACAATTTAAACCATAGAAAACACACATAAATGCTTTAAAGTCAATTAGGGCTAAAATGTGTTCTAAGCTTGGGATAAGCTTGGGTAAGACCTAATGAGCTTACCAAGACCTTATTTATATACTAATGAACATATTAAACCAATTACCAAAGAAAACCAAGCTTGAAAACAAGTTAAAAGACAAAATGTGCTTTAAGGAGTCTTAAAGCACATTTTTGAAAAATTGTCTTATAAATGAGTTTTGAATGGATAAATGTCCATCATTACTTTCTAATTAATATGTGTACTACTTAGAATCACATTTGGAAGTCTATATTAATGGGAAATCAAAAATTACACGTCTATGTGCCTTGTTTTAGTGAATAGTAACTAAAATAAGCAAGTTTATAACACATGTCATTATAAGTGTGACAATTGGTCAACAAAGACTAAAATACCCCTTGTTATAATATGGGGGCCAGTTTTCTTGGTGACTCACCATACTTAAACAAAAAAATAAGCTAACTAAAGTAGTAAAGTAGAAAGTACTATTTGCTTTTACTACTTAAATATCTAAAACTTACAAACTTATCTCATTCTCTCGTTTCCCTCTTCATTTCCCACGCCTCCAAGCTCTCTTCTATCTCTTCTCCATTCTCCATTCACGGTTTTGCAATAGTACCACACACAATTCCATCTTTGACCCCTTGTATCTCCTAGCTCACCTTGCCAAATCAAATTCTAAGACCACCATTCTCTTCCTCTCATCAAGCTCTTCAATTCTATCCTTTCAAAATTCCAAGAGCTCCATTTCGGTGCCAAGAGGAATCACCATGGGAGGAGCTTGAGCTCATCTTTTCACATATTGTTGTTCTCCTTTGCTTCTAGGTAAGGAAACTCAAAGAAAAATAACATTTCCCTCATGTTTTTGTGTTATCCGAAAATCACCCTTAATGGTGTCCTTATGTTTCTTTGTTCTAGCTTCATTCCAACCTTTCATGGACTAGGTGGAGTCCTCTCTTGATATATATTCAAACTCTCTTCAAGTTGTAAGGTAAAACAACTATCTTAATGTTTTTAAAGCAATGTATAATCTAGGGTTTACAATGAGATGAAGCATAAAGCTTGTACACTCTTTTTATCATTTGTATAATGTTTAGAAGTTGATAAACAATCAAAAGCCTTGCCGATTTAGTCAAGGAAACAAGAAAAAAGTTGTGAGGAAAAAAGGTAAATGTGCTTACATAATGTGGTTTAAAGTCTTAGGAGAAATGAGCTTATGTTGCTTATTAAAATGATCTACGGAGCCAATGGTGAATGACTTAGTAAAATGTTCTCAAAGGCTTAGTAAAAGGCATATGTATTGTTGAGTGTATTTGCAGGTCAAAGGCAAATATATTATGGAATATCAGTGTTTATGATTTACACATCTTAAGGGCCTAAGAGCCATGTTATTTAAGGGCCTAAGTGCCAAGCAATTTAAATTATGCACTATATTGTGATGTAGTGCTAAATGAGTGAAGTTTGTGTATAAGAATGTGTTTGATGGATTTTAGTGTTCTTGATGTTTAATGGTGAAAACAATGTGTTTTGGTTTAGTAATGTTCTAGGAGAACCTATGTCGAAATTTAGATAATGTATAAGAAGTTCTAAGGGTCTAAAATGAGTTTTGGTAGGTTAGGAAGTGTTTAGAATGGTTAAGTGCTTTCCTAGTGAAAGAAACATGCATTAAGGTGTTTAAAGATGTAAAAAGGGCTTGGGCAATGTTCTAGAGGATTTAGAATGCAAAAGAATGTTTTGGGACATTTCAAGATCATGGTGAGATTGTGTTTAGGACTTGTGCAATGTTGGTGAATAAGGGAGAAGTAATGTATTGCATGAAGAAGCTATAAACTTGTAAAGATGTTTAAGGAATTGGTTAGGAAGTAAAGATGCTTGGGAGATGATGTAGTAGTGGTAAGGAAACATTATTGGCATAGTGGTTATCATAGGTATGAAACACCACTTAGAAAACCAAGGAGAAAACATTATAAGTGTTAGGAATTTTGGTATGAGACGAGTAAGTGCTTAAGGAGTTGGAAAATGGGTTTTAGGGATATTATATGAGGGTTTGAGTGTGCCAAATGGTGTTGGAAAACATTAGAAGGCTTGAGGAAAAGTTTGGAGAGGATTTGACAATGTTTGGGCATGTTCTGGTGGCGTCCGACCCAGGGGTCCGATCAAAGTTTGGGTCGGACGGCCTCTTTAGACACCAGTAAGTGGTTCTGGAATGGTCCGACCCAGAGGAATTGGGTCGGACATGGGTCGGACGGGTGAGTTTAAAAGACGGTAAAATTTCTGGAATGGTCCGACGCAGAGGAATTGGGTCGGACATGGGTCGGACGAAGTAGAGTTTTTCAAAACCCGAAAGTTACTGGAAGGGTCCGACCCAGTTGGTAGGGTCGGACGTTGGGTCGGACTGACCAAAACTTGTAAAAAAAAACATAAAAGTATGGCTTAAGTAATAAACCCTAGGGGGTATAATGTAGGTAATCAAGTATAAGTTTAGACATTAAAACATGTCGTATAACCATGTTAAACACTTAGTAAATTTGAAGTTAAGTAAGTAATTAACCGACATTCTTAAACATGTATAGGAGTGACCTACGGTGGAAATCAATCGAAGCAAGGACCAAGGTATGGTTTTCTTGCAGTCTGTTGCCTACCGGTTTACACCGGCTTGTGTGTTGTTTGTTTTTATGGGTGTTTATGACGTTATAAGACTTAATCTTGAAATGTGGTTACAGTTGTTCATATTATTGTGATTTATGATGTGACTCATTTCCCTTGTGTGTGCCTAACATGACTTACCACTTGTTGTGAATTGTTTGTTAAGTTCCACTGTTGAACTTCTAACAAGTGCTAACTGGGAAGGGAGGAATCCGGTTGTCCGGTCATGCATGTAAGTTTAAGAGTAGATATTTGTATCAGATTCGACTCTTATGTTGTTAAGATTGTTCTCCTTCATTTGGCGTTCGATCTCCCGCTAGCTTCCTCCAAAGCTTACCTATTCTGACTTATGATCGGTTTAGTGGGAACATGTGTTTGTGTGGTGTGTTCGGGTCACAATATCCGAACCATCTGTGACTTAAGTTACTCGTTCGAATAACAGAACGGTAATGAGTGTGTGTAACAAGCTTAACATGAGAGTGAACCATTCTCTAGGCTTCTTATGTTGTTTAACCTTCTTGGTTTGTTATTGTGGAAAGAGTATCCACTGTGTATGTGATGTTGTGCTATGCAATAATGTTGCTATGCCATATGTTATGTTATGTTTAAAATGAATGCCATGTCATCATGACAATTAGTTGCGCGTATCCCGGTAGCCGATGGGCTACGCGTTAACCATACCAGCCAAGGGTTGCTGACCCCCTCGGGGGCTCCATATTTTTACTACAGGATGAGGATAGAGGAAGCAGAGTGGCTGTAGATTCTAGGCTGCAGATGTACTTTTGGTTATTTGGATGTTGAGCCCGGGATGCGCCTGTGCTCCCGTGGCATTATATTTTGGCACTATTCGTGTTACAGATGACAGTGGAGTTATATGTACGGTATACAGTGACAGTTTATATTAAATACTCGGTATGTTGGTTATGTATATATGGTTGATGTTAGTACCTAATTCTCGGGAGTCTGATCATCAGACCGGTACACTTGTATTTATTCTGCCTTGTTAACCACGTGGGTGGTTGACGGCGTTGTAGCACCGAATCGTTTAGTTATTGTTTAGTTATTTTTCCGCTGCGATTTCGTCTAATGTTAAGTGCGTAGTAGGGGAGTTACAAAAAGTGGTATCAGAGCGAAGTATCGCTCTGATGACTAGAATACCGAGCTTAGGAATATACCGAGTTAGGAAACCTAACCACAGTTACCTAAGTGAGCAGTTATGGGAAGGTTAACCACTAACTAAGTGTGGAGATACCTTGTTGTCGGGAAACGTTACAACTGTTGGAACCGATAAGTGTGTAAGCACAATGCTAATAATGTTCGTGTGAATTCAGATGTCAGGTAGACCGCGAGGTCGAGGCCGCGGGCGCGGCATTGGTGACACTGGGAACCAGGGAGAGAACCCTACAACACAAGTCATGGCCGATGCTGTAGCGGCCGCCGTAGCCCAGATGGTCTCTACAACTTGTAGCTGCAATTCAGCAGGGGCAACAGCCCAAAGTTCAACCACCACCGCCACCCACGAGAGACCAACTGGGTCAAGGCATTGGCAGACTTGAGACCCCCGTCGTTTCATGGGGAGACCGACCCACGTAAGCTGGAGGCGTACATCTCCGAGTTGGAGACCGCCTACGAGACCTTGGATGTGCCTACTGGGGCCAAGGTCCGTCTTGCCGCTTACTATCTGAGGGATCGGCACAAAGTTGGTGGAAGCTTGTGAGAGAGGACCGGATGGCGGATCCTCAGTTTGGTTGGAGAGTATACGCTCTGCTGCGAGCCAAGTATTACCCTGTGCATGTTCAAGAGGCTAAGCGCCTGGAGCTGGATAGTCTGAGGCAGGGGATAAGATGTCGGTCAATGACTACTACACTGCTTCATCTTATCCACCTGTTACCGGACCTAGGATACTCGAACCGGGTGCTGGTAAACCGTTTCTACAACGGTCTCAGCCACCGTCTTTGCTATGGGATGGGGCCAACTGAGTATACTACCTTGCAGGTAATTAGAATACAATGTGATGTGAATAAGTATAATCCATAGGTGAGTATTAATGTGAGTTTGTGAGTATGTTTTGCGGGGCATGACTGAAGTCCTAAATTCAGGAGTGCTATCATGCCGCTGCTAAGGTTGAGATTACCGTCCGACTGAGGGACGAGGAGAATGCGCACAAGCGCAAGGCCACGAGCGAGGGCCAGAGTCCGCAGGGGTACGGGGGAGGAAAGAAGAAGAAGAAGCCTTATCACCAGGCCCAGAAGAGTCAGCACCAGGGTGACAAGGGCCAAGCCCAAACCACCACAGCTGAGGAGCCACTGAAGCTCACATATGCATACGCGGCGAAACCCCTACGCACTTACCCGCCTAAGGGTAATTGTTTAATCATGTGTGTCATGTTGACGTGTATGTTGTTAAGTTATGAAGTAAGTATTGATTGTGTACTGTGATAGCAGCTAGCACGGGTTCTGGACCGGAGCGCCACTACTACTGTAAGTGGTGTAACGGAGACCACCCCGGCAAGGACTGCAAAGGAAATGGCATGCAGTGTCGCTACTGCGAAAAGTGGGGTCACCGTGACTACGAGTGTTACCAGAACCCCAACAGCAGAGTCAACAAGCCCAAGGGGCAGTGGAAGGGTAAGGCCACAGCGACCATCGATGGCCCCAAGACGGCTAACCCGCCACCCACAGATCAGAGGAGCACTGATTCCCAGAAGGGGAAGGGGTCGGGACCTAGCAAGGCCACCCTGCATGTGGTGGACCGGTCTGAGGCGCCAGGGCCCTCTACTAGACCAGGTACCGCCTAAACTGTTGAGTGAAATAAGTGATTGCGTACCGCATTTCATGCATGTGTGTGTTAGTGAGTCCAAGTGTACTACCATGTGAGTAAAGAATTAAAGTATAGTGGGAAAGTCACCTAATTAGATAATTCTAAACTTAAAGGAGCCTTCAATATTTGTTATCCAATCCCACCCAAACCAAACCCTGAAGAAACCACCATCAACATCACCGACTTTCCAATGGAGCAATGTCAGGTCATCCAGCCAGGTATGATACTCTTAAATGGATACTTGACACTGGAAGCACAAATCCACACCATCAGACGATGCAATGAACTGGGGGTAACACCCGGAGGATTCTACACACCCGAATATCCGAACGGATCAAGAATGAAATTGAAGATGATGTGCATGGGTATGGACTGGAATCCTTACACCAAGACATATCAAGAAGTGCGAGCTGAAGACGGAGCAATTGTACCAAGTATACCTGAGGAGTTCCTTGCGGTCGTTAACCACGCCGTGGGAATTGCTCAGCAAGTTGAAACGGATTCAATTCCAAGTGTTAAAGCAGATTTATGTATTGTGAACTTCTACCAGAAAGGTGGACGATTAGGTTTACACCAAGATAAGGACGAGTCACCCGAGTCTCTAAGTAAGGGAGTACCCGTGGTGTCTTGGTCCATTGGTGATACTGCAGTGTTTATATATGGCGAGCAGAAGCGTGCTGATCTCGCAAAGAAGTTAGAATTGAAATCAGGAGATGTGTTAATCATGGGTGGGTAGTCAAGGATGCTATATCATGGCATCAGAAGATCAAACTGAATACCGCACCGTCGGCAGTGATCAATGCCACACACATGAAACCCGGACGTTTGAATTTGACCTTCAGACAGTTTTAAAGCCTTGTGTAATTATGTAATGTGTTAAGCCAGTGTATGTTAAGGATGTTATATATGTGTTAGTTATGTCAACAATGTAAACCAACAAATGTTGTAAGAAGAGTGTGTTAATGAATAAAGTGGAGTTCTTGAAGTATATCAAACGTGTTGTTACCCAATACTTATTAGTTTGCCAATGAATTAGGCTGTGCACTCGGAACGGGAGGTACACTGAGTGTCTGCAATGAGGCAGAAGCCGGCAAGAGCGGCACGATCCTCACCGGTACCTTTCCAGTCAATGGCGTGGACGCTTCGATCTTGTTTGACTCCGGAGCCTCAATACATTTATTTCGCTATCCTTTGCGAAGTGGATGGGGTTAGACGGTGATGAGATGCCAGACTTCCTAGTCACTCTCCCGTCGAAAGAGCGAATCAGGTGTACCCGCTACCACCGAGATGTTGTTGTGCGAATCAGAGGTGAAGAGTTTCCGATCGACTTGATAGAGTTCGACGGACTTGGTTTTGATGTGATTGTCGGGATGAACTGGTTGGAGCGGTACAAGGGCAGAATCCTGTGTGCCGAGCATCGTCTGCTTCTTCGGAGTCCGTCTGGGGTTACTATATCTACCCCAGAGGCCAGGGAGCCTTCGACTCAGATCATCACCGCCATGGCTATGTATCGTGAACTACGACGAGGGAATGATGTATACATCTGCTATGTCCAGGACATAGAGAGAGATCCAGAGTTTAGCTCAGATGTGTCGGTAGTGTCGGAGTTTCCTGATGTATTTCCTAAGGAACTGCCGGGCATGCCGCCAGCACGGAAGTTGAGTTTGAAATTGATTTGGTTCCGGGCACCGGACCAATTGCGAAGGCGCCCTATCGCATGGCTCCAGTAGAAATGACAGAGCTCAAGGAGCAGCTGAGAGACCTACTCGATAAGGGATTTATTCGCCCTAGCGTTTCACCATGGGGAGCTCCGGTCCTCTTCGTGAAGAAGAAGGACGGTAGCCTCCGCCTGTGTATTGACTATCGAGAGTTGAATGCAGTTATGGTGAAGAACCGTTACCCTTTACCACGCATCGACGATTTATTTGACCAGTTGAGAGGAGCATCAGTATTCTCCAAGATAGATCTACGATCCGGATACCATCAGATTGCTATTCGTGACAGAGACATTGAGAAGACAGCATTCAGAACCAGATATGGACACTATGAGTTTACGGTTATGCCGTTTGGTTTATCCAATGCACCAGCAAAGTTCATGGACTTAATGAACCGCTTGTTCCAAGATCAGTTGGACAAGTCAGTGGTAGTCTTCATCGACGATATTCTTGTGTACTCGAAATCGAGAGGTGAGCATGAAAGCCACCTGAGAAATGTGTTACAAAAATTGAGGAAGAATCAGTTATATGCTAAGTTTTCAAAGTGTGAGTTTTGGCAGAACCAAGTATCCTTTCTTGGTCATGTGATTTCTGAGGCCGGGATCGCAGTTGATCCGGCAAAGATTGAGGCAGTGCGCACCTGGCCTAGGCCGAAGACAGTTACCGATATTAGGAGCTTCCTTGGTCTGGCAGGATATTATAGGAGGTTTGTGAAGGACTTCTCCAGTGTCTCGAAGCCGATCACTTCCTTGATGAAGAAGGATGCACCATTCGAGTGGACAGTCGACTGTGAGAGTTCTTTCTAGAGTCTCAAGGATGCTCTGACATCTGCACCAGTCCTGACTATACCAGACGGTCCAGATGGTTTTGAGGTCTATTGCGACGCATCAGGCAGAGGTATGGGGTGTGTGTTGATGCAACACGGGAAGGTCGTAGCTTACGCCTCCCGAAAGCTGAAGAAGCATGAAGAGAACTACCCTACCCACGATCTAGAACTGGGTGCCATTGTCTTCGTATTGAAGATATGGTGACATTATTTGTATGGGGTAAGTGTGACAATTTATTCTGACAACAAAAGTTTAAAGTACTTGTTCACTCAGAAGGAGTTGAACATGAGGCAAAGAAGGTGGGTTGAGTTTCTAAACGACTACGACATTAATCTACAGTACAAAGAGGGTAAGGAAAATGTGGTAGCTGACGCATTGAGTCGCAGAGCACACTCTCTCCATTCGCTAGTCTCTCATACTGGCTTGGTTGAAGAGGTGCGAAGTGCTCAGATGACGGATCAGTATATGTTGGAGATCAGGCAGAAGCTTATTGATGGCACATTCGAGGGTCAGAAGTACGACTTCCGACTCCACGATGATGACCTGGTTAGGCTTAACGGCCGACTGTGTATTCCGAGGAGTAGCGCTGAGCTGAAGGACCACATACTAAGTGAATCCCACTATTCTACGACTTCGATTCACCCCGGAGCTTCAAAAATGTATAAGGGTATGAAACGTTATTTCTGGTGGACTGGAATGAAAAAGGATGTAAATGATTATGTATTAAGGTGTCTATCTTGTCAGAAGGTCAAGTTTGAGCACCGACGGCCTGGTGGTATGGTACAGCCAATGCCAGTGCCTGAGTGGAAGTTCCATGACATTTCTATGGACTTCGTAGTAGGGTTCCGCCTACAAGGGGAGGTCTGAATATGATTTGGGTTGTTGTTGACCGACTGACCAAGGTGGCTCGATTCATACCGATGAAGGACACCTGGAAAGTGGCAAAACTAGCAGAGCTCTTCGATAGAGAGATTGTAAGACATCATGGGGTACCGAAAACAATTGTGTCTGACAGGGATACCAGATTCCTCTCAAGGTATTGGAAATCCACACGGGAAGCGCTTGGTACCGAGCTGAAGCTAAATACAGCGTTCCACCCACAGACAGATGGTCAGAGTGAGCACACCATCCAGACACTTGAGGATATGTTACGTGCATGTGCACTTGATTTTCAGACCAGCTGGATTGATAAGTTACATCTGATCGAGTTTAGTTACAACAATAGTTATCATGCTTCGATCAAGATGTCTCCCTTCCAGGCTTTGTATGGTAGACCATGCCGCACGCCATTATGCTGGGATGAGTCGAGTGAGACGGTCATTATAGGACCAGAGTATCTGGAACAAGTTCAGGCAGAAGTTCGCCAGATCCGGGCTAACATGAAGGCAGCTTAGGATAGACAGAAGTCATACGCTGATGTGCGCAGACGTGACCTGGAGTTCGCCGTGGGCGATCAGGTATTTATGAGAGTATCCCCCATGAAGGGAGTGTTTCGTTTTGGCCAGAAAGGCAAGTTGAGCCCGAAATATGTGGGGCCTTATGTTGTGACGGAGCGGATCGGCCCGGTAGCTTACTGACTTGATTTACCCGCCGAGCTGGGCAAGGTACATGACGTATTTCATGTGTCCCAGTTGAAGAAATATATGTCTCATCCGTCTCATGTGCTTCAGCCTGAAAGGCTAACCTTAGAGCCGACCATGCGATCAGTGGAGACTCCGGTACGGATTCTGGATACTAAGACTCGAGACACTCACCATAAGTCAGTGAGACTGGTGAAGGTTCTTTGGTCTAACCAGGACGTCGAGGCGGCCACTTGGGAGCTAGAAGATAAGATGAAGGCGAAGTACCCGTCATTGTTTACTTCTTAGTGTTTATGTGTATAGGGTACGGGGCGTACCCCTTTTTAAGGGGGGTAGAGCCGTTTCGGTTATGTGTGTACGACGTGTATATAAATACATCGTCCATGTTATGTTGTATGGACCTTGTGTCCGATGTTATGTAAGTATGACCGTTGTATTTGAATGACGTTTTTGTATGGACCTTGTGTCCAATGTTATGTAAGTGTGTTGTCAATGTTGTTATGGAAATATTGTTTATATGTATTCCCGTGTTCTAACATTTAGGATATGTGGAAGGGTGAACTTTGAGGACAAAGTTCTTTTAAGGGGGGTAGATTGAAATACCCCAAACCTTAGTATGTTGTTTAAACATTTAAATATGGTATATTAAGACTAAAAAGAGTCTTAGAAACATTAGTAAACAATTTAAACCATAGAAAACACAAATAAATGCTTTAAAGTCAATTAGGGCAAAAATGTGTTCTAAGCTTGGGATAAGCTTGGGTAAGACCTAATGAGCTTACCAAGACCTTATTTATATACTAACGAATATATTAAACCAATTACCAAAGAAAACCAAGCTTGAAAACAAGTTAAAAGACAAAATGTGCTTTAAGGAGTCTTAAAGCACATTTTTGAAAAATTGTCTTGTAAATGAGTTTTGAATGGCTAAATGTCCATCATTACTCTCTAATTAATATGTGTACTACTTCGTATCACATTTGGAAGTCTATGTCAATGGGAAATCAAAATTTTCACATCTATATGCCTTGTTTTAGTGAATAGTAACTAAAATAAGCAAGTTTATAACATATGTCACTATAAGTGTGACAATTGGTCAACAAAGACTAAAATACCCCTTGTTATAATATGGGGGCCGGTTTTCTTGGTGACTCACCATACTTAAACAAAAAAATAAGCTAACTAAAGTAGTAAAGTAGAAAGTACTATTTGCTTTTACTACTTAAATATCTAAAACTTACAAACTTATCTCATCCTCTCATTTCCCTCTTCATTTCCCACGCCTCCAAGCTCTCTTCTATCTCTTCTCCATTCTCCATTCACGGTTTTGCAATAGTACCACACACAATTCCATCTTTGACCCCTTGTATCTCCTAGCTCACCTTGCCAAATCAAATTCTAAGACCACCATTCTCTTCCTCTCATCAAGCTCTTCAATTCTATCCTTTCAAAATTCCAAGAGCTCCATTTCGGTGCCAAGAGGAATCACCATGGGAGGAGCTTGAGCTCATCTTTTCACATATTGTTGTTCTCCTTTGCTTCTAGGTAAGGAAACTCAAAGAAAAATAACATTTCCCTCATGTTTTTGTGTTGTCCGAAAATCACCCTTAATGGTGTCCTTATGTTGCTTTGTTCTAGCTTCATTCCAACCTTTCATGGACTAGGTGGAGTCCTCTCTTGATATATATTCACTCTCTTCAAGTTCTAAGGTAAAACAATTATCTTAATGTTTTTAAAGCAATGTATAATCTAGGGTTTACAATGAGATGAAGCATAAAGCTTGTACACTCATTTTATCATTTGTATAATGTTTAGAAGTTGACAAACAATCAAAAGCCTTGCCGATTTAGTCAAGGAAACAAGAAAGAAGTTGTGAGGAAAAAAGGTAAATGTGCTAACCTAATGTGGTTTAAAGTCTTAGGAGAAATGAGCTTATGTTGCTTATTAAAATGATCTAAGGAGCCAATGGTGAATGAATTAGTAAAATGTTCTCAAAGGCTTAGTAAAAGGCATATGTATTGTTGAGTGTATTTGCAGGTCAAAGGCAAATATATTGTGGAAATTCAGTGTTTATGATTTACGCATCTTAAGGGCCTAAGAGCCATGTTATTTAAGGGCCTAAGTGCCAAGCAATTTAAATTATGCACTATATTGTGATGTAGTGCTAAATGAGTGAAGTTTGTGTATAAGAATGTGTTTGATGGATTTTAGTGTTCTTGATGTTTAATGGTGAAAACAATGTGTTTTGGTTTAGTAATGTTCTAGGAGAACCTATGTCGAAATTTAGATAATGTATAAGAAGTTCTAAGGGTCTAAAATGAGTTTTGGTAGGTTAGGAAGTGTTTAGAATGGTTAAGTGCTTTCCTAGTGAAAGAAACATTCATTAAGGTGTTTAAAGATGTAAAAAGGGCTTGGGCAATGTTCTAGAGGATTTAGAATGCAAAAGAATGATTTGGGACATTTCAAGATCATGGTGAGATTGTGTTTAGGACTTGTGCAATGTTGGTGAATAAGGGATAAGTAATGTATTGCATGAAGAAGCTATAAACTTGTAAAGATGTTTAAGGAATTGGTTAGGAAGTAAAGATGCTTGGGAGATGATGTAGTAGTGGTGAGGAAACATTATTGGCATAGTGGTTATCATAGGTATGAAACACCACATAGAAAACCAAGGAGAAAACATTATAAGTGTTAGGAATTTTGGTATGAGATGAGTAAGTGCTTAAGGAGTTGGAAATGGGTTTTAGGGATATTATATGAGGGTTTGAGTGTGGCAAATGGTGTTGGAAAACATTAGAAGGCTTGAGGAAAAGTTTGGAGAGGATTTGACAATGTTTGGGCATGTTCTGGTGGCGTCCGACCGAGGGGTCCGATCCAAGTTTGGGTCGGACGGCCTCTTTAGACGCCAGTAAGTGGTTTTGGAATGGTCCGACCTAGAGGAATTGGGTCGAACATGGGTCGGACGGGTGAGTTTAAAAGACGGTAAAATTTCTGGAATGGTCCGACGCAGAGGAATTGGGTCGGACATGGGTCGGACGAAGTAGAGTTTTTCAAAACCCGAAAATTACTGGAAGGGTCCGACCCAGTTGGTTGGGTCGGACGCTGGGTCGGACTGACCAAAACTTGTAAAAAAAAACATAAAAGTATGGCTTAAGTAATAAACCCTAGGGGGTATAATGTAGGTAATCAAGTATAAGTTTAGACATTAAAACATGTCGTATAACCATGTTAAACACTTAGTAAATTTGAAGTTAAGTAAGTAATTAACCGACATTCTTAAACATGTATAGGAGTGACCTACGGTGGAAATCAATCGAAGCAAGGACCAAGGTATGGTTTTCTTGCAGTCTGTTGCCTACCGGTTTACACCGGCTTGTGTGTTGTTTGTTTTTATGGGTGTTTATGACGTTATAAGACTTAATCATGAAATAAGGTTACAGTTGTTCATATTATTGTGATGTTATGATGTGACTCATTTCCCTTGTGTGTGCCTAACATGACTTACCACTTGTTGTGAATTGTTTGTTAAGTTCCATTGTTGAACTTCTAACAAGTCCTAACTGGGAAGTGAGGAATCCGATTGTCCGGTCATGCATGTAAGTTTAAGAGTAGATATCTATATCAGATTCGACTCTTATGTTGTTAAGATTGTTCTCCTTCATTTGGCGTTCGATCTCCCGCTAGCTTCCTCCAAAGCTTACCTATTCTGACTTATGATCGGTTTAGTGGGAACATGTGTTTGTGTGGTGTGTTCGGGTCTCAATATCCGAACCATCTGTGACTTAAGTTACTCGTTCGAATAACAGAACGGTAATGAGTGTGTGTAACAAGCTTAACATGAGGTGAACCATTCTCTAGGCTTCTTATGTTGTTTAACCTTCTTGGTTTGTTATTGTGGAAAGAGTATCCACTGTGTATGTGATGTTGTGCTATGCAATAATGTTGTTATGCCATATGTTATGTTATGTTTAAAATGAATGCCATGTCATCATGACAATTAGTTGCGCGTATCCCGGTAGCCGATGGGCTGCGCGTTAACCATACCAGCCAAGGGTTGCTGACCCCCTCGGGGGCTCCATATTTTTACTGCAGGATGAGGATCGAGGAAGCAGAGTGGCTGTAGATTCTAGGCTGCAGATGTACTTTTGGTTATTTGGATATTGAGCCCGGGATGCGCCTGTGCTCCCGTGGCATTATATTTTGGCACTATTCGTGTTATAGATGACACTGGAGTTATATGTATGGTATACAGTGACAGTTTGTATTAAATACTCGGTATGTTGGTTATGTATATATGGTTGATATTAGTACCTAATGCTCGGGAGTCTAATCATCATACCGGTACACTTGTATTTAATATGCCTTGTTAACCACGTGGGTGGTTGACGGCGTTGTAGCACCGAATCGTTTAGTTATTGTTTAGTTATTTTTCCGCTGCGATTTCGTCTAATGTTAAGTGCGTAGTAGGGGTGTTACAGTGAGAATTAGACATCTTGAACCTATGTTCAAGGATGATATAGTGTTGATTACGTGGGCGTAATCCATTTTAATGGGGGTAGAGCGAAAACCGCTTAGCGTATGGTTATGTACGGAGTACGTAAACTACGGTATGCATAGCACAAAAGAACTTGAGAATTTGTTTTATATAAACACTTTAAGATTAATTATGGTTATTGCGCACAGAAGATGCGAATACCATACGTATTAAGTACCTATCTTGTTAACTCCGGTGTGAGTACAAGCTAAAAGAATTAGTGAAGAGGATTAAGGGGACTTAAGGAATATATGAGATATGAGTCGGTATGAAACTACATGTGAGATAAGAATAAGATAACACTATGAGATATTATTTGATATGAGTATGAGGTAGGAAATAGTAATTCTATGAGGTTCAAGATGGTGAGAATTGGTATGAGATTGATATAGAACTTAGTAGGAATGAGAATCCTACGGTAATTACTAAGAGATGATTTGGGAATGTTTGATGGACTGAGTCCACACCTTTGAGATGTATTGATTATGACTTGAAAGACTAAAAAGATAGAAAATTGGAAATGAGTGAATTATTTGATGTTTGAAAATGATGTGGGAGGTGGAACTTTATTTTCTAGGGATCAAGGGAAACCGAACATAAATTGGGGTGGAAGGATAGTTCAACACTGATGCTGATCACATCAGGGTTGGATGATTCCTGAAACTCCCTACCAGTGGTCACAATTTAATCACGCTAAGGATAGAGGTTTTAGGATAAAACGAAATTGGAGTTGATTGTATTTTCAATTAGGGGAATTATTCCGCATATGACCTCGTAAAACGGATTTCCTTTTTACTGAGTCTCACCCATGAAGTCGAGGATGAATGAGCCTTTGTCTACGGACCGGTGACATAGGAGAATACGGTGAAAATTATGTGATTGTTTTAATCATCAAAAGGAACAAAGGGAATTTTGAGTGCTATGCATGCTTAAGCATGTTGTGTGAAATTTGAGTATAAGCATATGATGGACCTTATGAGTCAATAAGATTAAGTACATATAAGTGTGATCTATATGATCTATGGAATGAGGTCAGACATGTATTCTAATAAGATAAGATGCATGGGAACTTTGGGGACAGAGTTCATTTAAGGGGGTAGATTGAAATACCCCAAACCTATGTATGCTAAGTAAACATCAAGTTATGATGTAATAAGGCTAAAACATGCCTTAGAAACATTGGTAGACAATTTAAACCAAGGAAAACACAAGAAAACGCCTTAAGGGCAATTTAGGCAAAAATGTGCTCTAAGCTTGGAGTGACTTTTATTAGCACCCAAATATCATTATAAGACCTTATTAACATGCTAATGGACATGTTCAATCAATTACCAAAGAAAACCAATCTCAAAAACAAGCTTAAACACAAAATGTGCTTTAAGATTCCTTAAAGTACCTTTTTGAGAAATTGTCTTAGAAATGAGTTTTGAGTGGATAAATGCCCATGATTACACCTTAATCAACATGTTTACTAATTATTATCACATTAGGAAGCCTAAATCAATGGGAAACCAAAAATTTCCCGAATATGAGCACTAATAAGTGAATAGTGCTCAAATAGTGCTAGTTTTGATTTCAGTCAACTTTAATTAGTTAAATGGCCAAACAAGGCCTTATGTGTGTTAATTAGTAAGGGGGGACGGTTTTACATGGTGAGTCACCATGGGGAGCCAGCAAATTAAGGGAAAAGAAGAGTAAAAGAGAGAATAGTACTATTACCTTTTTAAAAGCAAATATCTTATACTAGCCTACCTCTCTCCTCTCTTCTTCGTTTTTTTTCTTCCCCACCGATTTTATTCTTCTTATCTCTGTTCCAAACCGTTCCCAACCAGCTCCATACTTGCTCCACCTTGTTTTGTCCATAACTTGCTCATTTTAGCTCTAAATCAAAAACTAAGCAAAGATTTCTCTTAGTTAGACCAAGGCCTTGCTTCCTATCTTTTCAAAATTTGGAAAGCTTAATTTTGAGGCCATAGGAAAACACCATTGAAGGGGGAAAAACTAGCATGGGGTGTTCATTGTCTTCTCCAATCATTCAAGGTAAGGATAATGTAAGAAAAACCAAGTTTCCATCACTTTTCTTTCATAACCGAAATTCATCTCTTCATGGGACCTTGTTTTATCCCTTGTTCTAGCTTGATTCTATTCTTCAAAGACTTGAGGAGGTCTTGCTTTGCTTCATTATGAAAGCCATTCCAATATTCAAAGGTAAACATACACTTTTAAGCTTAAAAACACATATTTTAACCTAAGGATGAATTCTATGAGTTTAGGCATATTGCTTAGTGCTCATTAGATTGTTTGAATGTGGATTAGAACATGGGCAAGAGGATTGAAGTCCTTGCAGAAATCCAATCAAGAAAACCTAAGGAGGGAAGTAAGAGAAGCTTGAGGAAAATAAGGTAAATTGCTTACCTAATGGTGGTTTAAGACTTTAAGGGATGAGATTTAGATAAGTACTAATGTAGCTTAAAGCTTACATTATGTAATGGGTTATATAACCTAGGATAAAGAATTTTAACAAGCTTGTGAACTTGTGACTAAGGAGCCATTGTGAATGAGTTAGTAAGATAAGTATATGGTGAATTAAGAGAACACTTATATTGCTATGGGAGCATTATTGTGTGTATTTGTAGGTTGAAAGCTTTTTATGTGGGAAATTTAGTGTTTAAGTTTAAGTCATTTAAGGGCCTAAGAGCAATGTCATTTAAGAGCCTTAGTGCTACGCAATTTAAGATCATTGCACTATGTTGAGTTTGTTGTGAATGAGTCGATTTTGGTGAGAACATATGATGAGAAAGGACATAATGTGTGTGAGATGATTGAACGAGAAAAACAATGCATTTGGGCATGGTAATATACTAGAGGAGCTATGGCGATATTTGAGTAGCAAACAAAATGTTTAGTGGTGGTTGTGAATTGATATGACCTAGGGTTTACTAGGATTCATTAAAAAGGAATTTGAGTGGAAATGAGTTAACTAAGGAGTTCTCGAGGATTAGAATGGCCTAGGAATGTCTAGGAGGAATTAGAGGTTAGGTGGGTGGATTAAACACACCGAGAACATGGAATGAGAATGTTAAGACTTGAAGAAAATCTTGAGGAAATGGAGTATAATGTTTTAAGAGGATTTAGGTGTGAACTTGAGAATATAATAATGAGAACTTTTGGGTAGTCTGTGTAAGTGGTGAAGATGCTAGTGGTGGATTAATAAGGTTCTAGTTGGATGCTAATGTTAGGACTTTGGGTGATGGAAGTGAAAATTGTAGGTGAATGTTGTAAATTGTCAAGGACAATGACCATAAATGTACAAGGGTGTTTAACCATGAGCACGATGAGTAGATTGAGAAAAGGGGATAGAAATGTCTAAGGAGGGTGAAGCATGGTCAAGGTAAATGAAGAACAATGTTAAGGTGTTAATAGGATGGAATGAAATGTATAGGTATGTTCAAGTTTAGGAATATGAGTAACAAAGGGAAAAGAGAGAAAATTGTGCATGGAGATGCAAGATGACCTTGAGGAAGTTTTGGTAAATAGAAGGAGGATGAATGGTGTTGTGGAATGGTCAAACTGTTAAGGAGGGAACACTTAGGTTAGTTGAAGTTCTAGGTAATTTACATGTTGTAAATGTAAGGTATCAAATGTTAAGTGTTAGGAGTTTTGTAAGGATTGAGTAAATGGTTAAGAGAATCTCTGGTGGGTGAATTAATGGGTTTAAAGGATGTTCTAATGTGTGGTTGGAGTGCCCAAATGAGATTAGAACATTCTAGGATATATAAGGTGAAGTTTGGAGTCAAATGGGCTATTAAAAACAAGGGTCTAGAGCAGACCGACCTTGGGGACCGGACTTGCAAGGTCGGTCGAGCCCAGTTTACCAGCCGGAAAACTTTCTGGAATGGACCGACCTTGGGGACCGGACTTGTAAGGTCGATCGGGCTTGAATTTTGTGTAAGGATTAAGTCTCTAGAATAGACCGAATTTATGACCGGACTTGCATGGTTGGTCATGCCTAAACTTCTGACGGTAATATGTCACTGGAATGGACCGACCTTGGGTAAGGTCGGTCGGTAAGGTTGGTCGACCCTTTAGTTGTAAAAAAAAATTATTAATTAAAATTATTATTACTATTTTAAGGATGTTAAGTGGTGTTAGTAGTAAGCTATTAAGAGGGTGAGGATGATTAGATGAATAAGCATTTAAGGACTTAAGGGGTTAAGTTAAGTAAATTGTTTAAGTGTTTAAAGTTAAGTTATAAGAACTTAACTGGTATTAGATGGGGAACATTAATGGATAAGTAAGCTAAGTAAGTTGGGTTAAGATTAAGTAATTAATAACCTAAAAGTGAATGAATGTTTTAGGACTTGAGAGTTTGGACTCCGGAGGAGAGTAGGCAACCGAACGACCAACGGTGAACGGTACAGTCTTCTTGTTACCTGCTCGCTAACGAGGTGTCCCTCGGCTTGTGTGCTATTTGTTTTTGTGTGCCGACTAAACAAGATAAAGCATGCAACCGGAATATTATGTTGATCGTATTGTTGTGTGATGTTTGAAAACTAACACAACTTACCGTGAGAACTTGCTAACTAGCATTTAGTAAAGTATTGTGGGAGATTAAGGAACACTCCCAAATATTGTTTACATAGTAACCGAAAGAGGTTAACTAACAAACATTAACTTGAGACTTTCTACTAACTAGAACTTGGGGGGAGTGAGGAATCCGGGACTGACTCCGGTCATGCATGTTAAGGAAAGGCGGTCGGTATCTAAAGCAGATCCGACTCCCGCTTAAGGACTTGTCTTCGGACTTGTTGCCTAGGGTCGACTGTCGGCTCAGCTACATTGGACATCCAGTCCAAGGTAGGAGGCATTAAGATGGTGCGGTAGGATCACCTAAATCCTAAATTTTAAGATAAGTTGTTTATTCAACCAATGGAGTTAATAGCTCATTGGCTAGGGTTGCTTTTGACCCGACAAAAATAAACATTGAGATATGATACAACCATTTCTATTTAAAGAATGGTTTGTATTCTAAAACTGAGGTAAGCTACAACCATTTCTATTTAAAGAATGGTTGTTTTCTAATACTAAGATAAGGATTAAGATTGAGGTAAGATAAGGTTGGACTGAGATTAAGAGGAAACATAACTTAAGGAGTTAAATAATTGACTCACTAATTTAGAGAACGCATTTAAGTCGTTCATTGTGTTTGAAATTTGATTGTTCATATTTGGCTTGTTGTTTACTGCACTTTCTATTATGTTGTGCATCTAATCAACCTCCATGTTATCGACAATTAGTCGTCGTAGCCACGTTAGCTTGGGGGCCATGAGAGGATCGTTCCAGCAATTTTGATGACCCCCTTTGGGGGCTGTTTTTAATTCGCAGGTGAACGTTAGAAGGCGACCGTCATGAGAGTAAGATGGGGTAGATGTGTCCCGGGTTAAGTGTGGCCTACGAGTTGTGCATGTACACTCGTATGGTATTTTGAGTTAGTAAGTTGTATAGGATATGAAGGGATTGTAAGAATGATATGTATTTGGTTAAGACTTGTAAGTACTAATGTTCGGTATATTCTATTAGTCAGACCGTGGCAAGGTCCTGGAATGTATTTGATTCCGCTGCAACGTCTGTATATATGGTGATAAGTTTGCGATAACCATGATTGGATCGAGATGGGGTGTTACAAAAAGTGGTATCAGAGCGTAGTTACGATCTGATGACAGGAATTACCGAACTTAGGAGAATACTGAGGTTGAGTTTGAGTAATGGGTTAAGGGTTGAGAGATAGAGTGGGAGGTGCGTTAGTTAGGACTTCCCGGTGTTTACCGGATATCCACAGTACCTAGACCCGCCCTCCACCTCCATAGATTTGAACTACGCGGAACAAACACCAGAGAGAAGAAAGCCTTCTCTTAATCGGGAAACCCGATCTGGCAGTTAGTTAACAGTAAGCAATACGAGAAACATCATGTTGTACAACGGTTTACAAAAGCTTGGAGGTTTTAAATAGAGCGCAACGTGGAAATAGGCGCTACCAAAGGAATTCTATCAGTAAGAGAACGAAAATCACCGGCAACATGGGTCGACATGCTACGTAGTCGAGTTACCCCGCCATATCAATGATAAGAAAAGCACTACGAGTGCAATGGAAATGAAAAGATAAGCGACATGAGTACCGGACAGTGGTCCGAATGAGCATAACAGTAGGATAATACAAAGCGTGAGAGTTAAGGTTACTGGAAATTCCATTTAGAAACGGGAACTCCAAACCACATACAACGTGGAAGGTTATAAACCTGGTTGACATAGCACAGGCGACAATAAAGACGTGTACAACTGTATACCGGAATAGGACTACGACGTAGTGCCTGAAGGAGAATCATTACTCAGTAACCACGACAAATGTGTGGAGACGGGAGCGGGGATTAAGGCATAAGAAAATAACGAGGGGTTCCCTCAGAAAGAGGAACGCCCTGATAAGTGACAGTACGGTCAAAATAACAAGGAAACTGCTAAATGGTCAGTTATCCAAAACGGAAGAACATTGAAGGAGTCTCGAGGACTACCAATGTACCCAGTACCAATAGCCCATCCTGTATGGCGCACTTGCTGTAGCAAGTGCTACCATGGTTTAACTATACGGGAAGCCATCATGGCGAGATAGTAGAACGAGAGAATAAGACCTTGGAAAGGACTGACGGCCTGACCATGATAAGATGAGTGGTACACCAGTCAGCAGAGAGCTGAACTTGGATGGAATACCAAACGATATAAATATTAGCAACGGTACAACCTACTACAACAACAACTGACAGTATGGTAAGAACACCAATCCCGAACCCCCAGAGGAAAACTTAAGAGATTGCTCAATAATCCGACCAAAACACTACATAAGTAACAACATACAAGGAATTTACTAAGAGATACAATGAAGGAAGTCGACAGAACGACTTCCAGCAGGAACGGGATAGGACTCCCAAAATGATCATTAAGAATACCAGTAATAAACACTCTTCATTGAAGATGTTGGTAAACCCCGGAAACAAGGACAGAGGGAATAAACTTAAGCGGTAACCTACCAAGGAATAAAGACATACATCTCCGAACGAGGAAAGCTCAGAGGACTACCCCCACAGAGCGGGCATAGTCAGGCAGAACAAACTAATGAACGACGGTTAGTAGTGGTTGCCTACCTCATTAACACTCAAGTATGATTAATCATTGACGGGTGGCGTAGTCTACAAATGTTGAACGAAGCGTTGAGATGGAAGCATAAGATGACGGGATGATATCCAACTTATACACCGTAGGGCAGATGCCTAATACGAACCAACCCATAATCTTTTAAAAGGCGTAAGTCTATGGAAACGGCAGTTTTGTCAAAACACTAAGTAACCTCAGATCACCTGAATAAATTTCCATAGCAGGAAGCAGGATGCAGCAATGTACCATGGAACCCGGTACTACATTTAATAAGTAACCTAAAGGTCGAGAGAATTCAAAGAGCTCGGATCTTATGAGGATAACCTATAGATGAGTAAGAGTACAAGGAGTGAACCGAGCACCGGCTCTCACTCAATGACATTAAACACTAAGAGCTTACGAGCCAAGGATGTTAACCACATCAGAGCCGAGGCACAATAAGTTATAAGAGAGCTTGTTTAAGCCATGAACGAATTACAATTTGTAGATATGAACGGTTACAAACCTATAACTTAGAATGTGGAAAATATTGCCAGGAAAGGGCACCAATGAGAATAATGAGATAGTACATGGTCAAGGGCGGAGAACAAACCATTCCTTTATGGTGGGGATACCTCTCCTTGACGTGAGGCCATGAGTGGGAATAAACCCCTCAAAAGGACTTTCACTTGTTAGAGATAGAATACGCTTTTATTAGAGAATGGAGACCGTAAACCTTGAGATTACCTTGGAACATACCAGATACACTTGAGTTATAAGGAAGGCTGCAGAGGCAGGCCTCATATCCAACACCCAGGATTTAAGAATCAGTAATTGTAAGAGATGAACTTGGTAAGTGCACTGTATGACACGTCAAGTGACCAATGATCAGAACAGCTTGTGACTCAACGGATGACTTCTTCAGTAACCGGTTAAATTACATGGTAAATAACATCATAAAGGATGGAAGAACGTGAGAGAGACTAGCCTACATACGAGACCGAAATTGAAGCGAAACACCTTCATACTAAGAGATAACCATTTTACAACACGGTACGGCAACCGCCAAACACTGAAATTAGAGAACTCCCAGTGTGTTTACACTAAGAAGGGACTGAGCATAAGATAAGATGTTAGAATAAGTGAGTAAGTAGTTACACCATCAATGGGCAACATGGTAAAGGCCAACTACCACGGTAGCAGGGGTCATAAGGACAATACCTATATAAGTGGATTAAGTCATGGTGCGCAGTAAAGTGACCATTATGTACAAGCCGTCAAATATTGACACTAAGGCAATCAGATTTATGAGAAGAAACCAATACGAGTAAGGAAATAAGATGGTAGTGATGAACTGTGCATTGATGCCAGTAGTCTGGACTTGGTGAGGTAAGATTTTTCAGGAAGCACACTACCCATTCCTTAAAGAACTGGAAGTGCGTTCCTAGTGGATCAAATATGAGAAACAAGATAAGAGGCTCTATGGAAAGAGGCGTTAGTTACTTAAAGAACGAGTCAATACGGAATACAAAAAGGAGCTAGAGCATACTATACCCACCCAAGAACACAGTAAATGGATTTCCCTTGATTAAGTTCAAGCAGAACAACAAGTGTTACCATGGAACTGTGAAAGAGGAGATCAATACGAGAATCCTTCATAATTAGCAATTGCTAACGTGTGACGGGCACTACGAGTTTACTAAAACAACATGTGGGACGGCTGCACCCCACAGGGGCTTGCAGGCCTGACAGATTCATTTATGAGTTCATCAAGTAAGTAGTAATGTGTAACACCCCTACTACGCACATAACTATACTTGGAATCGCAGCGGAAAATAAACAACTAAACGGTAACTAAACGATTGGTGCTACAATGCCGTCAACCACCCACGTGGCTAACAAGGCTGAATAAATACAAATGTACCGGTCTGATGATCAGACTCCCGAGCATAGAACTAACAACATATATATACATCAACATAATACCGAGTGTTTACAAAATCCATCACTGTATACCATCACTGTAATCCACCATAACAAGTATATAATACGCCACGGGAGCACAGGCGCATCCCGGGCAAACATCCAGAAGTACTCCAAAAGTAAACTACTCTCTAGGATCTAGAGCCACTCTGCCTCTTCGATCCTCATCCTGCAATGAAAATATGGAGCCCCCGAGGGGGTCAGCACCTTTGCTGGTATGGCTAACGCGCAGCCCATCGGCTACCGGGATACGCGCAACCAATTGTCATGATGACATGATATTTATTTTAAAACACACAACACATACATATATAACATAACACCGGTATTGTACACATCATAACACACATCACAAACATACAATTCCTTTTAGGAAGAGAACCAACACAGTTAGTCCCCATTGAGAGCCTAGAGAATGTTGCCACGCTCATACTTAGCTCGTTACATAACTCGTTACCGTCCGGTTAGATTGAACGGTTAACTTAACACAAGGTGCCTCGGATATAGTGATCCAAGCACACCGAAACAAAACACATAGTATGCCCCTGTGGCCCGACGTGAGTCAGTAAAATAGCCTTGGTTAAGCTAAAGGGAAGGTTAGAAACCAAATTGGAAACTTAACCATAACATACAGAGAGAATCGAACCGGTTATGACATCGACTCCCATACTCACACGCGTGGCCGGAACAGACCGGACTCCTCACTTCCCCCGTTAGCCCTTGTTAGTAGTTCATCATTGAACACGACACACAATTCACAATCATAGGTCAAGTCTTGTTAGACCCCACACAAGGGAAGAGAGTCACACTTAACGACATAATAATATTTAACAACTGTAACTCTTTACATGGTTTTAATCTTACAAAGTCATAAACACACAGAAAAACAAAACACACACAGCCGGTGTAAACCGGTAGGGCCAACAGATTGCAAGAAAACCATACCTCCTCGGTCTTGCCTCGACTGGTTTCCACCTTGGAAGAATCCTAAACACATTAGTAACGTCGGTTAATTAACGCACTAGTCCATTGTTAACATTATCTACTCATCACTACTAGTTTATTTTATTTTACACTTGTTACAACTTTCACCCTTTTAATTGCCTTTAAAACCACCTAACATGTATATATAACCTTATTATATCATTACTAACCAACTACTTTTTAGCCACAATTCCCCATCTTAAACAATAATTTTGTGGCAGATAGTGGCCTGCCTGTCCGAACTTGTGTCCGAGCTTCCAATTCGGACACAAGCCGTGTTTTTGACTGTAACACCCTAACCGCTAATCCGTCCATTACCCTCTAATCAATCCCGTATTACCCTTCTCGCAGCGGAATACTTACTTACTCCGGCGGGTGATACAACGCCGTTAACCCTCCAAGGTTACAAGGCTACTACTACTTACCGTTTCGGTTGATGATTAGAATGAAATACATACATACTGCTTACTTTACAGTACTAAATAACTTAGTTTACATTTGATTACCGGTATACCGAATTATCTGAATTACATTCCAATACTACCTCCCAAAAATGAGGAGTTATACAACTACTCCTTTCTTCCCAATCAAGCATCTAATAACCCAAAAAGGTGTACCACATGGTACACCGGCTACCCAAAAGTCTAGCGTGTACAACTCGGTACACTATTCAATTCTACTACTACTCCAAAAGAATTACATCTCGTCCTTACTCTACCTTCACGCCTCGCGGGTACCTGTGGAGTAAAACATTCCCCCGAGGGGTCAGCTTACGCTGAATATGATAACCGCATACCCCGCGTACTAGCGAGGGTACGCCAACTAATGGTCGTATACATCGGTTCGTTTCATACATACATACATGCTTCATACAATACAATACATTCATTTTACCAAGCATAAACATACCATGCTATGAGGAATACAATACAAGTCATTCATTCATACTTACCATACTCACCGCATCACGGAGATACAATTCTCCAATACATAAGGTCTTGTTAGCCTTATTACACACCCGGGTTAATCGGGTGTTCGATTCTTTTACTCCGGTCAATGACTTACAATAGTCAAGACCAATGCAATACAACATTAATTTTTACATACTTTACTTCCAGTTAAGTCGGTATGACCTCCGGGCAGGGAGTACTATCCCACCACCGGGCTTTGAGATGGCACACTAATCAGGATGCTACCATACAAAGGGAATTAGTCCAAGGAAAAGATCATAGCCCGATTCGGTTCCAACCTCTTGGTTCCTTATCCTCACGCGTGGCCGAAACTATATCGGGCTTCTACTCATTCCTTTACTCATTACTCATGTCAGGAGTTAGATTGTTAGGAATTAGTAGAAGTCCATACTTACTTTCCATACATACTTACAAACACATGTCATACTTGCACATACACTTCTTCTCATACATACATTTCATGAATTATACAAACTATTCGTTCGAGAAGAATACAACAAGAACAATATAGTTCAAACACATTTATGTGCAAATAAATCCGATTCAGCATTTATCTTGTTGGTGATCACATAAGCACACAAATCGGGGTAACCAAGTTAGGATACAGGGCATGAGGAAATCATACCGTTCACCGTCGTTTACGTTCTAACGGGTCCTTTGATGATCAACTATTGAATTCCTATACATACATGGAGTATTATGATCAATGATCTATTATTGATCTAACTTGCCCTACATTGGCACTTACAATGTATACTTATTACTTCATTACTTTCTTACTTGGTTATTAAACCATTCCTTTCTCACTACTCTTATTTTTACTTTCTTACCTTTACTATTTTCATTTGTTATGTACTACTACATGTACATGCATATGTGTATATAGGCATATATATGTATATATACATGCCATATGATTTCTATAATCATATTATAAAAATACTTTTTTTTTTTTTGAAGACTCGACCGGATTGCAAGTCCGGTCGCAAGTCCGGTCCAGTCAGTAGCTATCTGCACCGAAAATTCCTGGCCCGACCGACTTGCATGTCCGGTCGCAAGTCCGGTCGATTCCAGTAGCTTACATTACGAAAATTTTCCTGGCCGACTGGACTTGCATGTCCGGTCGCAAGTCCCGGTCCATTCCAGTAGGTTGCATACGGAAATTTTTCTGGCCGACCGGACTTGCATGTCCGGTCGCAAGTCCGGTCGATTCCAGTAAGTTACAGGCGGGAGAATTTTTCTGTCCGACCGGACTTGCAAGTCCGGTCGCAAGTCCGGTCGACTCCAGAAGCTTTCCCCGCCTTTGTAAACCTGGGCCCGACCGACCTTGCAAGTCCGGTCGCAGGTCCGGTCGGCCCCAGTACTGCAGTTTTTAAAATTTGTTTTCAATTGCATTCTTACCCATTGCTTCTCCAATCTTTGCCAATATTTCCCCACATGATTTAGCACTATTTAGACACTCTAAATCACCTTAGTCCACCCACCATACTTGTTACCCCATTCCTACACAATCTACACAAATTCTCCTCATCTCTATTCAACACTTACATTATTTTCCTTTACCCAATGCTACAGATTTTGTTCTCCTCCTTATGCTACAGATTTTCCTCTCAACTCTTATACTCCAATACTCCCTCAACTAATGCTATTCCTAGCATCCAAAATACATTACTCACATCCTAGTTCCATTCTCTTAACTTACTTTTCAAAATCTGTTACAACTACTAGACCACCCATTTCTACACTCTTCAAAATCTGTTACAAATGTGCCTAAGTCCTCAAATTCCTAAATGAATTTTGGCATAGCCTCCCCTATATTTCTAACATTCTCCACACATTATTTCAGCTCACGAATACTCATTCTCTGAACCTGTTACACAATACATCATTCTCACAATTCCAACACTACCACAACAACATAAAATCCTGCACACATACACACTTACTACCCAATGTTTTCCAAGCTTTTAAAACTCATTTAAAAACTTCAAAACTGTTACAATATCATTCTTCAATGTACTACAATACACTTGCTACTCATACTCAATTCATTACTCATTTTATTACTCCAAAAACTGTTACATTACAATACACAAACTAACACAAGGTAAGAGTATTTACCTTGTCTTGTTAGGTTACTTTCTTTCTTTCCTCTTCCTTCCTTCTCCTTTGTTCTCGGTCCCAATGAGTCTCAAACCCACACAAGTGCTACAGCACATACACATACACAATACCATTTAGCATCAATTTTATACTAACCCTAGAATTCAAGTGTTAGGGTTTAGGAAGAGTGTACCTTCCAATGGGTAGATTAAGTTCTTGACTAATGAAGGAACAAGATTCCTAGCCCACAAAAGTAGCCAAAACCGGCTGGAGCAAGGGAGAGCCAAGAGTTCAAAAATGAAATTCTTAAAATGCCAATGAGAGCTAGAAACAATGAATTTTCGGAATTCTTTTTACCTCAAGATAATAAGGAGGTGAAGGTGCTTCTAATGGTGGCTTCAAATCTCCAAATGGTGACTACCCTCAAAAACGAAAATAGAGCTTTTGAGTTTTTGAGAGGATGAAAAATCTTCTCCTTTGCAAGGGGATTCTAATGGTGTGATTTTGTTGAGTTTGGAGAAGGTTTGGGTGTTCAAAGAGAGGAGAGAAGATTGGAGTTGAGTGAGCTCTCTTCTTCTCCATGAAAATCGCAAGGTAGAAGAAGAAGAAGAAAGAGAGAATAGAGAGGAGTGGGACACGTGAGAGGAAAAGGGAAGTGAGGGAGAGAGTAAATTTTTGCTTTTTATTTACTTTGTTTGTCTTTTAGTGTATTAGGGGCTATTAAAGAAATGAGAGAGGGAGGGAGAATCGGTCCTTTCCCCCACACACAGATTTTACTTACTTTATTTGCAAGTGGACACATTAAGTTCCTTTATTTGCATTCTCGCCCCACAACTTACCGGTTGTTACGGTTTCACCAACCGGTACCCGTTTTCGGAATTTTCTCATTTAATTAATTTTATTGGTTCTAAAGCTTCACTAATATTTATTAGTGATTTAGTTGACCAAAATTATTACGAGTCTATTTGACCCGCTTAAAGTCACGTTTTCCCGTGTTCCTCGGGAAACGCACTTAAGGTTCTTTTATGCTTTTAACCCATTTTAAAGGTCCGTTTTCTTTGGGATTTGTTCCCTCGTATTTAAGTGTAATTAAGCCTCGAAAAATACAATTAGCCTAATTAATCACTGTTTTTAATTACGGGGTATTTCATTGACAGAAAACAGACACATGTCCGAACTTGTGTCCGGACTTCGGAAGTTCGGACATGAGTCGAGGAAAATCCTAACCAGAAATCCATACGTCCGAACTGTGTCCGGACTTCCCAAGTTCGGACACTGTTCGAGGATAATTCCCTAAGAAATAACAGGTGCGTCCGAACTTCCAAGTTCGGACGGTAGTTCGGACACTACCTAAAATCCAGAAAACTGTAAGCGTAACAGGGCATGTCCGAGCTTCCAAGTTCGGACGGAAGTTCGGACGTGCCATTATACTCAATTTCTAAGCTTCTAAACACTTAACCAATTTCCTCCAAAGCCTCCAACACTTATAGTATCTACTCCCTAGGTTCCCAAGTGATGTTTCATGCCTATACTAACCATTATATCAAGATATTCCTTCACACAACATCATTACTCAAACATCATTCCTTACAACTAAAACTCCTTAAGTCATTCTTGAAATCCCTTTTTCCTAAGCTTACACTTCCTCCTTATTTTACCAAAGTTAGCCTAAGCCTTCATCTAAGTCCAAAATGACTTTGGTACATACTAAACCTCAAGATCATGCCTAAGTCCTTATTACACTCTAGAACACTTTCTTACACAACTACACCAAATTCACACTAATCACAATATAGTGCATAACTTAAATTGCATGGCACTTAGGCCCTTAAAATGCTAAATCATAAACACTGAATTTCCACAATATTTTGCCTTTAACCTGCAAATACACTCAACAACACATTGCCTTTTACTAAGCTCTTGAGAACACTTTACTAAGTCATTCACCATTTGCTCTTTAGGTAGTTTTAATAGCAATTATAGCTCATTTCTCCTAAGGCATTAGACAACATTAAGTTAGTAGATTTACCTTTTTCCAACACACTTCCTTCTTGTTTCCTTACAAAACCGTATGGTTTTGATTCCTTGTCAAGTTCTAAACAATATACAAACATTAAAATGAGTATTCAAGCTATAAGCTTCATCTCATTGTAAACCCTAATTTGACATTGTTTCAAAAACATTAATGTAGTTGTTTTACCTTGATCTTTGAAGAGAGTTTGAATTATAACAAGGAGGACTCCACCTAGTCCATGAAGAGTTGAAATGAAGCTAGAACAAAGTCACACAAAGAGCTATATCAATGTGTATTTTCGGTTAAGGTAAGAACATGGAGGAAACATGATTTTCTTTGAGATCCTTACCTAGAAGCAAAGGAGAGTAATAATATGTCAAATACAAGCTCAAGCTCCTTCATGGTGGAACACCTTGGCACCGAAATGGAGCCCTTGGAGTTTTGAGAAGATAGGAATGAAGCTGATGAGAGGAAGAGATTGGTGGTCTTTGTTTTTGATTTTGGACAAGTGAGCTAGATTTAGCAAGTGGTCAAAGTTGGAACTTCCATGGTGTAGTAGTATTACCGAGAGAGAACAAGGAAAAGGAAGAATAGGTGGGAAACCGTGTGAATGAAGGTGAGAGTGAAGATAGGATTTGCTTTAAGGAGATATTTAGCTCTAGTAAAGGTAAGTTAAGTAGTTTTCTTTACTTACTTATTATTATCAACTAAGGAGTGGTGAGTCACACAAGAAAAACCGGCCCCCTTTATTAGTGAGGGTTTTAGTCTTGTTGTCAATTAAATTACTTAATACAACATATGTTACAAACTAGCTTATAAAAAGTACTATTCACCTAAACAAGGCACTTAGAAGTGAAATTTTTGATTTCCCACTAATATAGCCACCCAAATGTGATACTATATAGTACACATATATATTTAAGAGTAATGATGGACATTTAGCCATTCAAAACTCATTTACAAGACAATTTTTCAAAAACGTGCTTTAAGACTTCTTAAAGCACATTTTGTGTTTTAACTTGTTTTCAAGCTTGGTTTTCTTTGGTAATTGGTTTAATAAGTTCATTAGTATATAAATGAGGTCTTGGTAAGCTCATTAGGTCTTACTCAAGTTTATCCCAAGCTTAGAGCACATTTTAGCTCTTATTGACTTTAAAGCACATTTGTGTTTCCTTTTGTTTAAATTTGTTTACTAAGGTTTCTAAGACTCTTTTTAGTCTTATTACACCCTATTTAGGTGTTTAAACAACATAACTAGGTTTGGGGTATTTCAATCTACCCCCCTTAAAAGAACTTTGTCCCCAAAGTTCATACTTCCACATAACTTAAACATTAGAACATGAGAACACATATTAACAACACTTCTATATCACATTAACAACATCTTACATCATATCGGACACATGGTCCAAACAACAAAACATCACACATCATTCAGACTCAGCGGTCTGTAACATTAACAACATGACAACACAACACACAATGTACAAATACATGTCATACACATAACCGAAACGGCTCTACCCCCCCCCCTTAAATAGGGGTACCCCCGTACCCTATACATACAACTAAGAAGTAACAACGACGGGTACTTCGCCTTCATCTTTCTTCAGCTCCCAGTGGCCTCCTCAACGTCCTGGTTAGACCAGAGAACCTTCACCAGTCTCACAGACTTATGGCGAGTGTCTCGAGTCTTAGTGTCCAGAATCCGTACCGGAGTCTCCACTGATCGCATGGTCGGCTCTAAGTTAGCCTTTCAGGCTGAAGCACATGAGACGGATGAGACTATACTTCTTCAACTGGACACATGAAATACATCATGTACCTTGCCCAGCTTGGCGGGTAAATCAAGTCTATAGCTACCGGGCCGATCCGCTCCGTCACAACGTAAGGCCCCACATATTTTGGGCTCAACTTGCCTTTCTGGCCAAAACGAAATACTCCCTTCATGGGGGATACTCTCAAAATACCTGATCGCCCACGGCGAACTCCAGGTCACGTCGGCGCACATCTGCGTACGACTTCTGTCTATCCTGAGCTGCTTTCATATTAGCCCTGATCTGGCGAACTTCTGCTGCTGAACTTGCTCAAGATACTCTGGTCCTATAATGACCGTCTCACTCGACTCATCCCAGCATAATGGCGTGCGGCATGGTCTACCGTACAATGCCTGGAAGGGAGACATCTTGATCGATGCATGATAACTGTTGTTGTAGCTAAACTCGATCAGATGTAACTTATCAATCCAGCTGGTCTGAAAGTCAAGTGCACATGCACGTAGCATATCCTCAAGTGTCTGTATGGTGCGCTCACTCTGACCATCGGTCTGTGGGTGAAACGCCGTGCTCAATTTCAGTTCAGTACCAAGTGCCTCTCGTGTAGACTTCCAATATCTGGATAAGAATCTGGTATCTCTGTCGGATACAATCGTCTTTGGTACACCATGATGTCTAACAATCTCTTTATCGAATAGTTCTGCCAATCTTGCCACTTTCCAGGTGTCCTTCATCGGAATGAATCGAGACACCTTGGTCAGTCGGTCAACTACCACCCAAATCATATTCAGACCTCCCCTTGTAGGCGGAAGCCCTACTACGAAGTCCATAGATATGTCATGGAACTTCCACTCCGGCACTGGCATTGGCTGCACCATACCACCAGGCCGTCGGTGCTCAAACTTGACCTTCTGACAAGTGAGACACCTCAACACGTAGTCATTCACATCCTTTTTCATTCCAGCCCACCAGAAGTATCTTTTCATACCTTTATACATCTTTGAAGCTCCGGGGTGAATCGAAGTAGTAGAACAGTGGGATTCACTCAATATGCGCTCCTTCAGCTCAGCGCTACTCCTGGGTATACACAATCTGCCATTAAGCCTAATCAGGTCATCATCGTGGAGTCTGAAGTCATACTTCTGACCCTCGAATGTGCCATCAATAAGCTTCTGTCTAATCTCCATCATGTACTGATCCGTCATCTGAGCACTCCGCACCTCTTCAACCAAGCCAGTATGAGAGACTAGCGAATGGAGAGAGTGTGCTCGGCGACTCAATGCGTCAGCTACCACATTTGCCTTACCCTCTTTGTACTGTAAATTGATGTCATAATCATTCAGAAATTCAACCCACCTTCTTTGCCTCATGTTCAACTCCTTCTGAGTGAACAAGTACTTCAAACTCTTATGGTCGGAATAGATTGTCACGCTTACCCCATACAATGATGTCGCCATATCTTCAATGCGAAGACATGGCCCCAATTCTAAGTCGTGGGTAGGGTAGTTCTCCTCATGCTTCTTCAGCTGTCGGGAGGCGTAAGCCACGACCTTCCCGTGTTGCATCAACACACAACCCATACCCCTGCCTGATGCGTCGCAATAGACCTCAAAACCATCTGGACCGTCTGGTAATGTCAGAACCGGTGCAGATGTCAGAGCATCCTTGAGACTCGCGAAAGCCCTCTCACAGTCGACTGTCCACTCGAATGGTGCATCCTTCTTCATCAAGGAAGTCATCGGCTTCGAGACACTGGAGAAGTCCTTCACAAATCTCCTATAGTAACCTGCCTGCCAGACCGAGGAAGCTCCTGATATCGGTAACTGTCTTCGGCCTAGGCCAGGTGCGCACTGCATCTATCTTTGCCGGATCACAGCGATCCCGGCCTCAGAAATCACATGTCCAAGGAATGATACTTGGTTCAACCAAAATTCACACTTAGAAAATTTAGCATACAGCTGATTTTTCCTCAACGTTTGCAATACATCTCTCAGGTGGCTTTCATGCTCACCTCTCGATTTCGAATACACAAGTATGTCATCGATGAAGTCTACCACTGATTTGTCCAACTGGTCTTGGAACAAACGGTTCATTAAGTCCATGAACTTTGCTGGTGCATTTGATAAGCCAAACGGCATAACGGTGAACTCATAGTGCCCATACCTAGTTCTGGAAGCTGTCTTCTCGATATCACTGTCACGGATGGCAATCTGGTGATATCCGGAACGTAGGTCTATCTTGGAGAATACTGATGCTCCCCTAAGCTGATCAAATAGATCGTCGATGCGTTGTAAAGGGTAACGGTTCTTCACCGTAACAGCATTCAGCTCCCGATAATCAATACATAGGCGGAGGCTACCGTCCTTCTTCTTCACGAAGAGGACTGGCGCTCCCCACGGTGACACACTAGGGCGGATAAAGCCCTTGTCGAGTAGGTCTCTCAGCTGCTCCTTGAGCTCTGTCATCTCTGCTGGAGCCATACGGTAAGGTGCTTTCGCAATGGGTCCGGTGCCCGGAACTAGATCAATCTCAAACTCAACCTCTCGTGCTGGCGGCATGCCTGGCAGTTCCTTAGGAAATACATCAGGAAACTCCGACACTACCGGCACATCTGGGCTAAACTCAGGGTCTCTCTCTATGTCCTGGACATAGCAGAGGTATACATCATTCCCTCGTCGTAACTCGTGATACATAGCCATGGCGGTGATGATCTGTGTCGAAGGCTCTCTGGGCCTCTGGCGGTAAGATATGGTAACCCCAGATGGACTCCGAAGAAGCAGTCGATGCTCGGCACACAGAATTCTGCCCTTGTGCCGCTCCAACCAGTTCATCCCGACAATCACATCAAAACCCAGTCCGTCGAACTCTATCAAGTCGATCGGAAACTCTTCACCCCTGATTTGTACAATAGCGCCTCGGTAGTAGCGGGTACATCGGATCCGTCTTTCGACGGGAGAGTAACCACGAAGTCTGGCATCTCTTCACCATCTAACCCCAGCCTCTTCGCAAATGATAGCGAAATGAATGTGTGTGAGGCTCCAGAGTCGAACAAGATCGATGCATCCACGCCATTCACTGGAAAGGTACCGGTGAGGATTGTGCCGCTCTTGCCGGCTTCTGCTTTATTGCAGACACTTAGTATACCTCCCGTTCCGAGTGCACAGCCTAATTCATTGGCAAACTAATAAGTATTGGGTAACAACACGGTTTATATGATTCAAACAACTCCACTTTATTCATTAACACACTCCTTTTTACACCATTCTTTGGCTTATACTGTCGCCATGATTCACACTTACAACATCCTTAATACATACTGGTTTGTCACATAATTATACAAGGCTTAAAACTGTCTAAAGGTCAAATTCAAACGTCCGGGTTTCATGTGTGTGGCATTGATCACTGCCGACGGTGCGGTATTCAGTTTGATCTTTCTGATGCCGTGGTATAGCATCCTTGCTTGTCCCACCCATGATTAGTACATCTCCCGATTTCAGCAGTAGCTTCTTTGCGAGGTCAGCACGCTTCTGCTCGCCATACACAAACACTGCGGTATCACCAATGGACCAAGACACCACGGGTACTCCCTTACTTAGAGACTCGGGTGACTCGTCCTTGTCTTGGTGTATACCTAACCGTCCACCTTTCTGGTAGAAGTTCAATGCATAATCTGCTTTTACACTTGGAATTGAATCCGCTTCAACTTGTTGAGCAATTCCCACGCGTGGTTAACGACCGCATGGAACTCCTCTGGTATACTTGATACTGTTGCTCCATCTTCAGCTCGTACTTCTTGATATGACTTGGTGTAAGGGTTCCAGTCCTTACCCATGCACATCATCTTCAATTGCATCCTTGCTCCGTTCGGGTATTCGGGTGTGTAAAACCCTCCTGGTTTTGCTCCAAGTTCGTCGCATCGTCTGATGATATGGATTTGTGCCTCCGGTGTCAGGTATCCATTTAAGAGTATCATACCTGGCTGGATAACCTGACATTGCTCTAACGGAAAGTCGGTGATGTTGATGGTGGTTTCTCCAGGGTTCGGTGTGGGTGGGATTGGATAACATATATTGAAAGTTCCTTTAAGTTTAGAGTACTCTAATTAGGTAAATCTCACACTATACTTTATTTATTCACTTACATGGTTGTTTATTTAAACTCACTCACACACATGCATGAAATGCGGTATGCAGACACTTATTTCATTTAGCAATTTAGGCGGTACCTGGTCTAGAAGAGGGCCCTGGCGCCTCAGACCGGTCCACCACATTCAGGGTGGCCTTGTTGGACCCCGACCCCTTCCCCTTCTGGGACTCCGTGTACCTCTGATCTGGGGGTGGCTGGTTCGCCGTCTTCTGGCCATCGGTGGTCGCAGTGGCCTTACCCTTCCATTGCCCCTTGGGCCTGAAGTTCCTACTGTTCGGGTTCTGCCAGCATTCATGGTCGCGGTGACCCATCTTCTTACAGTACCGGCACTGAACATCATTACCCTTGCAGTCCTTGCCGGGGTGGTCTCCGTTGCACCACTTGCAGTAATAGTGGCGCTCCGGTCCAGAGCCCGTGCTAGCTGCTATCACAATACACCATTAATACTTGTTTCACAACTTATTAACATATACTCTAACTTATCACACAGGATTAGACAATTACCCTTAGGTGGGTAAGAACGTAGGGGCTTGGCCGCATACGCATAGGTGAGCTGCAGAGGCTCCTCAGCAGTGGTGGTCTGGGTCTGGCCCTTGCCACCTTGTTGCTGTCCTTTCTGGGACTGGGAGTATGATTTCTTCTTCTTCCCTCCCCACTGCCCTTGCGTGCCTTGGCCCTCGTTCTGAGCCTTGCGCTTGAGCGCACTCTCCTCGTCCCTCAGACGGACGGTGATCTCCACAATAGCAGCGGCATGATAGCACTCCTATATTTAGGATGTCAGTTATGCCCCGCCAAATAAACTCACATCACATTAGCACATTGTACACACTTATTCACATTACACTGTAAGTTCCTTTACCTGCAAGGTGGTATATCCAGTAGGCCCCATGCCGTAGCGTAGGCGATAGTTCAGTCCGTTGTAGAAACGGTTCACAAGGATCCGGTCTGAGTAACCCAGATCCGGTAGCAGGTGGATAAGTCCGATGAAGGCTGAGTAGTACTCATCTACCGTCATCTTATCCCCTTGTCTCAGGTTGTCCAACTCCAGGCGCTTGGCCTCTTGCACATGTATGGGGTAGTATTTGGCTCGCAGCAGAGCCGTGTACTCCCTCCACTGGAACGTCGGATCAGCAACTCTACCCTCGCGCACAAGCTTCCACCAGTTTTGTGCCGAGCCTTTCAGGTAGTAAGCAGCAAGTCGTACCTTGACCTGCTCAGGTGGTGCTAGGGTTTCGAAGGCGGTCTCCATCTCGGAGATGTATGCCTCGAGCTTACGGGGATCGGTCTCCCCACTGAATGAGGGCGGCCTCAGATCAGCCAACGCCTTGACCCAATTGGTCTCTCGTGGCGGTGGTGGTGGTGGCCGAACTCCGGGCTGTTGCCCTTGCTGTATAGCAGCAACTAGATCGGGTACCAGCTGAGCTACGGCGGCTGCAACTGCCTCAGCCATGGTCTGTGCCGTAGTATCATCACCCTGGTCACCCATACTTCCAGTACCGCGCCCGCGGCCTCTACCTCGTGGTCTATCTGCCATCTGTATTCATATGAACATCTCATTAGCATTATGCTTGCACACTTATCGGTCCAATGGTTATAACTTCTTCCCGACAACCAGGTAATTCCACACTTAGTTAGTGGTTAACCTTTCCAAATCTGTTCACTTAGGTATCTGTAGTTAGGTTTCCTAACTCGGTATATCCCTAAGCTCGGTATTCTAGTCATCAGAGCGATACTTCGCTCTGATACCACTTTTTGTAACACCCCTACTACGCACATAACTATACTTGGAATCGCAGCGGAAAATAAACAACTAAACGGTAACTAAACGATTGGTGCTACAATGCCGTCAACCACCCACGTGGCTAACAAGGCTGAATAAATACAAATGTACCGGTCTGATGATCAGACTCCCGAGCATAGAACTAACAACATATATATACATCAACATAATACCGAGTGTTTACAAAATCCATCACTGTATACCATCACTGTAATCCACCATAACAAGTATATAATACGCCACGGGAGCACAGGCGCATCCCGGGCAAACATCCAGAAGTACTCCAAAAGTAAACTACTCTCTAGGATCTAGAGCCACTCTGCCTCTTCGATCCTCATCCTGCAATGAAAATATGGAGCCCCCGAGGGGGTCAGCACCTTTGCTGGTATGGCTAACGCGCAGCCCATCGGCTACCGGGATACGCGCAACCAATTGTCATGATGACATGATATTTATTTTAAAACACACAACACATACATATATAACATAACACCGGTATTGTACACATCATAACACACATCACAAACATACAATTCCTTTTAGGAAGAGAACCAACACAGTTAGTCCCCATTGAGAGCCTAGAGAATGTTGCCACGCTCATACTTAGCTCGTTACATAACTCGTTACCGTCCGGTTAGATTGAACGGTTAACTTAACACAAGGTGCCTCGGATATAGTGATCCAAGCACACCGAAACAAAACACATAGTATGCCCCTGTGGCCCGACGTGAGTCAGTAAAATAGCCTTGGTTAAGCTAAAGGGAAGGTTAGAAACCAAATTGGAAACTTAACCATAACATACAGAGAGAATCGAACCGGTTATGACATCGACTCCCATACTCACACGCGTGGCCGGAACAGACCGGACTCCTCACTTCCCCCGTTAGCCCTTGTTAGTAGTTCATCATTGAACACACACAATTCACAATCATAGGTCAAGTCTTGTTAGACCCACACAAGGGAGAGAGTCACACTTAACGACATAATAATATTTAACAACTGTAAACTCTTTACATGGTTTAATCTTACAAAGTCATAAACACACAGAAAAACAAACAACACACAAGCCGGTGTAAACCGGTAGGCAACAGATTGCAAGAAAACCATACCTCGGTCCTTGCCTCGACTGGTTTCCACCTTGGAAGAATCCTAAACACATTAGTAACGTCGGTTAATTAACGCACTAGTCCATTGTTAACATTATCTACTCATCACTACTAGTTTATTTTTATTTTACACTTGTTACAACTTTTCACCCTTTTAATTGCCTTTAAAACCCACCTAACATGTATTATATAACCTTATTATATCATTACTAACCAACTACTATTTTTAGATAACAATTCCCATCTTAAAACAATAATTTTTGGTCCATATAGTGGTCTGTCCGAACTTGTGTCCGAGCTTCCAAGTTCGGACACAAGCCGTGATTTTTGACAGAAAACAGACACATGTACGAACTTGTGTCCGGACTTCGGAAGTTCGGACATGAGTCGAGGAAAATCCTAACCAGAAATCCATACGTCCGAACATGTGTCCGGACTTCCCAAGTTCGGACACTGTTCGAGGATAATTCCCTAAGAAATAACAGGTGCGTCCGAACTTCCAAGTTCGGACGGTAGTTCGGACACTACCTAAAATCCAGAAAACTGTAAGCGTAACAGGGCATGTCCGAGCTTCCAAGTTCGGACGGAAGTTCGGACGTGCCATTATACTCAATTTCTAAGCTTCTAAACACTTAACCAATTTCCTCCAAAGCCTCCAACACTTATAGTATCTACTCCCTAGGTTCCCAAGTGATGTTTCATGCCTATACTAACCATTATATCAAGATATTCCTTCCACACAACATCATTACTCAAACATCATTCCTTACAAACTAAAACTCCTTAAGTCATTCTTGAAATCCCTTTTTCCTAAGCTTACACTTCCTCCTTATTTTACCAAAGTTAGCCTAAGCCTTCATCTAAGTCCAAAATGACTTTGGTACATACTAAAACCTCAAGATCATGCCTAAGTCCTTATTACACTCTAGAACACTTTCTTACACAACTACACCAAATTCACACTACATCACAATATAGTGCATAACTTAAATTGCATGGCACTTAGGCCCTTAAAATGCATAAATCATAAACACTGAATTTCCACAATATATTTGCCTTTAACCTGCAAATACACTCAACAACACATATGCCTTTTACTAAGCTCTTGAGAACACTTTACTAAGTCATTCACCATTTGCTCTTTAGGTAGTTTTAATAAGCAATTATAGCTCATTTCTCCTAAGGCATTAGACAACATTAAGTTAGTAGATTTACCTCTTTTTCCAACACACTTCCTTCTTGTTTCCTTACAAAACCGTATGGTATTTTGATTCCTTGTCAAGTTCTAAACAATATACAAACATTAAAATGAGTATTCAAGCTATAAGCTTCATCTCATTGTAAACCCTAATTTGACATTGTTTCAAAAACATTAATGTAGTTGTTTTACCTTGATCTTTGAAGAGAGTTTGAATATATAACAAGAGAGGACTCCACCTAGTCCATGAAGAGTTGAAATGAAGCTAGAACAAAGTCACACAAAGAGCTATATCAATGTGTATTTTCGGTTAAGGTAAGAACATGGAGGAAATATGATTTTTCTTTGAGATTCCTTACCTAGAAGCAAAGGAGAGTAATAATATGTCAAAATACAAGCTCAAGCTCCTTCAATGGTGGAACACCTTGGCACCGAAATGGAGCCCTTGGAGTTTTGAGAAGATAGGAATGAAGAGCTTGATGAGAGGAAGAGATTGGTGGTCTTTGTTTTTGATTTGGACAAGTGAGCTAGATTTACCAAGTGGTCAAAGTTGGAACTTCCATGGTGGTAGTAGTAAGAGAGAGAGAACAAGGAAGAAGGAAGAAGAGAGGGAAAAGCGGAAACGTGTGAATGGAGGAAAGAAATGAGTGAGAGAAGATAGGATTTGCTTTAAGGAGATATTTATGCTTATAAAGTAAAAAGGTAAGTTAATTAGTTTTCTTTACTTACTTATTATTATCAACTAAGGAGTGGTGAGTCACACACTTATAAAAACCGGCCCCCTTTATTAGTGTGAGGGTGTTTTAGTCTTTGTTTGTCAAATTACTTACTTAATACAACATATGTTCAACTAGCTTATAAAAAGTACTATTCACCTAAACAAGGCACTTAGAAGTGAAATTTTTGATTTCCCACTAATATAGCCACCCAAATGTGATACTATATAGTACACATAATTTAAGAGTAATGATGGACATTTAGCCATTCAAAACTCATTTACAAGACAATTTTTCAAAAACGTGCTTTAAGACTTCTTAAAGCACTTTTGTGTTTTAACTTGTTTTCAAGCTTGGTTCTTTGGTAATTGGTTTAATAAGTTCATTAGTATATAAATGAGGTCTTGGTAAGCTCATTAGGTCTTACTCAAGTTTATCCCAAGCTTAGAGCACATTTTAGCTCTTATTGACTTTAAAGCACATTTGTGTTTCCTTTTGTTTAAATTTGTTTACTAAGGTTTCTAAGACTCTTTTTAGTCTTATTACACCATATTTAGGTGTTTAAACAACATAACTAGGTTTGGGGTATTTCATAATGTACTAGTAAGGTACCCCATGCATGTAGACGAGTGGTGTAAGGAACACGGGAAGTAGTCGACTCCGTACCACGATTAACGACGCAAGATTAGATAAGAGCAGCTACTACCACAAACAGTCGAAGAAAAGGAATTCAGTTGAACCAACAACACAAAGGAATCAAAGAACGAATAATTAAGAACTATGAAGTGCGAAGAGCTTGGGTTGTTAAGTACAGACATTGGATATGTCTTAAGATATTAGAGATACAACTGTAAAGCGCAATAAGGCCGCGTATAATTTAGACACTTAAGAACACTAAGAATATGAATGTTAGATCTTAAGGGAGAATGGAAAGACGAGTTACAACTCATTAAGGCCGTGTATAATTAAAGACAACACGTGTCCACTGAGAGACCAATATTCCTAAACTGTAAGGAGGCAAAAGGATATACAATACTATGAAGGATTAGAAAGGCAGTTAAGCCTGAGATTATCAGAGTCGCGCAGCGGAAGCTAGCAGATTAGTACCTTTGAGTTAAGACCAAACTAAGTTAAGGAAATGGTATAAGTACCGTTAAGAATCCTTGATACAGAGACTAAGCCATTAACATAGTTATGACCCTCTGATCAAATTATAAGTGAGATAGATGACATGGAAGTTAGAATGCTTGGTGAGAATTAGACATCTTGAACTTATGTTCAAGGATGATATAGCGTTGATTACGTGGGCGTAATCCATTTTAAGGGGGGAAGAGCGAAAACCGCTTAGCGTATGTTTATGTACGGAGTACGTAAACTACTGTGTGCATAGCACAAAATAACTTGAGAATTTGTTTTATATAAACACTTTGAGATTAATTATGGTTATTGCGCACAGAAGATGCGAATACCATATGTATTAAGTACCTATCTTGTTAACTCCGGTGTGAGTACAAGCTAAGAGAATTAGTGAAGAGGATTAAGGGGACTTAAGGAATATATGAGATATGAGTTGGTATGAAACTACATTTGAGATAAGAATAAGATCACACTTTGAGATATTATTTCATATGAGTATGAGGTAGGAAATAGTAATTCTATGAGGTTTCAGATGGTGAGAATTGGTATGAGATTGATATAGAACTTAGTAGGAATGAGAATCCTGCGGTAATTACTAAGAGATGATTTGGGAATGTTTGATGGACTGAGTCCACACCTTGGAGATGTACTGATTACGACTAGAAAGACTAATTGGAAATGAGTGAATTATTAGACGTTTGAAAATGACATAGGAGGTGGAACTTGATTTTTGAGGGATCAAGGGAAACCGAACACAAATTGGGGTGGAAGGACAGTTCAACACTAGTGCTGATCACATCAGGGTTGGATGATTCCTAAACTCCCTACCAGTGGTCACAATTTAATCACGCTAAGGATAGAGGTTTTAGGATAAAACGAAATTGGAGTTGATTGTATTTTCAATTAGAGGAATTATTCCTCACATGACCTCCTAAAAAGGATTTCCTTTTGACTGAGTCTCGCCCATGAAGTCGAGGATGAATGAGCCTTTGTCTATGGACCAGTGACATGGGAGAATACGATGAAAATTATGTGATTGTTTTAATCATCAAAAGGAACAAAGGGAATTTTGAGTGCTATGCATGCTTAAGCATGTTGTGTGAAATTTGAGTATAAGCATATGATGGACCTAATGAGTCAATAATATTAATTACATAAAAGTGTGATCTATATGATCTATGGAATGAGGTAAGACATGTTTTCTAATAAGATAAGATGCATGGGAACTTTAGGGACAAAGTTCTTTTAAGGGGGGTAGATTGAAATGCCCCAAACCTAAGTATGCTGAATAAACATCAATTTATGATGTAATAAGGCTATAACATGCCTTAGAAACATTGGTAGACAATTGAAACCAAGAAAAACACAAGAAAACACCTTAAGGGCAATTTAGGCAAAAATGTGCTCTAATCTTGGAGTGACTTTGATTAGCACCCAAATATCATTATAAGACCTTATTAACATGCTATTGGACATGTTAAATCAATTACCAAGGAAAACCAATCTCAAAAACAAGCTTAAACACAAAATGTGCTTTAAGACTCCTTAAAGCACCTTTTTGAGAAATTGTCTTACAAATGAGTTTTGAGTGGATAAATGCCCATGATTACACCTTAATAAACATGTGTACTAATTAGTATCACATTAGGAAGCCTAAATCAATGGGAAACCAAAAATGTCCCGAATATGTGCACTAATTTGTGAATAGTGCTCAAATAGTACTAGTTTTGATTTAAGTCAACTTTATTCGTTAAATGGCCAAACAAGGCCTTATGTGTGTTAATTAGTAAGGGGGATGGTTTTACATGGTGAGTCACCATGGGGAGCCAGCAAATTAAGGGAAAAGAAGAGTAAAAGAGAGAATAGTACTATTACCTTTTTAAAAGCAAATATCTTATACTAGCCTACCTCTCTCCTCTCTTCTTCATTTCTTTTCTTCCCCACCGATTTCTTCTTCTTATCTCTGTTCCAAACTGTTCCCAACCAGCTCCATACTTGCTCCACCTTGCTTTGTCCATAACTTGCTCATTTTAGCTCCAAATCAAAAACTAAGCGTAGATTTCTCTTAGTTAGACCAAGGCCTTGCTTCCTATCTTTTCAAAATTTGGAAAGCTTAATTTTGAGCCATGGGAAAACGCCATTGAAGGGGGAAAAACTAGCATGGGGTGTTCATTGTCCTCTCCAATCATTCAAGGTAAGGAAAATGTAAGAAAAAAACAAGTTTCCATCACACTTCTTTCATAACCAAAATTCATCTCTTCATGGGACCTTGTTTTATCCCTTGGTCTAGCTTCATTCTATTCTTCAAAGACTTGAGGAGGTCTTGTTTTGCTTCATTATGAAAGCCATTCCAATATTCAAAGGTAAACATACACTTTTAAGCTTAAAAACACATATTTTAACCTAAGGATGAATTCTATGAGTTTAGGCATATTGCTTAGAGCTCATTAGATTGTTTGAATGTGGATTAGAACATGGGTAATAGGATTGAAGTCCTTGCCGAAATCCAATCAAGAAAACCTAAGGAGGGAAGTAAGAGAAGCTTGAGGTAAATAAGGTAAATTGCTTACCTAATGGTGGTTTAAGACTTTAAGGGATGAGATTTAGATAAGTACTAATGTAGCTTAAAGCTTACATTATGTAATGGGTTATATAACCTTGGAAAAAGAATTTAAACAAGCTTGTGAACTTGTGACTAAGGAGCCATTAGGAATGAGTTAGTAAGATAAGTATATGGTGAATTAAGAGAGCACTTACATTTATATGGGAGCATTGTTGTGTGTATATGCAGGATGAAAGCTTTTATATGTGGGAAATTCAGTGTTTAAGTTTAAGTCATTTAAGGGCCTAAGAGCCATGTCATTTAAGGGCCTTAGTGCTATGCAATTTAAGATCATTGCACTATGTTGAGTTTGTTGTGAATGAGTCGATTTGGGTGAGAACATATGATGAGAAAGGACATAATGTGTGTGAGATGATTGAATGAGAAAAACAATGCATTTGGGCATGGTAATATACTAGAGGAGCTATGACGAAATTTGAGTAGAAAACAAAGTGTTTAGTGGTGGTTGTGAATTGATATGACCTAGGGTTTACTAGGATTCATTAAAAAGGAATTTGAGTGGAAATGAGTTAACTAAGGAGTTCTCGAGGATTAGAATGGCCTAGGAATGTCTAGGAGGAATTAGAGGTTAGGTGGGTGGATTAAACACACCGAGAACATGGAATGAGAATGTTAAGACTTGAGCAAAATCTGAAGGAAATGGAGTATAATGTTTTAAGAGGATTTAGGTGTGAACTTGAGAGTATAATAATGAGAACTTTTGGGTAGCTTGTGTAAGTGGTGAAGATGCTAGTGGTGGATTAATAAGGTTCTAGTTGGATGCTAATGTTAGGACTTTGGGTGATGGACGTGAAAATTGTAGGTGAATGTTGTAAATTGTCAAGGACAATGACCAGAAATGTACAAGGGTGTTTAACCATGAGCACGGTGAGTAAATTGAGAAAAGGGGATAGAAATGTATAAGGAGGGTGAAGCATGGTGAAACACCCCTAAATTAATTTAAATTAATTTAGGGGATTTCCTTTATTAAACCTTTAATAATACTATTAAGTATTAAATTATTATAGGGAATTATGAATATTAAATTATTGTATGGAATTACGAGTATTAATATTATATGGAATTATGGAAATTACTTTAGGGGATTCCTCCTATTTAACTCTAAAGAATACAATTAAATATTTAATTATTATATATTATTATATAGTATTACGAATTTAATAATAAGATTTATAAGTCAATAAATCTTGGGAATATTTTTAAACACTCCAAGTATATTATAAAGATTTTAGAAAGAGTTGGAACATTATTTTGAAACATAAAATTCAAAATAAAATTACAGAAAACTTAAAGCTTATTAAGCATTGCTAGGGTTGACTTTTTGAGAATGGTCAAACCAGCCCATGAAACCTATACCAATAAATAGGTTATGGAAAACCATGAAGATCGATAAAAAGAATGTCATAAACGGATCATCCTAGCCAAAGTTATGATCAAATGAAGTTTAGAGCCTAAATTTGGAAAAGGGCTGACGTGGCACGTCTGCTGAGTCAGCGCGTGCCTCGGGATTCGCGCCCTAGCACTTAGACGAATTTCATCTCCTATAATCTCGGTAACAGAAACCGGTTTTGCCCTATCTTGTGACATTCATAACTTTCTCATCTTATGGAATTTTTGAGTGCCGTCTTCTTTGTTGCCTTCTCCTACATTTCCTCTAAACAACCATAACTCACACTAACCCTAACTCATCCTAAATCAACCGGAAAATCGAATCAAAGTGGCCACTCTGCAAAACCCGAACTGCAGTTTCCAGTTTTCTTTCGAATTCAGGTAACTTCGTCTAGCCATAACTTCTTCGTTTCTCAGCCAAATTCCATGTTCTTTAGCTCGTTTTGAAGAGCTATAATCCCTCTAAAACTTTCATGTTGATGACCCAAGCCAATTCCCAACAGTTTGGAAGAAATAGGTGTCTAAAGTTTCGGATTCGTCACAGCATAAAATTATAGTTTTCTTTCCAGAAAACTCAAGGTAAACTCGCAACTTCCAGCTTCGATTTCTTTTTGTGTGTTGCGAGTTAGGAGGAGTTCTTGCTATCATTGTGTAGAGCTAAGTTTCTTCTTTAGATTAAGCCCAAGAACTAGTTCTAACTCCCTCTGTACTGTAAATTATAGTGTTGCAAAGTAGGCTACTCAATCGAATTGTAAAGGGGGCGTTTTTCCGGAAACCGAAAACTAATCCCTTCGATTCGAGCAATTCTGGTAAGTTTTCTTCAAATTCCTTCAACCTTGCTAAACTATGTTACATTATCGGTCAAAACCATGATTCAATTGCATCAATTACGCTTTAGATTGAGTGAATTTGACAGATTTGGTTTCGGAAACCCGTATGAACCCTAGCCTCGAAATCGAATTCGAAAACCATTGAATACTGCATTATAATTGGGGAAATTGGTATCATTAGAACCGTAATTGAATTTCAAAACCATAGAAACAAGAATCACTCAATTTGGTTCTGTAGATTGTGAGGAAATCATGATTTAGTACTCGGCTTTGATTTTGGATTCGGTGAAGAACTGGGCTTTCAGCAGCCGTTCGATCTTAGTAAAGAGATTTGGACGGCTGAGATTAAAACGTTTCAGAATTAGGTTATTTAAGCTTTTATTAATTCAAGTAAATAACTCGAACTCGTTGAGTTAATTTAAATACCTTCCCGAATGTATTTTGACTTGAAATTTTAACCATAGATTACTTATTTATTCTAGTTTATTTTGATGTAAATTAATATGGTTTTGGAGTTCTTAAACATAAGTTATGATTTTTGCACATTACGGGTTTGCTGGAATTATTTGGCTAAATTTAAAAGATATTTTTATAAAACAAAAATTTTATAATATGTCTAAAATGTTATAGTTACAGTCTATTAAATTTTGGAATTTTTGGGAAATTTTAAATGGTTTTAAAAATTGTGTTTATGAGTTTTTCATAAGAATAACTTATAATATAAGGGTTTTAATGTAACCAAAAATTAAAGTATAGATGATTAATAAACTTTATAGGTTGGGGAAAATATAATACGAAACTAACATTTAATACAGAATGTTAATAAGTTTTTTTTTTTGGGTATAAACTTTTAAGTGAAGTAAATATATTATATAATAAACAGATATATAAAAGAAATAAAATAGTAACTTAGGTTAACTCAAGGACTACAATTAATCTACATTTGTATAATTATATATATGGTAGTTAATATACTTAATATAAAACTAAGAGAAATACTTTATTTTATAACCATATTTTGGAGGTAGATATGAGTAAAAGTTAATATAAATAATTAAATGCAATAAAACTACATAAATAATGTCTTGAATAAATCCTAGTATACTATACGATAAATAATAAATAAAGACTAAAATACCGTATAGGAAATATAATACGAAGGAATTAAAGTTAAACTAAACCTCTACATAATACTATTAGAAGAATATTATATGAGGTGGTATTAAATTATAGTTATGTATTAGGCTTAAAGAGTACCTTTGAATTTCCAAGGTTTATATATAAACCATATTAAAATACATGTATAGTATTATTTGTCAATGACCAGAGTGTAAATCTAAAATTGGGATTAAGTAATAGTAAGTTAAAACTTAGGAAAAATTGTGATTAGATTACATAAAATGTTACACAAATAGATCTTATTCTATATTTGATGATAAACAAATGTAATACGTTTACATCTAAATGTTCTTAATATATAAACAATAATAAAATAAATAAAATACTTTTACATCTAAATGTGAGGTGGATTAGTAAGTCTAGATTTAATCATTTCTTAACATCTATGGTATTGTAATATAATTTAATGTTTTAAGATAAAATCATTAAAAGGATTATGATATAAAACCATATCAATCTATGATTTGGAAATTTATCTAAATAATAATCCTTAAGGGTCTTGGCATTAGATAGCCATATAAATACATTTATTACTAGTATTCAGATGTGAGTTTATAATTAAGTGATGTATTCAGTATTTAGAACTTATGAAAGGTTTGTAAATAGGAATTAGATACTTAAAACCTTTGGTTAGATGAAACTAGGTTATATAAGAGATCATATGATCTACTTTACACATTGAAAGTATTAATATATCATTTGAATATAAGGTATGGGATTTTTCAGAATATATTATCTTATTACATAATTAACAATTTCACTTAAGAATCAGAGTTTAACTCTTAGATAAATTTTACCTTATGTGTAACACCCCATCCAAAGCCTATCGTGGTTATCGCAATCTGAACACTTAATCGAAAACGTCGCAGCGGAAATAAACAACACCTGACCTGCCACGGTCTGATCGTTAGAATATACCGGATTAACATTTACAATACTTAACCAAAATACTTATCCAACTCAAAACATCAACATCCACAATCCCACATCCGACCGAGTACTAGTATCTCAAACGTAATCTTAAACTTACAACAGTTTAATATAAACAGTCGGGTGCACAGGCGCAACCCGAATTCAAAATAAATGTCCCCACCTAAATCTAACCGCTCCTACTCTCATAGTGCGTCCTCATGGGCCTCTTACCTGCAAGTGTAAAAATAGCCCCCGAGGGGGTCAGCACGAATGCTGGTACACCCTCTCATGGCCCCCAAGCTAACGGGCTACGACGACTAATTGTCGATAGCATGGAAATTGATTACTACACAAACATAATATGAAGTGCAATAACAATAACCACATATGAACATATATAGTTCACAAGCAATGAACGACTCAAGCGTTCCCTTAACAAGTGGTTAGTAACCCCCTCCTTAGTCCTCATTTCCTTAATCTCAGTTCCTTACCTTACCTTAATCTTAATCTCAGTCTCAATCTTAATCTCAGTATACAAACCTTTCCTGGAAGGGATTGGTTGTAGCTTAATTCGAACCTGGGATTTGGGTGATCCCACCGCACCATCTTAATGCCACCTACTCTGGACGGGAGTCCAGCGTAGCTGAGCCGGCAACCGGCCCTAGGCTACAAGTCCGAAGACAAGTCCTTAAGCGGAGGGCGGATCTGATTCAGATACCGTCCCCTTTCACTTAGCATGCATGACCGGAGATCGGTCCCGGGTTTCCTCACTCAAGTTCCAGTTAGTAGACATCTTAAACACCATGTGCTAGCTAAGCCTTATCGGGCATTAACCAACAACCATCAACTTAACTCTTATTCTTAACTCAGTAAGTACTAAACTTGGTTAGTAACAATCTCAAATCTCGCGGGTTAGTGTAAATATAACACAATCACAACGAGAGCAATATAACCGGTTGCATGCTTTATCTTGTTTAGTCATAGCAAATAAACAGATAGCACACAAGCCGAGGGACACCTCGTTAGCAAGCAGGTCACGAAAAGGATTGTACCGTTCACCGTCGATCGTTGTTTGACTAATCTTCTTCGGGGTCCCAACTCACAAACCTAAAACATTCATTCATTTTAGGTTATTAGTTATTTGCACCTTACTTAACTCACTTAGTCCCTAAGGACTTCCACTCAATAACCTCTCAAGTCTTTATCACTTAGTCTTACAAACTCAACTTTAAACACTAAAACTTATACTTAATCTTAACTTAATTCCTTAAGTTCTTAGGGTCCCAATCATTACTACCCTACCAAGGGCATACCTCATTACCCATTACCATTCTTAGAAATTGAAATTTCTTTTTTTTTATTTTTTTTGGCTCGACCGGACTTACCGACCGGACTTGCCAAGTCCGGTCCATTCCAGTACCTTTTACCGTTGGAAAATTCACTCCGACCGGACTTACATGTCCGGTCCTATGTCCGGTCGATTCCAGAGACTTATAATCCGTACTAAATTCATGCCGACCGGACTTGACAAGTCCGGTCCCATGTCCGGTCCATTCCAGAAACATTTTCCCTCTCACAAAACAAGCCCGCCCGGACTTGTAAGTCCGGTCCCCAAGTCCGGTCGATTCCAGAAACATTTTCCGGTAGTGTAACAGAGCCCGACCGACCTTGCAAGTCCGGTCCTAAGGCCGGTCGGCTCTAAAAACTTGTTTCTAATTTCTTTTTCAACTCCAAACTTCTCCTCATATATCCTCATATGTTATAACCTCATTTGGGCACCTCAAATACACCTTAAGCCCTCCTTAAAATACCTTAATTCATCCACCAAAATCCATCTTAGTCATTATGCATTTTCCTTGTAATAATGCTAACACTTGTAATGTTTTCCTCTAGGTTTCTAGGTGGTGGTTCATACCTAGTGTAACCACTATGCCAAATGTTTCCTTCACCACTATAACATCATCTCCCAAGCATCTCTCACTATCTAAACTCTTTTAAGCATTCACTTAAAGTTCCTTAACAAGATTAAACTTCCATCATCATTACATTATTTCCTTACTAGATGTGCACCAACATTTGCCTAAGTCCTAAATAACCAAATACATTCTTTTGATTCCTAAATACTCCATGGTGATACCTAAGTCATCATAAGTCATTAAAACATCTTAACTTCACCCTTTTTCATCAAGACAACCCATAGAACATTCCTAGTACTTCCTTAGTCATTAAATTCCCTTAGGATATCTTAAACACTTAAACTCTCCTTTAAATTTCGCCATGGGTTCTCTAGTATATAATACCTCCTAACACATGGTTTTTCTCCATCAAACAACCACTACACACAAATTCTCATCACAATAGCTTAACACCCAATTTACACTAAAACTTCACCACATCATATAATGCTTAAACTTAAAATGCTTGGCACTTAGGCCCTTAAATGACAATAATCTTAACCACTGAATTTCCACATATATATGCCTTCAACCTGCGAATACACTCAACAAGGCTCCCATTGAAATAAAATGCTTCTTGTACTTCACCTTTATATTCTTAAGCTATCTCTTTTCTCATTTGCTCCTTAGTCACAAGTTCACAAGAATAGTCATTGTTTCTCCTAGGTTTTATAGCACCTTCCCAATATAAACTCTACACCAAACTCATCATATACCCATATCTCATTCCCTTAAACAACAAGACAACTTAAGGTAAGTAATTTACCTTGTTTTCTCACAAGCTTACAAGCTTTTCTCCTTAGGTTTTCTTTGTTCAATCTCGGTCACCAATGTGATTCTCCTTGCCAATGTTCTAACCAATATCCAATGACTCCAATGAGTACTAGATAACACATTAACCCTAAGGAACAAACCCTAGGTTTAAAAATATGTTTTAAGGTATTAATGTGATTGTTTTACCTTGGTTTTCTCAAGACAACTTGGATGTGAAGCAAGAAGGACCTCCTTCTCCTTTGAAGAGTAGAAACAAGCTAGAACAAGGCATAAACATGGAGTCCCATGAGTATATATTTTCGGTCAAGTGAAGAAAATGGTGGAAACCTAGATTTTCTTACACTTTCTTTACCTTAAGAGAATGGAGATGCCAATGGAGTCTCCAAACTTGAATTTCCTCCTCTAATGGTGGTTTGACTTGGCACCAAAATGAAGCTCTTGAAGTTTTGAAAAGATATAAAGGAGGAGCTTGAGCTAACTAAGAAGAATATGTATTTTGTTTTGGATTTGGAGCTAAATGAGCAAGATGTGTGCAAGAGAAGGTGGAGCTAGCATGGAGAGGAGCTTCACGTTAATGGAAGAGAAAGAGAGCAAGAAAACCGTGTGAACAAGGAAGAATGAGGAAGTGAGGAGAGAGAATCACTAAAGGTGAGATATTATGTAAAAAGGTGAATAGTACTTTAGGCTTTAAAAGACTTATTTGCTTTCTTAATACTTAATGAGTCATGAAGGTGGTGACTCACCCCTTAAGAAACCGGCCCCTTTTTAGTAATGAGGGTAGTTTAGTCTTTGTTGACCAAATGTCTCACTTATATAGACTTATGTTATAAACTAGCTTAATAAATTCACTATTCATCAAAAACAAGGCACACTGTTGTGAAATTTTTGATTTCCCATTGATATAGACCTCCAAATGTGATACTATATAGTACACATATTAATTAAAGAGTAATGATGGACATTTAGCCATTCAAAACTCATTTACAAGACAATTTTTCAAAAAACGTGCTTAAGACTCCTTAAAGCACATTTTGTGTTTTAACTTGTTTCAAGCTGGTTTTCTTTGGTAATTGACTTAAAATGACCATTAGGATATTACTAAGGTCTTAGAACAATATTTGGGTACTCTCCCATGTCTCTCGAAGCTTAGAGCACGTTTTTGCTTAAACTGTTTTTGGTGTTTCCTTATATTTCTTTGATAGAAATGTTTCTTAATGTTTCTAAGGCATTATTTAGCCTTCTTATATCTTAGTTTATCATTTGAACACCATATCTAAGTTTGGGGTATTTCATTATGTTAATATGTAATGCTGATCCTAAAACATGATAAAGGGAATTAATTTATTAAGTTATTCCTTTGAAACCTTAGGGTTGTAAAACAATTTAAAACGTATTTAAGACTTAAGTTTATTGAAGTTTAGTATAAAAGGATTATACATAGACTATGGGGGGAATGTGTGTAAAAATAAAACATTTAGGAAATTAAATGTAAGTAAGGATACATAAAAGGTTGTACTAAACACCTTATTGTATAGGTAATAATAAAACATATAATATAACTTGTGAATACTAAATGTAGGATTAATTCGATCAAACTAAGTTAACTATAGTATAGTTATTCAGGATGAGAAGCTATTTTACGTCTTATGACAAGTTTATTGATGGTTGTAATTAAAAGTCATTCTGAACTAAAGGTGAGATAATTGAGTTTAGCAGTTCAATTAAGTTTTACTAAAACACGTCTACAACACTACGATTCCAATATACAAGATGTAGAACTTAATTAAGTTAAGGGAAAGACTTAATCATAATGGGTTATCTAGTAGATATTGTTTAAGTACATAATCTTTACATTGTGAGATAATAGTATAGTATTCTGAGATGAATCCATCATAGGTCATAATACAATGTTTATTATAAATTAAGAATAAAGGTATTGAGCTTAAGATTATTATGGAAATTCTTAGATTTAATTATATAATATAAACACATTTATGTTATAAAGGACTCAAAAGTCTTGAATGTGGGGATTGTGGTTAAATATGAATAAAGTGGATAGGTGTGGACAATTGGCAGGTGTTGATAAAATACATTCCTTGATCCTACAACCTTGGGCTATACAACCTTCTAAAATAAGTCAAAGGTTATACATAACATTTAAGCGAAGGCTTATAAGATAATTGAGACTTAGAAATAAGAGTGAGGAGTTTATTTAAGCTTAACGTGGGCTACAAGTGATTGATGATAAACTACCTTTAATATTCTTCAGAGTACTGTTGATTGTTTGCGCAAGTTGACTAGTACTGCTACAACGTTACCCAGGTACGATTTCTCGTACTCCGATATTTTTGCTGATTGACTTGTGGATTGTTTTGGAAAACGCTAACTGACTTAAAGAGGAATTTCTAAAAAGGAAATGGTTGTGTGACTAACTCAGCTTGTGTGACTAACTAAGCCTTGAATGCAAAACTCACTTGGGTAATGGTTCCTTCTATTTGGTTGTTCCATTAGACATTGACTGCTTAGGGTTTACGCTTCTGCACTCTGTAGGACTGAGTGTTTTCGTATTGCTCTGGATAGTTAGTGTTCTGGTGGAAAGCTGGAAAAAGGTCAATTCTTCTTTTGACTCTGGATATCGTTTCATCCATGAGCTGGTTCTTGAGGTTTCGACATGTGCGCGTCTTCAATGGTAACAGTGAGGGGTTGTATATCCCCTGTCCCAAAAGGGACGTGATAGACAGTGAGGGGCTGTATATCTCCTGTCCCAAAAGGGACGTTGTAGACAGTGAGGGGCTGTATATCCCCTGTCCATAGTGGACATAGTTAACAGAGAGGAGCTGTATATCCCCTGTCCTTAGTGGATGTGGTAAACAGTGAGGGGTTGTATATCCCCTGTCCTAAAAGGACGTACTTGGCGGTGGGGGCCATCTCTCCCAATTGAATTTATTCCACTCTTGAGTATATTTTGTCTATGGGATTCAGCTTTCTGAAATGGTGGGGACATAAACTGTCTACCACGGGTTATAGGTATTCATATAATTCCTAGTCCTTTGTGACTACCTGAGTCTTTCTATTCTTAACCATAATTGGTTCTAACATCAATAATGGATGCTCACTAACTATATGGTGTGATTTCTTAAGTGGTTGATTTGGTTTTTAAGTTCTTTGTCTCTATCCTTAACTTGTTCTCTCTTCTCTATGATTGATTGTTTTGAAGTGCCTCCTTCCCCTGTTTTACTTTCAAGAGTTTAATTTCAAGTTATTGTTTATTTTGAAGAGTTATGTTTTAAAGATTGTTTTGGAGAATTGTACCAGTTCCATTCCAGGGAACTGACTCACCCCTCCCGGGTGGGCTGCTTGGTTTCATCTTGCAGGTATTAATTGTTTATACAGGTGGCCACGAAGAGCATGAGTGATTGGGATGGGAATTAAGAATTGTGGAGAGTTATTCTATTTTACTAGTAGTTATGTTTATGTTGTTTCTCTCGAGTTCAGACCGTAGCTTTTTGTAATTTTATAAGTTGTAATTGGTGAGGTTTGGTGTCGGGTGTTTGGAACCCAATGGTCTGTCAACGCCAGAAGAGATTTTATATTCCGCTGTATTTATTGTAAGTAGGGGCATTACAGGAAGTGGTATCAGAGCGTAGTTATGCTTTGAACCGAGGAAACAAGCCGAGTGAAATACTTAGATTATAGGTGCACTTAAAACTGGGGAATTGGGGTAGAATTGGGAAGTGAGGATTCCAGTAAGGCACGACTCCTAACCCTTCTTAGATTAGTGAATGATTTCTTTATACACTTTTCTTTTTATGAATATTTGTAGAGAATGGTGTGCTGTTGTTCTGTTCGAACGTTAAACTACAGTAGAAATATAGGTTGGAATATCATCTATTGAGTATGTTAAGATTTTGGTTGGGATAAATCACATATTAAGCTATTTTCAAAAGCATACTTATGGAGAATACATGGCTAGGAATACAATTCCTTAAGAGCAAGTACACATGCTCCTAGAAATTTTAAAGAATACTTTTGGTTGAAAACATTATACAAATAGAACTTTAAATAACTAAATTAGTATTGATATTAGGTGAAAGTACTTCAACTCCTTTAAAGTTTGAAAATAAATCTCATGAACTACTTGGTATCAATTTATTACCTAAAGATAATGTTTAACATAAATCTTAAGTCTAGAAAATTATTAAGCTAACAAACACTAGTAGCATACACCCGAACCCATAAACCACACTAAAACTCTATGCTAACTTTGGAAAGAAAACACCTAAACCTAACACCCTACAGGAAGTGCCTGGTGCGACGAACTCCTAGGCTGAAAGTAGTGGGGGTGCACACCCACTTCTAGAAGTTTAGGGGCTAGACAAGCCTTGTCATCTGACCGTAAATAATATTCTACGCAGGTGATGGATTGTGTTGAACTTGAGGGGAAGTGGTGGTAAGACGTTACCATCATGAAATCTTGAGCTGGGCATATTTCATTACTAGCCACACTGAACAATTCAAAACTTATATATTAAGATCCAGTACTAAATTCATACATGTAAAGAGTTTACCGAGTTAAATCCTTGGTGAAAAATACTTACCTATGGAGTGAAAACACATGAGTAATATCAAACTAAATGCTATTGAGCCTTACATACTTGGAGTATTGAGCGTCTAGTGAAAAATTGAGAGTTACTTAAAGATTTGGAAATCCTCATGTTTATTTAGAAGTTTAACATTATACATAGATAAAATTTTAGAAGTCACACTAAGAGTGATATTTACAAAAGCCACCATTGTCTAAGGGAGTATTAGATTTAATAATCAGAAGAATACTTACATAGAACAAACCTTAAGAAAAATAATTACCAAGAGTGAGTGAGTTTTCATTATACTAGTTCAGTTGACTTAAAATTTTTTAGAGTTCCCTACCTTAAAAAATGTAATTTTAAGATAAAGGAATCAGATTTTTGGAGCTACATTATAATTAATAAGAACATCCTAAAACTTTGCCTTGTGTGAAATTATGTAAATATATAATAAGTAAATTTTATGAAGTAAATACCTAATGGTTCGTCTAGAATACTATAGTTAATTATAAAAACAATTGAAACTTGAAAAGTCACAGAAAATATTTATTTTATAGAGTTTTAACATATGGTTGGCTAATCAACACTCGAAGATAATTTTGAAAGATTATCTAGGATTATTAAATGATCTGAAATATTATTTTAAACTACTCAAGTATGTTACACCTGAGTTGAAGCTTGTTAATATAATTGATATGATAAAATGAACATATAATGGTCATACAATGAATGGATAATAATCATAAGATAAAATTTTATAACAGTTAAGAAAATACAAATGCAAAACAATCAAGAGATACATATATATATATCGATCTCAGATAAAATCAACGGTGCGATAAAATTTACAACAAAGCTAGTTAATAAGGTGTTGAATTCTTTGAATGTGTCGTTAGTAGCGGTACGAGGGCGTACCTTAGCTCTTTTAAGGGGGATATACTGGCATACTCTTCCTTCGTCACCTCATCCAGATTATGCCATGTTGCCTTATTAGCAGAACGAGAGGTGTTTTTATGTGCTTGGATTTTACATTATGACACAGTATAGGACTATTGATTTTCATCATGCTATGTCTTGGTATATCTTGGTTCGTTTTGACTTTGAGTAATCTCGAGTGGAATGTTGTTATGGAAATGGATGGAAATAAAGGATTGGATTGGTATGGAGTTTCATTGGAATTATTATTGTCTCAGCACACCCGAAGCGGTGTGAGTGCCTATTAGTTGATTTTTAAACTTCGAGGCGAAGTTTCTTTTAAGGGGGATATACTGAAATACCCCTAAATTAATTTAAATTAATTTAGGGGATTTCCTTCATTAAACCTTTAATAATACTATTAAGTATTAAATTATCATAGGGAATTATGAATATTAAATTATTGTATGGAATTATGAGTATTAATATTATATGGAATTATGGAAATTACTTTAGGGGATTCCTCCTATTTAACTCTAAAGAATACAATTAAATATTTAATTATTATACATTATTATATAGTATTACGAATTTAATAATAAGATTTATAAGTCAATAAATCTTGGGAAAATTTCTAAACACTCCAAGTATATTATAAAGATTTTAGAAAGAGTTGGAACATTGTTTTGAAACATAAAATTCAAAATAAAATTACAGAAAACTTAAAGCTTATTAAGCCTTGCTAGGGTTGACTTTTTGAGAATGGTCAAACCAGCCCATGAAACCTATACCAATAAATAGGTTATGGAAAACCATGAAGATCGATAAAAAGAACGTCAAAAACAGATCATCCTAGCCAAAGTTATGATCAAATGAAGTTTAGAGCCAAAATTTGGAAAAGGGCTGACGTGGCACGTCTGCTGAGTCAGCGCGTGCCTCGGGATTCGCGCCCTAGCACTTAGACGAATTTTATCTCCTATAATCTCGGTAACAGAAACCGGTTTTGCCCTATCTTGTGACCTTCATAACTTTCTCATCTTATGGAATTTTTGAGTGTCGTCTTCTTTGTTGCCTTCTCCTACATTTCCTCTAAATAACCATAACTCACACTAACCCTAACTCATCCTAAATCAACCGGAAAATCGAATCAAAGTAGCCACCCTGCAAAACCGGAACTACAGTTTCCAGTTTTCTTTCGAATTCAGGTAACTTCGTCTAGCCATAACTTCTTCGTTTCTCAGCCAAATTCCATGTTCTTTAGCTCGTTTTGAAGAGCTATATTCCCTCTAAAACTTTCATGTTGATGACCCAAGCCAATTCCCAACCGTTTGGAAGAAATAGGTGTCTAAAGTTTCGGATTCGTCACAGCATAAAATTATAGTTTTCTTTCCAGAAAACACAAGGTAAACTCGCAACTTCCAGCTTCGATTTCTTTTTGTGTGTTGAGAGTTAGGAGGAGTTCTTGCTATCATTATGTTGAGCTAAGTTTCTTCTTTAGATTAGGCCCAAGAACTAGTTCTAACTCCCTCTATACTGTAAATTATAGTGTTGCAAGGGGGTGTTTTTCTGGAAACCGAAAACTAATCCCTTTGATTCGAGCAATTCTGGTAAGTTTTCTTCAAATTCCTTCAACCTTGCTAAACTATGTTACATTATCGGTCAAAACCATGATTCAATTGCATCAATTACGCTTTAGATTGAGTGAATTTGACAGATTTGGTTTCGGAAACCCGTATGAACCCTAGCCTCGAAATCGAATTCGAAAACCATTGAATACTGCATTATAATTGGGGAAATTGGTATCATTAGAACCGTAATTGAATTTCGAAACCATAGAAACAAGAATCACTCAATTTGGTTCTGTAGATTGTGAGGAAATCGTGATTTAGTACTCGACTTCGATTTTGGATTCGGTGAAGAACTGGGCTTTCAGCAGCCGTTCGATCTTAGTTAAGAGATTTGGACGGCTGAGATTAAAACGTTTCAGAATTAGGTTATTTAAGCTTTTATTAATTCAAGTAAATAACTCTAACTTGTTGAGTTAATTTAAATACCTTCCCGAATGTATTTTGACTTGAAATTTTAACCATAGATTCCTTATTTAGTCTAGTTTATTTTGATGTAAATTAATATGGTTTTGGAGTTCTTAAACATAAGTTATGATTTTTGCAAGTTACGGGTTTGCTGGAATTATTTGGCTAAATTTAAAAGATATTTTTATAAAATAAAAATTTTATAATATGTCTAAAATGTTATAGTTACAGTATATTAAATTTGGGAATTTTTGGGCAATTTTAAATGGTTTTAAAAATTGTGTTTATGAGTTTTTCATAAGAACAACTTATAATATAAGGGTTTTAATGTAACCAAAAATTAAAGTATAGATGATTAATAAACTTTATAGGTTGGGGAAAATATAATAAGACTAAACTAACATTTAATACAGAATGTTAATAAGTTTTTTTGGGTATAAACTTTTAAGTGATAAATATATATAAACATATATATAAAAGAAATAAAATAGTAACTTAGATTAAATCAAGGAACTAAATTAATCTACATTTATATTAATTATATAATATGGTAGTTAATATACTTAATTGTGATACCCAGTGTAGGGGTCACCTCCCACATCGACCGGGAGAGCGCACGAACCACACCTTATAGGTGTGGGGATACTCTCCCCTTGTGAGAGGCCTTTTGAGTGGTGTGAGTACCACCCTCAGAAACAAAACCGTGCGGGCTGCGGCCCAAAGCGGACAATATCTCACATGTGGGTTAAGACTGGGCTGTTACATATGGTATCAGAGCCAGGCCCAGGTCGGTGTGCCAGCGGGGACGCTGGGCTCCCAAGGGGGGTAGAGTGTGATACCCATGTAGGGGTCACCTCCCACATCGACCGGGAGAGCGCACGAACCACACCTTATAGGTGTGGGGATACTCTCCCCTTGTGAGAGGCCTTTTGAGTGGTGTGAGTACATCACCCTCAGAAAGAAAACCGTGCGGGCTGCGGCCCAAAGCGGACAATATCTCAAATGTGGGTTAAGACTGGGCTGTTACATTAATAGAAACTAAGGGAAATACTTTATTTTATAAACCATATTTTGGAGGTAGATATGTATAAAAGTTAATATAAATAATTAAATGCAATAAAACTACATAAAGAATGTCTAGAATAAATCCTAGTATACATATACGATAAATAAATAAATAAAAGACATAAAATACCTTATAGGAAATATAATACGAAGGAATTAATAAGTTAAACTCAACCTCTACATAATACTATTAGAAGAATATTATATGAGGTGGTATTAATTTATAGTTATGTATTAGGCTTAAAGAGTACCTTTGAATTTCCAAGGTTTATATATAAACCATATTAAAATACATGTATAGTATTATTTGTCAATGACCAGAGTGTAAATCTAAAATTGGGATTAAGTAATAGTAAGTTAAAACTTAGGAAAAATTATGATTAGATTACATAAAATGTTACACAAATAGATCTTATTCTATAATTGATGATAAACAAATGTAATACGTTTACATCTAAATGTTCTTAATATATAAACAATAATAAAATAAATAAAATACTTTTACATCTAAATGTGAGGTGGATTAGTAAGTCTAGATTTAATCATTTCTTAACATCTATGGTATTGAAATATAATTTAATGTTTTAAGATAAAATCATTAAAAGGATTATGATATAAAACCATATCAAACTATGATTTGGAAATTTATATAAATAATAATCCTTAAGGGTCTTGGCATTAGATAAGCCATATAAAATACATTTATTACTAGTATTCAGGATTTGAGTTTATAATTAAGTGATGTATTCAGTAGTTAGAACTTATGAAAGGTTTGTAAATAGGAATTAGATACTTAAAACCTTAAAACCTTTGGTTAGATGAAACTAGGTTATATAAGAGATCATATTGATCTACTTTACAACATTGAAAGTATTAATATATCATTTGAATATAAGGTATGGGGATTTTTCAGAATATATTATCTAATTGCATAATTAACAATTTCACTTAAGAATCAGAGTTTAACTCTTAGATAAATTTTACCTTATGTTAATATGTAATGCTGATCCTAAAACATGATAAAGGGAATTAATTTATTAAGTTATTCCTTTGAAACCTTAGGGTTGTAAAACAATTTAAAACGTATTTAAGACTTAAGTTTATTGAAGTTTATAAAAGGATTATACATAGACTATGGGGGGAATGTGTGTAAAAATAAAACATTTAGGAAATTAAATGTAAGTAAGGATACATAAAAGGTTGTACTAAACACCTTATTGTATAGGTAATAATAAAACATATAATATAACTTGTGAATACTAAATGTAGGATTAATTCGATCAAACTAAGTTAACTATAGTATAGTTATTCAGGATGAGAAGCTATTTTACGTCTTATGACAAGTTTATAGATGGTTGTTATTAAAAGTCATTCTGAACTAAAGGTGAGATAATTGAGTTTAGCAGTTCAATTAAGTTTTACTAAAACACGTCTACAACACTACGATTCCAATATACAAGATGTAGAACTTAATTAAGTTAAGGGAAAGACTTAATCATAATGGGTTATCTAGTAGATATTGTTTAAGTACATAATCTTTACATTGTGAGATAATAGTATAGTATTCTGAGATGAATCCATCATAGGTCATAATACAATGTTTATTATAAATTAAGAATAAAGGTATTGAGCTTAAGATTATTATGGAAATTCTTAGATTTAATTATATAATATAAACACATTTATGTTATAAAGGACTCAAAAGTCTTGAATGTGGGGATTGTGGTTAAATATGAATAAAGTGGATAGGTGTGGACAATTGGCAGGTGTTGATAAAATACATTCCTTGATCCTACAACCGTGGGCTATACAACCTTCTAAAATAAGTCAAAGGTTATACATAACATTTAAGCGATGGCTTATAAGATAATTGAGACTTAGAAATAAGAGTGAGGAGTTTATTTAAGCTTAACGTGGGCTACAAGTGATTGATGATAAACTACCTTTAATATTCTTCAGAGTACTGTTGATTGTTGGCGCAAGTTGACTAGTACTGCTACAACGTTACCCAGGTACGATTTCTCGTACTCCGATATTTTTGCTGATTGACATGTGGAATGTTTTGGAAAACACTAACTGACTTAAAGAGGAATTTCTAAAAAGGAAATGGTTGTGTGACTAACTCTGCTTGTGTGACTAACTGAGCCTTGAATGCGAAACTCACTTGGGTAATGGTTCCTTCTATTTGGTTGTTCCATTAGACATTGACTGCTTAGGGTTTACGCTTCTGCACTCTATAGGACTGAGTGTTTGTTTTGTATTGCTCGGGTAGTTAGTGTTCTGGTGGAATTTAGAAAAAAGGTCAATTCTTCTTTTGACTCTGGATATCGTTTCATCCATGATCTGGTCTTGAGGTTTCGACGTGCGCGACGTCTTCAATGGTAACAGTGAGGGGCTGTATATCCCCGTCCCAAAAGGGACGTGATAGACAGTGAGGGCTGTATATCCCCTGTCCAAAAGTGACGTTTGTAGCCACGTGAGGGGGTTGTATATCCCCTGTCCTTAGTGGACGTAGTTAACAGAAGGGGCTGTATATCCCCTGTTCCTTAGTGGACGGGGTAACAGTGAGGGGCTGTAATCCCCTGTCCTAAAAGAACGTACTTGGCGGTGGGGGCCATCTCTCCCAATTGAATTATTCCACTCTTGAGTATTTTTGTCTAAGGGATTCAGCTTCTGAAATGGTGGGGACATAAACTCTACCAGGGTTATGGGTTTTCATATCATTGCCTAGTCCTTTGTGTACTACCTGAGTCCTTTCTTTCTATTCTTAACCCAGAATTGGTTCTAACATCAATAATGGATGCTCACTACTAACATTGGTGTGATTTCTGAAGCGGTTGATTTGGTTTTTAAGTTCTTTGTCTCTATCCTTAACTTGTTCTCCTCTTCTCTATGATTGATTGTTTTGAAGTGCCTCCTTCCCCTGTTTTACTTTCAAGAGTTTAATTTCAAGTTACTGTTTATTTTGAATTTATGTTTTAAAGATCGTTTTGGAGAATTGTACCAGTTCCATCCATTCCAGGAACTGACTCACCCCTCCCGGGGTGGGCTTCTTGGTTTCATCTTGCAGGTATTAATTGTTTATACATGTGGCCACGAAGAGCATGAGTGGATGGGATGTTAAGAATTGTGGAGAGTTATTATCTATTTTACTAGTAGTTATGTTTATGTTGTTTCTCTCGAGTTCAGACCGTAGCTTTTTGTAATTTTATAAGTTGTAATTGGTGAGGTTTGGTGCCGGGTGTTTGGAACCCAATGGTCTGTCAACGCCAGTAGAGATTTTATATTCCGTTGTATTTATTGTAAGTAGGGGCGTTACACATGGTCAAGGTAAATGAAGAACAATGTTAAGGTGTTAATAGGATGGAATGAAATGTATAGGTATGTTCAAGTTTAGGAATATGAGTAACAAAGGGAATGGAGAGAAAATTGTGCATGGAGATGCAAGATGACCTTGAGGAAGTTTTGGTAAATAGAAGGAGGATGAATGGTGTTGTGGAATGGTCAAACTTTTTAGGAGGGAACACTTAGGTTAGTTGAAGTTCTAGGTAATTTACATGTTGTAAATGTAAGGAATCAAATGTTAAGTGTTAGGAGTTTTGTAAGGATTGAGTAAATGGTTAAGAGAATCTCTGGTGGGTGAATTAATGGGTTTAAAGGATGTTCTAATGTGTGGTTGGAGTGCCCAAATGAGATTAGAACATACTAGGATATATAAGGTGAAGTTTGGAGTCAAATGGGCTATTAAAAAAAAGGGTCTAGAGCTGACCGACCTTGGGGACCGGACTTGCAAGGTCGGTCCAGCCCAGTTTACCCAGCCGGAAAACTTTCTGGAATGGACCGACCTTGGGGACCGGACTTGTAAGGTCGGTCGGGCTTGAATTTTGTGTAAGGATTAAGTCTCTGGAATAGACCAACCTTGGGACCGGACTTGCATGGTCGGTCATGCCTAAACTTCTGATGGTAATATGTCACTGGAATGGACCGACCTTGGGTAAGGTCGGTCGACCCTTAAGTTGTAAAAAAAAAAATTATTAATTAAAATTATTATTACTATTTTAAGGATGGTAAGTGGTGTTAGTAGTAAGCCGTTAAGAGGGTAAGGATGATTAGATGAATAAGCATTTAAGGACTTAAGGGGTTAAGTTAAGTAAATTGTTTAACTATTTAAAGTTAAGTGATAAGAACTTAAGTGGTATTAGATTGGGAACATTAACGGCTAAGTATGCTAAGTAAGTTGGGTTAAGATTAAGTAATAAATAACCTAAAACTGAATGAATGTTTTAGGACTTGAGAGTTTGGACTCTGGAGGAGAGTAAGCAACCGAACGACCAATGGTGAACGGTACAGTCTTCTTGTGACCTGCTTGCTAACGAGGTGTCCCTCAGCTTGTGTGCTATTTGTTTTTGTGTGCCCACTAAACAAGATAAAGCATGCAACGGAATATTATGTTGATCGTATTGTTGTGTGATGTTTGAAAACTAACACAACTTACCGTGAGAACTTACTAACTAGCGTTTAGTAAAGTATTGTATGAGATTAAAGAACACTCCCGAATATTGTTTACTTTGTAACCGAAAGAGGTTAACTAACAAACATTAACTTGAGACTTTCTACTAACTAGAACTTGGGGGGAGTGAGGAATCCGGGACTGACTCCGGTCATGCATGTTAAGGAAAGGCGGTCGGTATCTAAAGCAGATCCGACTCCCGCTTCAGGACTTATCTTCAGACTTGTTGTCTAGGGTCAAATGTCGGCTCAGCTACATTGAACATCCAGTCCAAGGTAGGAGGCATTAAGATGGTGCGGTTGGATCACCTAAATCCTAAATTTTAAGATAAGTTGTTTATTCAACCAATGGAGTTAATAGCTCATTGACTAGGGTTGCTTTTGACTCGACAAAAATAAACATTGAGATAAGATACAACCATTTCTATTTAAAGAATGGTTTGTATTCTAAAACTGAGGTAAGCTACAACCATTTCTATTTAAAGAATGGTTTGTTTTCTAAGACTAAGATAAGGATTAAGATTGAGGTAAGACAAGGTTGGACTGAGATTAAGAGGAAACATAACTTAAGGAGTTAAAAAATTGATTCACTAATTTAGAGAACACATTTAAGTCGTTCATTGTGTTTGAACTTTGATTGTTCATATTTGGCTTGTTGTTTATTGCACATTCTATTATGTTGTGCATCTAATCAACCTCCATGCTATTGACAATTAGTCGTCGTAGCCACGTTAGCTTGGGGCCATGAGAGGATCGTACCAGCAATTTTGCTGACCCCCTTTGGGGGCTGTTTTTATTTTGCAGGTGAACGTCAGAAGGCGACCGTCATGAGAGTAAGATGGGGTAGATGTGTCCCGTGTTAAGTGTGGCCTACGAGTTGTGCATGTACATTTGTATGGTATTTTGAGTTAGTAAGTTGTATAGTATATGAGGGGATTGTAAGAATGATATGTATTTGGTTAAGACTTGTAAGTACTAATGTTCGGTATATTCTGTTGGTCAGACCGTGGCAAGGTCCTGGAATGTATTTGATTCCGCTGCAACGTTTGTATATATGGTGATAAGTTTGTGATAACAATGATTGGATCGAGATGGGGTGTTACACAGGTGAAGCTGGTTGTGGAAAAAAACTGATTAAGGCTTACCTGGTTGTGGCTTCTTCTTTTTTTTGGATACAGAACTGGGATGTTCTTCCTGGGGGGATTTGGCACTCTTCATGGGTTTGTTTCACAAGAAATGTCACGCAAGGATTGGGGGGGAAAGTGAGTTAGTCAGTAGAGAAACTCAGACACGAAAACAGAAAGAAAGTAGGGACTGGAACAACATGATTTTTTTCTTTGAATTCATAGCCTTACCTTAGCAGTTCTTGAGGAGGATTTAGTCTCATGTTTACCCCAGGGCTTTACCAGCGATTGGCATGCAAGATCTTGCGTGAGACAGAGAGAAAGTTAGAGGAGTTCATACTTGTGTTATCGGGAAAGGAAACCAATCAGAAGAAAAGGAAAGAAGCCCAGCAACACTTACCTTGTGTATTAGAGTCAGAGAAAGTGGAGGGAGTTCCTGCCCATGCAGAAACGATGCACAGCAGGAGAGTGAAGGAAGTGGCCTATGGCTTTATGAATCAGATGGCACAAAGCATGGGAGTCTAATGCAGAAGTTAAATCAGTCATTAGTGGTGGCAAGTTCCAATGGGAATTTTTGTGAGGTTTGAAATCAGACATGTTGATGCGTGGGTGTCTGTAACACACAGCTTTGATGCATAAAACTTTGAAACCGAACAGACTTGTCTTTTGACTGAAACCACGATGCTACTAAGAATAGGATTAGAGAATGAGGATACATACTGGATAATGAAATGTTAGTTTCAGGTTACAAGGATTGGCGTGGGGGAAATTTCGGCAGAGCAGATGTTGTCGTCCCTATTTATTTTGTTTTGATTCAGGCATACTACAGGGGGACTGAGAGGCACGATATTCAGGAGGGAATAATGACAGAGTTGTCTCAATTTACCAGGGAAGTTATGGGCATTTGAATAAACAACCCTTCTGTCGCCTGAGAACTTGGATCTCCTGGCTTCTGTTTTTTTTTTGTTCGATCTGGTTCTTCATCGAGGAAGAAGAAATCGATGCTACAGAGAAGGTGCGGTTGGTTCTCTTTTTTTTTTTGTAATTACCATATTCCACATAATACTAGTTTTGATTCGGTGGTATAAGTTACCGAATTCGAGCACAGCTCATCCAGTTAAAGCGTTTAGAAGGTATACGGGAGGTACAAGGTTCGAACCTCAGCGGGAGCCTATTTGCTCCTTTTTTTTGTATAAGCTATACACATGCTTATTCATATATATGTAAGACTATATATTATATCGTGTTATTAGTTAGATACGCGGCTACTTTATTTTTGTTGCGATGTTATGCGACGTTATTATTTATTATTTACAACGTTACAATATCGTAACGTTACATGCATGTGAAATACCCCAAACCTTGATATGTTGGTTAAATGTTGAAATATGGCATCTAAAGGCTAAAAAGTGCCTTAGAAGCATCAGTGTACAATTTAAGCCATGGTAAAACACAATAAAACACTAAGGCACGGTTTGAGCAAAAACGTGCTCTAAGCATGGAGTGAACTTGGCTAGGAACCAAAGAGCCTACCAAGACTTAATAATATTTAATAATGATTTTATAGGGCTAATTAAGTCCTTAGGCAACCTTGGTAGACAATGAAACCAAACAAAACATAAATAAATACTTTAAGGTCAATATGGGCTAAAATGTGCTCTAAGCTTGGGATAAGTTTGGTTAAGACCTAATAAGCTTACCAAGACTTTATTTATATGTTAATGAACATATTAAACCAATTACCAAAGAAAACCAAGCTTGAAAACAAGCTAAAACACAAAATGTGCTTTAAGGAGTCTTAAAGCACATTTTTGAAAAATTGTCTTGTAGATGAGTTTTGAGTGGCTAAATGACCATCATTACTCTTTAATTAACATGTGTACTACTTAGTATCACATTAGGAAGTCTAAATCAATGGGAAATCAAAAATTTCACAAATATGTGCCTTAATTTGTGAATAGTGCTCAAATAGTGCTAGTTTAAGTTATAAGTCAACATAAGTTGTTTAATTGGTCAACAAAGGCCATATATATGTTATATATTGAAGGGGCCACGGTTTTGGGTGTGTGAGTCATCACACTTGGCTTGCAAATTAAAAGAAAGAAAGAAAAGTAAGTAAAGGATACCTTTTTGCTTTATAACTTAAATATCTCCAAAACTTACCTCTCTCCTCACTTTCTCTTCTTTTCTTTTTGGTTCCCACCGTCTCCAACCTCATCCTCCCTTCTCCATTCTCGTTTTGCTACAGCAAGTAGCCATTCTCCATCTTTAAATGCTTGTAACTCATGGCTCCAAGCTCCGAATTCAATTCCGAGACTACCGTTGTCTTAGTTAGAGTAAGCTCTACATTCCTATCTTTTCAAATCTTCAAAAGCTCCATTTCGGTGCCATGGAGATTCACCATTGAAGGAGCTTGAGCTCATATTTCCATGCCTTGTCATTCTCCTTTGTTTCAAGGTAAGGAAAATCAAAGAAAATCCAAGTTCCCACCATTTTCTTGTATAACCGAAAATTCACCTTACAATGGTGTCTTGTCTTGCTATTTTCTTAGCTTAATTCAATCTTCAAGGGACTAGGAGGAGTCCTATCTTGCCACTTAACCAAGCTCTCTTTCGAATTCCAAAGGTAATCATCAAATTTTAGTGTTTTAAGACACTTATGTAAACCTAGGGTTTAACTATGAGTTTGAGTATTAAACTTAATGCTCATTACCCTTATATGTGTATTGGTTAGAAGATTGACAAGTGGTAAAACCTCCTTGCCGGTTTTCAACCAAGAAAGAACAAGAGAAAACAAATGGGAAAGCTTGGAAAACAAAGAGGTAAATGACCTCTCTTAATGTGGTTTATTGTACTAGGAAATTGAGCTATATTTGCTTAATAAATGACTTAAAGAGCCAATGGGAAATGAGCTAGAAAACTATCCACAAGGTGGACTAAAAATACATGGGAGCATTGTTGTGTGTACTTGCAGGTTGAAGGCATTATTATGTGGGAAATTCAGTGTTTAAGGTTTATGCAATTTAAGGGCCTAAGAGCCAAGCAATTTAAGTTTATGCACTATATTGTGATGTAGTGTAGTTAAAGGCTTAGTTGTGTGTAAAGGGCATTTCTTGTAAAGATGAATGTCTTGAATGGTTAAAGGATGAAAAACAATATGTTTGTGTGTAAGGAATGTGTATTAAGTGATTAAGTGTTCTTGGTTGTCTAAAGGTGAAAACCTAAGTGTTTGGGTGTGAGAGTTTACAAGAGAAGCTATGGCAAAATTTAGTTGATAAACAAAGGAGTTTATGTGATGAATGAGATTTTAGACCTAGAAGGTACTAGGAACTTGTTAATGTTAGATGGTGGAAGAAGGTGAATCATGGTGTTCTTAGGTGTTAAGTCCTTAGGCATAGTCTTGGAGATTTAGGGAACTAATGGATGACTTCTTGATACACCAAGGTGATGGTGGAGGTGTCGTAAAGTCTTGTGCAAAGTTTGGTGAACAATGAAAGTGTAACGCCTTGTGAAGGTTTAATTATGAACTTGTGGGAAAAACTTGAGGTGTGTTGTGTAAGGGGATGAGTGTAGTGCAAATGATGTTTAAAAGGGTGGTTATAAGGTAGTGAGGGAGTACTTTTGGTTAGGGAAGTTTTAGGCAAGAATACAAGTTACATGTAAGAAAAAAATGTTCTAAGTGTTAAGGACTTAGTAAAAGTTGAGTAAAAGTTTAAGGAATTTTTGGGATGTTTTCGAGAGGGTTTAAGTGTGCCCAAAAGATGTTAAAACATGTGGGAGAATGTGTAAAGCATAGGAAAAAATTGGGATGAATTTGGAGTTCAGAAAGAGGAGAAAAGCACATTAGAAATTGGTTCTGCAGTGGACCGCCCCTACGGACCGCCCCTGTGGGGAGTCCAGTGCAGAGAAGTGAAAAAAAAAAGAAACGTGTAGCATCTGTTGTGGACCGCCCCTAGGACCGCCCCAGAGGGGCAGTCCAGACCAGAAATGAAAGAAAAATTTGTTTAAGGCTCCTAATGATGGGGAATTGGATGGTAATGGGTTTTAGATGATGTTTAGGCCTTGTTTGGTGACTTTTAAAGGCCATTGGAAGTATAAACAAGTGTGAGAGTGAATGTGTAAGTTTGTGAAACTTAAGATCACATAAATAAATTAAGTACAACAGGATGATGGGGTTAACTATGGGCATTTTAGATATTAAACAATCATGTCACCCCGATGTTAATGACAGTAATTGTGATGTTACCATTGTACGGGATTTTGTTCGAGGAACCTAGGAGGACACAAAATGGACCGTGGTGAAAGGTATGGTTTTTCTTGCAACCTGTTCCTACCGGATTACACCGGCTTGTATGCCAATGTGTTTTTCTGAGTGTTTGCCACCTGTAGATTAAAACATGTAATGAGTTTATAGTAATTCATTTATGTGGCGCATCTGGTCTCCGATACCGTTAACCTCAAATAGTGTCGAACCTTAGCTAACTAGAACTAGGAACACGAGAGAGATCGGTATTCGGAGTTAACGACCCAAACCTTGGGAACGTTCTAACCACGGCTATGTGTGAGTTAGTTGGATATTGTTGTTGTATGCAAGTGTGTGAACCTCCCTTGTGTGCTTAACTCGGTTATGATACCGTATGGTGTGTGGATGTGGTAGGCTCCATAATGGATCTCTAACTATTATTTATAAGTATATATGTACTAATGGGGGTGAGGAGTCCGGTCATGTTCCGGCCACGCGTGTGAGCGGGAGTCGATGTCATATCCGTTCGACTCTCTTGGTGTATGTGTTTATTCCAATTTGGTTTCAATCTTCCCTTAGCTTATCCAAAGCTAGTTTACTGACTCACGTCGGGCCACAGGGGCATACAAATGTTTATTTTCGGTGTGCTTGGGATTACTATATCCGACACACCTTGGGTTTAAGTTAACCGTTCGATATAACTGGACGGTAATGAGGTTGGTAACGAGCTTAGCATGAGATTGGCATTATCTCTAGGCTCACTATGTATACTAACTATGGTGGAAGGTTCCTTGTGTGAACCGACCTTATGGTGTTTTGTGTTGTTATTGTGCTAGGCAATTTCCCTTGCTATGCTATGATATGTATACGTTAGGTGTTTAAAATGAATGCGATGTTATCATGTGTACGCCGAAACAAGAAAGGTTTTGTTATGTTTTGTTATGTGAGGAATGAGATATGTTGTAGGATATGGAGTGTGTGGATCATGGAAATGAATCCCAGTTTGTGACAAGAGGCGTTTAAGGATAACCCGATTAATGGGTACGTGTCGTTCATTAAGGAAGTAGCTCCGTTTTAGAGGAGAGCCACTCTAGGGTTAAAGGAATCATTGGATGATTTGTTAAGTGTGGATGTGTTGGATATATGTTGAGCCCTATTGTTGGGTGTATGCAAAGTGTTGTGTGTTTATGGTTTGTATGCATGATTTAAATATAATCAACTGCATGCTAAGACGACAATTAGTTGTGCGTGGCCCGGTAGCATGTGGGCTGCGGGATTACCATACCAGCAAAGGTGCTGAGCCCCTTGGGGGCCACCCTTTCTCTCCTTTTCTATTTCAGGTACAAGGAGCTGGAAGCCGTTCGAGAGAGGACGGGGTAGATGTTTATACATGGGTAGCCATTTAAATGGCGTAAGCATTGTAGGCGTAGTAAGACCGAAATTGTTATCGGCATTAGTTTGTAAATACTTGGTACGGTTGGAATGTATAAAGTATATGGGTTGTTGTTAAGGGAAGCAAATGTAACGTGTAGTTGCTCGGGAGTCTAGTCCATCAGACCGATACAAAGTACATGTATTAGCCTTGTTAGCCACGTGGGTGGTTAACGGCGTGTAACACCATTGAAATAAGTAATGTGATGAGTTGAGTTTCCGCTGCAATGTGTTGTTAAATGTATGGTTGTAGTTGGGGTGTTACAAAAAGTGGTATCAGAGCGAAGTATCGCTCTGATGACTGAATTACCGAGCTTAGGAAGTACCGAGTTAGGATTTAAGTACTTTGGGTTAAGGGTTGAGTGATAGCGTGAGAGATACGCTAGATAGGAACTACCAGTGAATACTGGAAACCTACAGTATCCTTCCCGCCCTCCACAATCCCTATTTTATAACTTGGGAAAGAACGCCAGAGAGATGAAAGTCCTCTCTTACTCGGGAAAACCCGATCTGGATGTTAATTAGTACTTCTGTGAGTACGGAGAACCGGTCATACGGTTGATCCCAAAAACTGGGAATCCCGGAGACGGTCTCCATCTGAACAATGTCAACTGCATTTAAACAGTGAAGAATGGACAATCCTACATAAAAGAGAATGAAATTTCCGGCAACCTGGGTCGACATGCCGAGCAGTCGAGAATAACCAGTTTGCAACGCACCAACCGTGCAACAGGCAAGAAGTGGATTAATACAACCCGGGACGAGTGTCTACGGGACCACAGTTGATAAATTATACACCAACGGTATACCAACCGACAAAGGAACTACAACGTAGTGCCCAAACAAGAGACAAGTCTCAGTAACCACGACAAATACGTGGAACGGGCTACGAAGACGAAACAATACAAAAGAAAAAGGGGTCTCCCAGAATGGGAAACACCCTAGTTGATGATCGTCATGTGAAGACAGTGAGAAGTCACCTAGAGGAGTTATTATCAAGATTGTAAGATCAGTAAGGGCCAACAAGGCCACTGATGACAGTGCGGATAAAAACAATACCACAACCGGTATGTGTTAAACCGATAGCCAGTTAGCATGGCGCACTTGCCATAGCAAGTGCTGCTATAACAGGGCTGTTCGGGAAATTTATAACCACTACAAGTACTTGGTAAAGTACCATAAGGTTAAATGTGATCGTCATAACAGTGGAAGGGCCTGTTAGCCTAACCTCTGTAATTGGAAGTACACCAGTCAGCAAGAAGCTAGACTTGGCTAAGGTAAGAAGATGTTGTGAAACCATGAAAATTTTCTTTCAAACCTAGATTTATTCAAACTCTTTTCTTTCAAAACCAAAATTTTCTTTCAAACCAACACTCCTTTCTACCTTCTTTTAAGAACCGAACCAGTAAAGCCAAAGACAGTTGACAAGGATACAACAGTGGATGAACTTTCCTTCGATTAAGTTCGGGAAGCACGGGACGCATATTGTCAAGGGACAATATAAGGGAGTTGACAACAGAATACTTCACCTAGGCGTGTGACGGACACTACGAGTGTACCAACTGAAATGTGGGACGACCGCACTCCGATAGGAGCTTGTGGGCCTGACAGACCTACTTATGGGTTAGTTGGGTAAGTAGTAATGTATCAGTATGGTACCCCACATATGTATACGAGTAGAATCCGAAACACGGGAAGTAGTCGACTCCATACTACGGTCAGCAGTATAAGTCAAACAAGAACTAAGGATTACCATGAATGGTTGAAGTTAAGGAACTCAGTTAAGTTAACGAGATTAAAAGGATTAGTGAATTCCTTTCAAGGGAATGTTTAAGAGTTAGGAAGTGCGAAGTGCACAAACTGTTAAGTAAAGACATAGCATATGTCTTAAGGATCCTCAGGGATAAACATGATAGCTGGAAAGCAGGGCAAGGCAGATGCCTAATGTGGACACATTAATGTGCAATGGACGGGATGAAACTCCCAGAATGAGTACCTACACTATCAGGAGCAAAAAGGCGTGGCTAACTGAATGTACCAATAAGTGTGAACTTGATGTAAAGGCATAACTTAGTAACACCCAGGAGCAATCCATAAAGGGTGTTCGCATCAGTAATTGTTGCACGAAATGCATGATAGAAGCACAAGGGTTGAAACTAACACCCAGATTAGATATAAGTTGTCAGGAGATGGACTGACAAACCTAAGGGGCATCCCATGAAAGGAAACGGAATGCAACGACCTTGTCATGGAGCTCAATATGATATCCAAACTATGTAATGTTGCACAAAGAAGTACATGTATGTGGACAGCCTACAATGAGCGCAGCTCAAGGCAATAAGGCTTATAGGCCACAAATAAAATGTGTTATATAAATTAGATTGATTGCAGAAGTTTATGTTATATAAGTGAATAGAGTGGAGAACGAACCACTGCATTAAGAGTGGGGATACCTCTCGATATTGTGAAACCGCTGGAGCGGTAGTTATGTGAACCAAGTTCAAGAAATATGTTAAGGATGGACGATGTTATTATTGAAAGAGAGCAGTTAGCTTAGTAGTATGTGTGTATAAGTGAAACACCGAGCTGAATAATGCCGGCTTGTGACTCGAATGATCGATGCTCAAGGAGCATTCAGTAGTCATCCAAATGAGTGATGAACCATAATGTGAATAATGTAAGTATATGTGTGGAAGTTAATATGGCAGTAAATATGATATAAGCTGATGCTATACAAGGAGTAAGAGCACGGTGCGCAGCAAGCGACCGTTGTATAAGTATTGTTAAACGATAATGTAGCAGATAAGACCAGTTATGAGTTAAACTTAGTAGAGATGCAAGATAAGTGATGTCAAACAAACTAGGCAGTAAGCCAGTAGCCAGTATTACGAGATCAAAATCTCAATGAAACACAGTGTGAATTCCATGGCGAATCACATAAGGGATTTACTGTCAAGAGTTTACGCCTCTGCACTCTGTATGACTGAGTGTTTTGGTATTGCACTTGCGCAGTAATGATCAAGTGGGATAGCTAGGAATCAGAAGCATGGTAATTGTGGAGGAATAATGTTATAATGGCCGATGCATAGGTAATGCAAGCCCGCACCAATGAAAGAATACATGTACAAAACCAAATGTGGAGACATGATTAACAGTAAGTGACTACAGTAGCACTAACTGCCAAATATCGGTATGGAATATACCCCAAATGCTGTAAATAGCTGAGAGAGCACTACACACTAGGTAGTAGCTCAATCTCAACCGACAGTAAGTCGGAAGGGAACAAGTCAATCATTGTGAAATACATAGCTTTATACACGGTAAGAGATACCACGCGTTGGTTGAGAAACCATTGTTACCAAGATGAAGGTGACAATTGGGGATGTACAATACAGTAAGAATAACAAATGGGGCAATTAAGCTCTACAGTTATTAGAGTTTCGCAGCAGAAACTAGTGAGCCAGTGATTCAAGTGTTGAATGTACATGGTGAACATGAGTGAATGGCTAATTATTAATGCCGAGAAGCCTCACAGGCCAGAATCGAAACCAACTAAGAGTTAAAGCAAACTCCAATGAGAATTCTTGGTTTAGGAACTAAACCGCTAATATGGTTAAGATCCTCTAATCAGAATCCATTGTGTAATAGACCGCGTGGAAGTTAAAACACTTCACGACGGCAGAACATTTTAAGCTAATGTTCAGTGATTGATTACGTGGGCGTAATCCCTTTTAAGGGGGGTAGAGCGTAAAGCCGCTTAGTGTGTTTTACCGTACAAGTGTACGTGAACTATGTTGTGCATAGCACAAAAATGATTTGCTATGATGGTTGGCGCGTGTGTTATATAAACATACGCATTCATTCGTGGTTAAATTGTGGTAATTGCGCACAAAAGATGCGAATGCCATTGTGATAGGTGTGTGTATTTTGTTAACGGTTGTGTGTGAAGGTACAAGTGTAAGGGAGTAAAGAAACTCCCGGGGAACTAAAACCCCGACGGTGTATAAATGTAAACCGTGTATTGTATTTTGATAAAAATATATATATACAGTGTTATGGTTTATGAAGGGGAATGGGATTGACATAGAACTTAATGAGAATTAAATTCCCTAGGTAACTTGAATTAAGTTGGATTTGGATGATGACTGATAGACGGAGTTCTATCCCTTGGAGATGTAATGATTATGACTAGAAGGATTAAAGATAGAAAATGGAATATGCTTGAATTAGTTGTTGGTTGAAAATGAAGTGGGAGGTGAAACTTGATTATCATGAGATCAAGGGAAGCCGAACACAAATTGGGGCCGAAAGATAGTTCAACACTGATGCTGATCACATCAGGGTTGGATGACTCTTGAAGCTCCCTGTAAGTGGTCACAAAAACCACGTTAAGAAAGATACAAGAGCAATTGACTTGGAGTTGTTGTGCGTTTTCAAAAAGGATTTCAATATTCCAAAACAGCCGATTCATATTTTGAATAAAGGATTCTCTTATATACTTAACCTAGTAAGAATATTTTTGTAATACTTGCTCACGAGCTGAGGACGTATGAGCCTTTGTCTTCGGACCAGTGACATGAGAAGTATATTTTAAAAATGTATGTGATTGTTTTGACCTCCCAAAGGAACGGGGACCAGAAGGTGTCCATCGCGACCGGGTTCTGCGGGATCACAGTGTATATGTACTCAACATGGGATTGGAGCCCATGGAGAGATGGAAAAGGCATTTCTGTTTGTTATACATGCTAAGACATGTTGTGGGTGATAGTAAGAAATATTATTTTAGGCCTATGAGTCTAACTGTTGTTATGTTACCCAGACCTGAGAGTCTAAGGGTTATTATGTAAGTACGGTACGGTTAAGGTACCCGGACCATTGAGTCCGAGGTAATCATGTAAGTATGTTACGAGGTGGTTATGTATGGATGTGGATATGTTGCCCGGACCGTCAAGTCCGAGGTTGGATGTAAAGAGTGTTTGGTAATGGAAGTTTATTTTAAAGTAATTCCCGTATTCTAATCCAATGATGCGTGGAAATATGAACTTCGAGGACGAAGTTCTTTTAAGGGGGGTAGATTGAAATACCCCAAACCTTGATATGTTGGTTAAATGTTGAAATATGGCATCTAAAGGCTAAAAAGTGCCTTAGAAACATCAGTGTACAATTTAAGCCATGGTAAAACACAATAAAACACTAAGGCACGGTTTGAGCAAAAACGTGCTCTAAGCTTGGAGTGAACTTGGCTAGGACCAAAGAGCCTACCAAGACTTAATAATATTTAATTATGATTTTATAGGGCTAATTAAGTCCTTAGGCAACCTTGGTAGACAATGAAACCAAACAAAACATAAATAAATACTTTAAGGTCAATATGGGCTAAAATGTGCTCTAAGCTTGGGATAAGTTTGGTTAAGACCTAATAAGCTTACCAAGACTTTATTTATATGTTAATGAACATATTAAACCAATTACCAAAGAAAACCAAGCTTGAAAACAAGCTAAAACACAAAATGTGCTTTAAGGAGTCTTAAAGCACATTTTTGAAAAATTGTCTTGTAGATGAGTTTTGAGTGGCTAAATGACCATCATTACTCTTTAATTAACATGTGTACTACTTAGTATCACATTAGGAAGTCTAAATCAATGGGAAATCAAAAATTTCACAAATATGTGCCTTAATTTGTGAATAGTGCTCAAATAGTGCTAGTTTAAGTTATAAGTCAACATAAGTTGTTTAATTGGTCAACAAAGGCCATATATATGTTATATATTGAAGGGGCCACGGTTTTGGGTGTGTGAGTCATCACACTTGGCTTGCAAATTAAAAGAAAGAAAGAAAAGTAAGTAAAGGATACCTTTTTGCTTTATAACTTAAATATCTCCAAAACTTACCTCTCTCCTCACTTTCTCTTCTTTTCTTTTTGGTTCCCACCGTCTCCAACCTCATCCTCCCTTCTCCATTCTCGTTTTGCTACAGCAAGTAGCCATTCTCCATCTTTAAATGCTTGTAACTCATGGCTCCAAGCTCCGAATTCAATTCCGAGACTACCGTTGTCTTAGTTAGAGTAAGCTCTACATTCCTATCTTTTCAAATCTTCAAAAGCTCCATTTCGGTGCCATGGAGATTCACCATTGAAGGAGCTTGAGCTCATATTTCCATGCCTTGTCATTCTCCTTTGTTTCAAGGTAAGGAAAATCAAAGAAAATCCAAGTTCCCACCATTTTCTTGTATAACCGAAAATTCACCTTACAATGGTGTCTTGTCTTGCTATTTTCTTAGCTTAATTCAATCTTCAAGGGACTAGGAGGAGTCCTATCTTGCCACTTAACCAAGCTCTCTTTCGAATTCCAAAGGTAATCATCAAATTTTAGTGTTTTAAGACACTTATGTAAACCTAGGGTTTAACTATGAGTTTGAGTATTAAACTTAATGCTCATTACCCTTATATGTGTATTGGTTAGAAGATTGACAAGTGGTAAAACCTCCTTGCCGGTTTTCAACCAAGAAAGAACAAGAGAAAACAAATGGGAAAGCTTGGAAAACAAAGAGGTAAATGACCTCTCTTAATGTGGTTTATTGTACTAGGAAATTGAGCTATATTTGCTTAATAAATGACTTAAAGAGCCAATGGGAAATGAGCTAGAAAACTATCCACAAGGTGGACTAAAAATACATGGGAGCATTGTTGTGTGTACTTGCAGGTTGAAGGCATTATTATGTGGGAAATTCAGTGTTTAAGGTTTATGCAATTTAAGGGCCTAAGAGCCAAGCAATTTAAGTTTATGCACTATATTGTGATGTAGTGTAGTTAAAGGCTTAGTTGTGTGAAAGGGCATTTCTTGTAAAGATGAATGTCTTGAATGGTTAAAGGATGAAAAACAATATGTTTGTGTGTAAGGAATGTGTATTAAGTGATTAAGTGTTCTTGGTTGTCTAAAGGTGAAAACCTAAGTGTTTGGGTGTGAGAGTTTACAAGAGAAGCTATGGCAAAATTTAGTTGATAAACAAAGGAGTTTATGTGATGAAATGAGATTTTAAGACCTAGAAGGTACTAGGAACTTGTTAAGTGTTAAGATGGTGGAAGAAGGTGAATCATGGTGTTCTTAGGTGTTAAGATGCCTTAGGCATAGTCTTGGAGATTTAGGGAACTAATGGATGACTTCTTGATACACCAAGGTGATGGTGGAGGTGTCGTAAAGTCTTGTGCAAAGTTTGGTGAACAATGAAAGTGTAACGCCTTGTGAAGGTTTAATTATGAACTTGTGGGAAAAACTTGAGGAGTGTGTGTAAAGGGGATGAGTGTAGTGCAAATGATGTTTAAAAGGGTGGTTATAAGGTAGTGAGGGAGTACTTTGGTTAGGTGAAGTTTTAGGCAAGAATACAAGTTACAAGTGTAAGAAAAAAATGTTCTAAGTGTTAAGGACTTAGTAAAAGTTGAGTAAAAGTTTAAGGAATTTTTGGGATGTTTCGAGAGGGTTTAAGTGTGCCCAAAAGATGTTAAAACATGTGGGAGAACATGTGTAAAGCATAGGAAAAAATTGGGATGAATTTGGAGTTCAGAAAGAGGAGAAAAGCACATTAGAAAATTGGTTCTGCAGTGGACCGCCCCTACGGACCGCCCCTGTGGGGAGGTCCAGTGCAGAGAAGTGAAAAAAAAAAGAAACGTGTAGCATCTGTTGTGGACCGCCCCTGGGACCGCCCCAGAGGGGCAGTCCAGACCAGAAATGAAGAAAAAAATTTGTTTAAGGCTCCTAATGATGGGGAATTGGATGGTAATGGTTTTAGATGATGTTTAGGCCTTGTTTGGTGACTTTTAAAGGCCATTGGAAGTATAAACAAGTGTGAGAGTGAATGTGTAAGTTGTGAACTTAAGATCACATAAATAAATTAAGTACAACAGGATGATGGGGTTAACTATGGGCATTTGATATTAAACAATCATGTCACCCCGATGTTAATGACAGTAATTGTGATGTTACCAGTTGTACGGGATTTGTTCGAGGAACCTAGGAGGACACAAAATAGTGGACCGTGGTGAAAGGTATGGTTTTCTTGCAACCTGTGTCCTACCGGATTACACCGGCTTGTATGCCAATGTGTTTTTCTGAGTGTTTGCCACCTTGTAAGATTAAAACATGTAATGAGTTTTAGTAATTCATTTATGTGGCGCATCTGGTCTCCGATACCGTTAACCTCAAATAAGTGTCGAACCTTAGCTAACTAGAACTAGGAACACGAGAGAGATCGGTATTCGGAGTTAACGACCCAAACCTTGGGAACGTTCTAACCACGGCTATGTGTGAGTTAGTTGGATATTGTTGTTGTATGCAAGTGTGTGAACCTCCCTTGTGTGCTTAACTCGGTTATGATACCGTATGGTGTGTGGATGTGGTAGGCTCCATAATGGATCTTTAACTACTTATTTATAAGTATATATGTACTAATGGGGGGTGAGGAGTCCGGTCATGTTCCGGCCATGCGTGTGAGGACGGGAGTCGATGTCATATCCGGTTCGACTCTCTTGGTGTATGTATAGGTTGTATTCCAATTTGGTTTCAATCTTCCCTTAGCTTATCCAAAGCTAGTTTACTGACTCACGTCGGGCCACAGTGGCATACAAATGTTATTTCGGTGTGCTTGGGATTACTATATCCGACACACCTTGGGTTTAAGTTAACCGTTCGATATAACTGGACGGTAACGAGGTTGGTAACGAGCTTAGCATGAGATTGGCATTAATCTCTAGGCTCACTATGTATACTAACTATGGTGGAAGGTTCCTTGTGTGAACCGACCTTATGGTGTTTTGTGTTGTTATTGTGCTAGGCAATTTCCCTTGCTATGCTATGATATGTATACGTTAGGTGTTTAAAATGAATGCGATGTTATCATGTGTACGCCGAAACAAGAAAGGTTTTGTTATGTTTTGTTATGTGAGGAATGAGATATGTTGTAGGATATGGAGTGTGTGGATCATGGAAATGAATCCCAGTTTGTGACAAGAGGCGTTTAAGGATAACCCGATTAATGGGTACGTGTCGTTCATTAAGGAAGTAGCTCCGTTTTAGAGGAGAGCCACTCTAGGGTTAAAGGAATCATTGGATGATTTGTTAAGTGTGGATGTGTTGGATATATGTTGAGCCCTATTGTTGGGTGTATGCAAAGTGTTGTGTGTTTATGGTTTGTATGCATGATTTAAATATAATCAACTGCATGCTAAGACGACAATTAGTTGTGTGTGGCCCGGTAGCATGTGGGCTGCGGGATTACCATACCAGCAAAGGTGCTGAGCCCCTTGGGGGCCACCCTTTCTCTCCTTTTCTATTTCAGGTACAAGGAGCTAGAAGCCGTTCGAGAGTAGGACGGGGTAGATGTTTATACATGGGTAGCCATTTAAATGGCGTAAGCATTGTAGGCGTAGTAAGACCGAAATTGTTATCGGCATTAGTTTGTAAATACTAGGTACGGTTGGAATGCATAAAGTATATGGGTTGTTGTTAAGGGAAGCAAATGTAACGTGTAGTTGCTCGGGAGTCTAGTCCATCAGACCGATACAAAGTACATGTATTAGCCTTGTTAGCCACGTGGGTGGTTAACGGCGTGTAACACCATTGAAATAAGTAATGTGATGAGTTGAGTTTCCGCTGCAATGTGTTGTTAAATGTATGGTTGTAGTTGGGGTGTTACAGCATGTATTTTCGTATTCGTACATATATAAGTACGTGACTATATTAATATATAACGTTGTCATGTTTTCGGACATGTCTATACTAAACTTAATTGCTCATACATTTTTTTATGCCCGAATTATATAACGCGTTATTTTCGGATAATCTCCTCGCGTTTATGATTTTATGCGTTTAAATGTTCAGGGGTTTTTCACTATCTTTTCAAATCCTTCAAAGCTCAAGTTTGGTGCCATGAGAAAACCCCATTGATGGAGGAAAATCAAGTTTGAAGAGCTCTTTTAGTTCTCCATTCATCCAAGGTATTGAAAGTGAAAGAAAAATCAACTTTCCACCACTTTTCATTATGGCCGAAATTTACCTCTCATGGAGCCTTGTTTTTATACCTTGTTCTAGCTTGTTTTAATCACCAAGGACTAGTGTAGCTCCTCTTTCATTCATTGCCCAAGTCTACTTTGAGACTTCAAAGGTAATCATCCACTTTTATGTCTTAAAACACATATTTTAACCTAGGAATGAGTTCTATGAGTTTAGGCATATTGCTTAGTGCTCATTAGATTATTTGAATGTGAATTAGAACATTGGCAAGGGAGTTAAAGTCATTGCCAAAAATTCAATCAAGGAAGCCAAAGGAGAAAAGTTTGAAAAGCTTGGAAAAGCAAGGTAAATGTTTTACCTAATGGTGGCTTAAGGTTTTAAGGGATGAGATTTAGATAAGTACTAATGTAGCTTAAAGCTTACATTATGTAATGGGTTATATAACCTAGGAAAAAGAATTTAAACAAGCTTGTTGTGACTAAGGAGCCAATGGAAATGAGTTAGTAAGATAAGTATAAGGTGAATTATGAGAACACTTATATTGCTATGAGAGCATTGTTGTGTGTATTTGCACGTTGAAAGCTTTTATATGTGGGAAATTCAGTGTTTAAGTTTAAGTCATTTAAGGGCCTAAGAGTCATGTCATTTAAGAGCCTTAGTGTTATGCAATTTAAGATTATTGCACTATATTGAATTTGTTGTGAATGAGTTGATTTGGGTGAGAACATATGATAAGAAAGGATATAATGAGTGTGAGATGATTGAATGAGAAAAACAATGCATATGGGCATGGTAATATACTAGAGGAGCTATGGAAAAATTTGAGTAGAAAATAAAGTGTTTAAGCGGTGGTTGTGAGTTAATATGACCTAGGATTTACTGGGAGTCATTAAAGGAAAGTTGAGTGGAAATGAGTTAACAAAGGTATTCTTGAGGATTTGAATGACCTAGGATTGTCTAAGAAAATTATAGGTTAGGTGGGTGTATTAAACACACCGAAATCATGGTATGAGGAATGTTGAGACATGAGCAAAATCTAGAGGAAATGGTGTATAATGTTTTAAGATGATTTACGTATGAACTCGAGAATATAGCAATGAGAAATCTTCGTTGCTTGTGTAAGTGGTGAAGATGCTAGTAGTGGATTAATAAGGTTATGATTGGATGATAATGAGTGGACTTGGGTGATGGAAGTGAAAATGGTAGGAGAATGTTGTAAATTGTCAAGGAAGATGACTAGGAATGTATAAGGGTGTTTAACCATGAGAATGGTGGTAGATTGAGTAAAGGAGATAGAAATTTCTAAGGAGGGTGCATGATGGTCAAGATAAAGGAAGAACAATGTTAAGGTGCTAAGAGGATGGAGAGAAATGTATAGGTATGTTCAAGAGTTTAGGAGTGATGAGTAACAAATGGAAGGGAGAGAAATTTGTGCATGGAGATGCAAGGTAACCTTGGAAAGTTTAGTAAAGGAAAGATGGATGATTAATGATGTTTGATGAGTAGTTATATTGGTTGAAAGGAAACATTAAGGTTAGTTGGAGTTTAAGACAAAATTTACATATTGGAAGTGTAAGAGATTAAGTTATAAGTGTTAAGAGTTTTTGTAAGGAATTGGGTGAAAGATCAAGAAATTTAGTATGAGTTTGATGGATGAATTAGGAGGGTTTTAAGGTGCTAAAATGATGTTAAAATGTAACACCGCAACCCGAAATCTAATAACCTGAACGACGATCGCTCCCAATAAAACTTAAACTGCAGCGGAATAAATTACAATAACCGGGCGGTATTACAATGCCGTTAGCCACCCTTGTGACTAACAAGGCTAACTCCAAATACAAATCTCAAATGTCACGGTCTGAATACGAATACAACCCGAGATACTAGCAATCAAACTCAAAGGTACAATAATCAAGTAAAAACAAATAGAGGGTAATAAACTCCCATAGCTTGATCTACCCCACCTACACTCGGTGTGGTAATCTCTTCAACTCCAGGTACCTGTAAAGTGGGGGGTGCCCCCAAAGGGGCTCAGCAAACAACGCTGGTATGGAAAACGTGCAGCCCATCGGCTACTGGGCCACACCAACTACTTTGTCGAATACATGCAGTTCATTTTTGTAAAGTTGTAAATGAGCATAACACGATAATAACAAGTATCCATACAAGGACAACAATATCACATAGAACAAGACTTCAGATGGTCAAGTTAGATGATCTGTAATCGTTTGATAGTAGTCGGGTCCACACAATGGGACTGACAGGTGTATAAGAGTATGTTAATATAGTGAAGGTATAGTGACCTCGTTAAACTCCATCTTCATAGAGTAGAATGTTCGGGTATGATAAACCCTTAGACGAGATGGGACTCTCGTACAAGTAGGTGGGTAATAATTCCCTCAGAAGATAACGTGGTTAACTCCTGCACTTAAAAGAGGTGGGTATCGTACCCTCGAGAGAAATGAAATCTTCCTCCCAAATTGAAATGTTCCGGTACTGTCCCAGTGAGTGGACATATAGTGCACCCAAAACTCCCATCACGACGTAAATTGAATAGAAGACGACCTGAGACAGGTAAAACTCCTGTAGCATGCATGGCCAGATCCAACTGGGCTCCTCGTTCTCGTACTATAGAATTGTTAGGTGTCACACAGGGACGTTAATCAAGAACACAATGTGTATTGTCAATTATCACGTTTAGGATAACGACGTCTGTTATAAAGTGAAGTTAGTGAGAAACTTGAGTACAAGTTCTCGGTATGATAAAATGCAGGTATTTAATCCACTGGTAATGTAGTGTTGTATGTGTGGGACATACACGTTTTAGTTAGTAGCATCACGCACATAAAGTAACACAACAGTGCACAAGAGTAATACAATATTTTACAACAATTATCTTGGTTGTTATTTCAAACAATAGATCGCACACAAGCCGGTGTAATCCGGTAGCAAACAGGTTGCAAGAATCCCATACCGGTCACCGTAGGTTGCAGTTGAATATATCCTGGTCAACGTCTGGTCAAGTATTGTCCTATATTAGGATTAACTGAGAGCGTTAATTTATGTTACCCTTGTATAATAATTTTATTGGATCATTCAACAATTTCATATTTGTTATTTCATGTGAGGTTTATTTCTTCATACTTAGATAGTTTCTTTAACCTCTTAACCTCATTGATAATTAAGGTGTTTATATATATTCCAATTTATATAGTCTTAATTAGTAACTTATATTATGTGGTAATTTCTTTTAATTACCTTATGATTTAATGTATAACTTATTTTGTTATTCCTTTTTGATTTATTTATAAATCCTTTAATGTACATATAAGTATATATTTATTCATGTACTATTCATGTTACATGTTTTTAATTGTCTAAATGACATAATAACTTTATAATTTCTCAATTATATTTATATGCCATACATGGACATAATATTCTTATAGTTTATATTATTCCCCTTTTTACCATAAATAATATTTATGGGTTACCATTAAATTCCTTATAACTATATAAGCCATAGTTTTAATTCCCTAATCCCTTAAATCAAAATTCTTTTTCTAATTCCTCTAAATATCCACATAGGACCTATACTTATTTAAACTTAAATACTTACCCTTATATTTCGGTTATTTACAAAGCAACCATAATAATTCATAAACTTTACATTTAAACTCTAATCTCATTATATCATATAGTTTTAATTCCTTATTTAATCATATTACAAAACCACTATTAATATTTCGGTATATAACATTTGAACATTATAACTTTTCAAAAATTACAACCTAGCCCCTCAAACTTTCGGCCTTAACATAATCTTTCCTAAAATTACAATTTAACCTCAAAATCTTATAACCTTTACATAATGTCTTATAAACTATAGCTTTAATTTTAATTCCCTTTAATTTCCGAATGTATATATATAATTTCTTAAATTACAAATCTAACCCCAAGTAATTCGGCTTTGACATAAACTTTCCATCATTTACATTTTCACCCCAAAACTTTATAATAGTTACTTAATAACTTATAAACTATAGTTTAATTATTTAATTCCTCTAAATTTTGGAAGTGTACTTTATATTTCTCCTAATTATGGATTCGCCCCATATTAAACTCCAACTTTTCATAATAAGTTTTATAAATTACAAAATATCCCCAACCTTTATAAATTGTTAATTTAACACTTGTTTAAATTTACTAAAATTCTTAAACTTAATTCCTACCTTTATATTATATCATAATTACTCCAAAGAAGCCCATAACTCTCGGCTTTTACTATATATACACCAATCTTTTCAAAATTTTCAATTTAGCCACATAATTTAATTAATTAGCCATTTAAGCACTAGTAAAATATTTTTAACTCACCAAAATTTATAATATAAGTTTATATACATATGTAGCTCATTAAAACCTATTCTTCACCAAAACCATTCAGCCATAATTTATAAGATACCATATAGTATATAAAAGTGGATTTATAAGTCAAAAATAATTATACTTAAATTCATGAGTCATATAACTCATGTAAAAATTATTGTAATGTCTTAGATTGATAGTTAGCTCAAAATAGAGCATATTTGTCCTTGACAATTCGGTATGAATATGTATTTAACATAGATAAACTTTGTGACACAAAAATGTGTCTTAAGGTAATAAATTTACCATGTATGTTACCATGTAGTTTCGGTTTTAGATACCTAAGAAGATGTACATAATTTTTGTATAATTTTTAGAAGCTCAACCAAGCTTAAAACATAAATATTGGCTTAGTAAAGTTACTCTTATTAAAGGATGGTTAAGTGCTTGAACTCCTCTTAAATTCCCAAGCTTTCTCCAAAGGAATTTGATGCTCCACTTCGGATTTTATGCAAGAGGTGAAGGAGTTTAGGAGTTAGATCTTTAACAAAGTTCTTAAGTAGATTTGTAAGTAGTTTTCCAAGGATTTACCTTAAGCTTTTCATCTTAGAATTTCGGCACACCTAAGATGAATAAAGAACCAACTTTCCTTCGTGAAAATGATGAAGAAAAGAGCCTTAGAAGATGTAGAATTCAGATACACAAAAGAAAATGTGCTTTAAGGATTTTCAAGCATGAAAATACCTTAAGATGATCTTGGATGCTCCTTGGATTAATGTTGATTTAGACAACTTCCTTGGAGTATAATTTGATGCCGAAACATTGTGGTTGTGCTAGGAAGAATTTTGCTTCAAGACTTGATGGGAAATGCTAGGAAATTAACATAGAAATGATGATAGAAGTTAAACCTTCATTAATGGACTTAAGAGCTTCAAAGGAAGAAGATGGAAGAACAAGAGAGAGAGCTTACCAAACCGGTTGCCAGGAGTGAAGAGAATGGTTGGCAACCATATAACTTAAGCTAGGATTGGAAAGAATTTGATTTGTTTAATTTGGACCCATAATTGGCATGTTAGGTCAAGAACTGTTTATTAATTTGTCTTTGATTTTTAGGATCCAAAAATCCCTAAATTGAGGCACAATCTTGGCCATGTTAAGAGGTAGAAGACATGTTGCATAAATCATGCTAGACAAGGTGGTATGGTAAGGTAGGTAAGGTTTAGTTCTTTTGATTTTTCAATGTTAATTGTCTTCTTTTTCCCTCCTTGTATGTAGACGGTTTCAAGGCTGATTTAATCCTCATCAATCAGCAGCCACATGCCGTAGACAAGCATGGAATGGTCACGTGTATTTAACAAATAATTTCCTAGATCTAGATCTACTTTTTACATTAATTATTCTTGCTTTTGTCAAGCTAACATGGCCTTGTTTTCCTGCAGGATTTCGACAGCATGGAGGTCAAATGAGACTAATATTCTTCTGTCTTTAAGTAATATAGCACATGGGAAGGTGAGTCACCATGTTCTATGTCATTTATATGTTTTAAATGTAAATTTTATACTACTTTTGAGGCAGAAAATCGGCCCCTATAGAGCTGCTTGTTTGACACTGTATTTAATTGATTTAGATGTTCAATTCATCCCCATTTAAGATTCATAATTCGTGGCATGTCAAAAACTACAAGGTAATTCCGTAAAACGCGTTTTAGTGGCACCCGAAGGTGCGTTTTTGTACTCTAAGGATATTTTGGAAAATAAGTTGCCGCTATGAGTTCCAAGTGTTTATAAACATTTTTATAGTCAATAATGATATATTAAGGTCTTACATTGAGTTATATGGGGTTACATCAACTCATGACATAATTCCCTCCCTTCCCCGGGTTCCCTCGGGTTCTCGGGACATTCCCGGGGCAAAATAGGAGCGTTAAGAAATTCCCCGAGGATTTTGTTGAATTTTTAGAAACTAGCTCGTGGGTTCTCTTTATAATGATTAATAATGATGTTAGGAACTCTAAAAATTAATTATATAGGAGTTCGTGCCGCCTCGGCACTTCTCCGGGCTTTTCGTGCTTTAAGGGGTGTGCGTGAGCACTCCCAGGCGTTTTATGTTTTTGACTAAATATAGCCTAGGGACTATGTTTGTATAGTCATATAATGAGGGTATGACCATTTGGTTTGAGTTTTAGAAGGTCATGCTTAATCGCATGTTTCTAAGGCGTTTTAGTGTTTATGTTGAAACGACTACTTTTACGTAACGTTTTCGTGCATGTGTTTGCATGCGTACGTGAAATGGTTTATCTTTGGATTATTTTTCATTATATTATGGTTTTATAGTGTTAATTAGATTTGGGGTATTTCATAAAACATGTTAGAATACTTGTGGAGAGGTTAGGAAAAGATTCGGCAAGATTTTAGCCAAGGTCCGGGTTTGTAACCAAGTACATAAACCCGGACCACATCAAAAACTGTCCAGAAACTAATACCGTGACTTGGTCCAGGTTTATATCCAAGTACACAAACCCAGACCAGCCATTTTTACAAAGGAAGTGTGCTTTTTAGGTGGTAAATGAAGGGGGCTTGTTAGGTAAAGCTATTATAAGGTTGTTGTAACACCCCATCCAAAGCCTATCGTGGTTATCGCAATCTGAACACTTAATCGAATACGTCGCAGCGGAAATAAACAACACCTGGACCTCGCCACGGTCTGATCGTTAGAATATACCGGCTTAAATGCTTACAATACTTATCCAAAAATACTTATCCAGCTTAAACATCAACATTCATAATACCACAACCAACCGAGTACTAGTATCTTAAACATAATCCCAAACTTACATCAGTTTAATAAACAGTCGGGTGCACAGGCGCAACCCGAACTCAAAATAAATGCCCCACCCTAAGACTAACCGCTCCTACTCTCGTAGTGCGTCCTCATGGGCCTCTTACCTGCAAGTGTAAAAATAGCCCCCGAGGGGGTCAGCACGAATGCTGGTACACCCTCTCATGGCCCCCAAGCTAACGGGGCTACGACGACTAATTGTCGATAGCATGGAAATTGATTACATACACAAGCATAATATGAAGTGCAATACAATAACCACAGATGAACATATTTAGTTCACAAACAATGAACGACTCAAGCGTTCCCTTATCAAGTGGGTTAGTAACCCCCTCCTTAGTCCTCATTTCCTTAATCTCAGTTCCTTACCTTACCTTAATCTTAATCTCAATCTTAATCTTAATCTCAGTATACAAACCTTTCCTGGAAGGGATTAGTTGTAGCTTAATTCGAACCTGGGATTTAGGTGATCCCACCGCACCATCTTAATGCCACCTACTCTGGACGGGAGTCCAGCGTAGCTGAGCCGGCAACCGGCCCTAGGCTACAAGTCCGAAGACAAGTCCTTAAGCGGAGGGCGGATCTGATTCAGATACCGTCCCCCTTTTTCCTTAGCATGCATGACCGGAGATCGGTCCCGGGTTTCCTCACTCAAGTTCCAGTTAGTAGACATCTTAAACACCATGTGCTAGCTAAGCCGTAACGGGCATTAACCAACAATCATCAAACTTAACTCTTATTCTTAACTCAGTAGGTACTAAACTTGGTTAGTAGCCATCTCAGGTCTCGCGGGTTAGTGTAAAGGCAACACAACACAACGAGAATAAATATAACCGGTTGCATGCTTTATCTTATTTAAGTCATAGCAAGTAAACAGATAGCACACAAACCGAGGGACACCTCGTTAGCAAGCAGGTCACAAGAAGGACTGTACCGTTCACCGTCGATCGTTTGTTTGTTTAACCTTCTTCGGGGTCCCAATTCACAAACCTAAAACATTCATTTCATTTTTAGGTTATTAGTTATTTGCACTTACTTAACTCACTTAGTCCCTAAGGACTCCCATTCAATAACCTCTCAAGTCTTGGTCACTTAGCTTACAAATATTTTAAACATTAAAGCTTAAACTTAATCTTACCTTAATTCCTTAAGTTCTTAGTGTCCCAATCATACCACCCTACCAAAGGTTAACCTTATTACCAAGTACCCTTCTTAGAAGTTTAAAATTTTTTTTTTTTAAGTGTTAAGGGCCGTCCGACCCACCGTCCGACCCACCCTCTGGGTCGGACCATTCCAGTAACTTTCGGGTTTGGAAAACCCTACATGTCCGACCCATGTCCGACCCAACCAACTGGGTCGGACCATTCCAGAAACTTTCCGTCTCCTAAAACCTCTCATGTCCGACCCACGTCCGACCCAACCTTCTGGGTCGGACCATTCCAGAAACTTATTTGCCCTTTGAAAATCACCCGTCCGACCCATGTCCGACCCAACCTTCTGGGTCGGACCATTCCAGAAACTTTTCCTGGCGTTAAACAGAGGCCGTCCGACCCAAACTTGGGTCGGACCCCTGGGTCGGACGCCACTAAATCATGCCCAAACTTTGCCAAATCGTTTCTAAACCTTTCCTCAAGCCATCCAATATGTTCTAAACATCATTTAGACCCTTAAACCCCCCTTAGAGCATCCTCCAAACTCCTTAAATCATTCACCAAAATCCACCTTAGTCATTATGCATTCTCCTTGTGATAATGCTACACTTGTAATGTTTTCCTCTAGGTTTCTAGGTGGTGGTTCATACCTAATGTAACCACTATGCCAAATGTTTTCTCACCACTATAACATCATCTCCCAAGCATCTCTCACTATCTAAAACTCTTTTAAGCATTTACTAAAAGTTCCTCCACAAGTTTAAACTTCCAATCAACACATTATTTCCTTCCTAGTTGTGCAACAACATTTGCCTAAGTCCTAAATACTCAAATACATTCTCTTGAATTCTAAATCCTTCATAGTAATGCCTAAGTCATTATAACTCATTAAACACCTTAAACTCACCCTTTTTCATCAAGACAACCTATAGAACAACCTAGTACTTCCTTAGTCATTAAATTCCCTTAGAATATCTTAAACACTTAAACTCTCCTTTAAATTTTTGCCATGGGTTCTCTAGTATATAACTCCTAACACATGGTTTTTCTCCATCAAACAACCAATACCACACAAATTCTCACCACAACACCCTTAACACCAACACTTTACACCAAAACCACCCCACATCATCAATAGTGCTTAAACTTAAAATGCTTGGCACTTAGGCCGTTAAATGACAATAATCTTAACCACTGAATTTCCACATATATATGCCTTCAACCTGCAAACACACTCAACAAGGCTCCCATTGAAATAAAATGCTTCTTGTACTTCACCTTGATATTCTTAAACTATCTCTTTTTCTCATTTGCTCCCTAGTCAAAGTTCACAAGTATAGTCATGTTTCTCCTAGGTTTATATAACACCTTCCCAATATAAACTCTACACTAAACTCATCATATACCTACATCTCATTCCCTTAAACAACAAAACACCTTAAGGTAAGTAATTTACCTTGTTTTCTCACAAGCTTAAAAGCTTTTCTCCTTAGGTTTTTCTTTGTTCAATCTCGGTCACCAATGTGTGTCTCCTTGCCAATGTTCTAACCAATATAGAATGACTCCAATGAGTACTAGATAACACATTAACCCTAAGGAACAAACCATAGGTTAAAAATATGTTTTAAGGTATTAATGTGATTGTTTTACCTTGGTTTCAAGACAAACTTGGATATGAAGCAAGAAGGACCTCCTCTCTCCTTGGAAGAGTAGAAACAAGCTAGAACAAAGCATAAACATGGAGTTCCATGAGTATATATTTTCGGACATGTGAAGAAAATGGTGGAAACCTAGATTTTCTTACACTTTATTTACCTTAAGAGAATGGAGATGCCAATGGAGTCTCCAAACTTGAATTTCCTCCTCTAATGGTGGTTTGACTTGGCACCAAAATGAAGCTCTTGAAGTTTTGAAAAGATAGAAAGGAGCTTGAGCTAACTAAGAAGAATATGTATTTTTTTGGATTTGGAGCTAAAATGAGCAAGTTGTGTGCAAGAGAAGGTGGAGCTAGCATGGAGAGGAGCTTCACGTTAATGGAGAAGAGAAAGAGCAAGAAACCGTGTGAAACAAGGGAGAATGAAGAAGTGAGGAGAGTAAGTAAAATGTGATATTTATCTTAAAAGGTGAATAGTACTTTATGCTTTATAAGACTTATTTGCTTTCTTAATTGCTTAATGAGTCATGAAGGTGGTGACTCACCTCCTAAGAAACCGGCCCCCTTTTAGTAATGAGGGTAGTTTAGTCTTTGTTGACCAAATGTCTCACTTATATAGACTTATGTTATAAACTAGCTTAATTAATTCACTATTCATCAAAAACAAGGCACATTGTTGTGAAATTTTTGATTTCCCATTGATATAGACCTCCAAATGTGATACTATATAGTACACATATTAATTAAAGAGTAATGATGGTCATTTAGCCATTCAAAACTCATTTACAAGACAATTTTTCAAAAACGTGCTTTAAGACTCCTTAAAGCACATTTTGTGTTTTAACTTGTTTTCAAGCTTGGTTTTCTTTGGTAACTGACTTAAAATGACCATTAGGATATTACTAAGTTCTTAGAACAATATTTGGGTACTCTCCCAAATCTCTCCAAGCTTAGAGCACGTTTTTGTTAAAACTGCTCTTTTGGTGTTTCCTTATATTTTCTTTGATTAGTAATGTTTCTGAATGTTTCTAAGGCATTAATTAGCCTCCTTATATCTTACTTTCTCATTTAAACACCATATCTAAGTTTGGGGTATTTCAATCTACCCCCCTTAAAAGAATTTTGTCCTCAAAGTTCACACATGTGCTTAACCATTCACGGTACACATTTTTCTTAATCTTAATACCACATCTTATATTCACATTCATACATCTCAAGACTCAAAGGTCAATCTCAAATACAATACATAAGTATTATACATAACTCAAACTTACACCGAAGTGTAGCAACTTACACAAATTCACATCTTAAACAACCAAACAAACGACAAACATGATCGTTTCCTAACTCAAACAGCGAGGAAGCTCTACCCCCCTTAAAAAGGGGTACGCCCCGTACCCTATACAGACGATCTAGTCAGTAAATAAAGAAGGGTACTTCGCGCTCATCTTATCCTCTAATTCCCACGTGGCCTCTTCGACATCCTGGTTAGACCAGAGAACCTTCACCAGTCGCACTGACTTGTGGCGAGTGTCCCTAGTCTTACTGTCCAAGATTCTCTGAGGAGTCTCCACGGATCTCATATTTGGTTCTAAAGTCAACCTCTCAGGTTCTAACACATGGGAGGGGTGGTGCATGTATTCTTTAGCTGTGAAAAATGAAAAACATCATGCACTTTACCCAGCTCAGCAGGTAAATTCAACCTGTAAGCAACTGGGCCCACCCGATCCGTAATCTCATAAGGACCAACAAATTTCGGGCATAACTTGCCCTTCTGCCCAAACCTGAATACACCCTTCATTGGTGATACTCGCAGAAATACCCGGTCGCCCACTGCGAACTCCAGGTCCCGTCGTCGAACATCAGCATACGACTTCTGCCTATCTTGAGCAGCTTTCATGTTCTCCCTGATTTGCTGAACTTCAGCCTTAACTTGTTCTAAGTACTCTGGTCCTATAATGACCGTCTCACTCGACTCATCCCAGCAGAGCGGTGTACGACATGGTCTACCGTACAACGCTTGAAAAGGTGCCATCTTGATCGAAGCGTGATAGCTGTTGTTGTATAAAAACTCGATCAGATGCAATCTGTCAATCCAACTGCCCTAGAAGTCTAAGGCACATGCTCTCAGCATGTCCTCGAGTGTCTGAATAGTACGCTCAGTCTGACCATCTGTCTGAGGATGGAACGCGGTACTCAGCTTGAGTTCTGTACCCAACGCTTCTCTGGTAGCTCTCCAGTACCTCGAAAGGAATCTGGTATCTCTATCTGACACTATGCTTTGTATACCGTGGTGTCTCATGATTCTTTCTCAAATAACTCAGCTAATTTGGTCACCTTCCAAGTATCCTTCATCGGTATGAATCGGGCTACTTTGGTAAGGCGATCCACCACCACCCATATCATGTTGAGACCTCCCCTAGCAGGTGGAAGCCCAACTACGAAGTCCATGGAGATATCATGAAACTTCCATTCCGGAACTGGCATCGACTGTACCATTCCGCCCGGTCGTCGGTGCTCGAATTTTACCTTCTGGCATGTGAGACACCTCAAGATGAACTCGGTAACATCTGTCTTCATCCCCGACCACCAGAAGTATCTCTTCATGTCTTTATACATTTTAGAGGCTCCCGGATGGATGGAAACTGAAGAACAGTGTGATTCTCTAAGTATACGGTCTTTCAGATCCGTGTTGCCTCGTGGTATGCATAATCGGCCCTTAAGTCTGATCAGATCATCATCATGAAGTCTGAAGTCGTATTTCTGACTCTCAAAGGTACCATCTATCAGCTTCTGTCTGACTTCTCTCATATGCTCATCTGTCCTTTGAGCCTCTCGCACCTCATCAACCAAGCTGGAGAAAGAAACTAGCGAATGGAGTGAGTGTGCTCGACGGCTCAGGGCATCTGCTACAACATTGGCCTTCCCTTCTTTGTACTGGAGGTCAATGTCATAGTCTTTCAGAAACTCTAACCATCTCCTCTGTCGAAGATTTAACTCCTTCTGAGTGAATATGTATTTCAAACTTTTATGATCGGTGTAGATCGTGACACTAACCCCATATAAGTAGTGGCGCCATATCTTCAGAGCGAAGACTACAGCTCCCAGCTCTAAATCATGTGTGGGGTAGTTCTCCTCATGTTTCTTCAACTGGCGTGAGGCATATGCCACCACCTTGCCATGTTGCATGAGCACGCAACCCATCCCTCTGCCGGATGCACCACAATAAACCTCAAAGCACTCTGTACCGTCTGGAATGATCAGTACGGGTGCAGTGGTCAGTGAGTCCTTCAAGCGCTGAAATGATCTCTCACAGTCAACTGTCCACAAAAATGGTGCATCTTTCTTCATCAGACTGGTCATCGGCTTCGCGACCTTGCTGAAATCTCTAACAAACCTCCTGTAGTAACCTGCCAGACCGAGAAAGCTCCGGATGTCGGTAACAGTCTTCGGCCTTGGCCAGGTACGTACGGCATCAATCTTTGCTGGATCCACTGCGATCCCAGCATCTGTGATGACATGACCTAGGAAAGAGACCTGGTCAAGCCAAAACTCACACTTGGAGAACTTAGCATACAGCTGGTTCTCCCTCAATATTTCCAATACCCTCCTCAGATGTTCCTCATGCTCAACCTTAGACTTTGAATATATCAGAATGTCATCAATAAAAACCACAACCGACTTGTCCAGCTGCTCCCGGAACAAGCGGTTCATCAGATCCATAAATTTCGCCGGTGCGTTCGACAAACCGAACGGCATCACTGTAAACTCATAGTGGCCGTATCGTGTCCGGAATGCCGTCTTCTCAATATCTCCCTCCTTAATGGCTATCTGATGATACCCCGATCTGAGATCAATCTTGGAAAACACAGATGCTCCCTTCAACTGATCGAACAGATCGTCAATGCGGGGTAGTGGGTACTTATTCTTCACTGTCACTGCATTCAGCTCTCTGTAGTCGATGCAGAGGCGGAGACTACCATCCTTCTTCTTCACGAAGAGGACTGGCGCTCCCCATGGTGACACACTTGGTCTAATGAATCCCTTATCCAACAAATCTTTCAATTGCTCTTTTAACTCAGTCATTTCTGCCGGAGCCATACGGTATGGTGCTTTGGCTATCGGTCCGGTACCAGGTAGCAGCTCAATGGTGAACTCTACCTCCCGAGTGGGTGGCATGCCGGGCAGTTCCCGTGGAAACAGTCGGGGAACTCCGACACTACCGGTAAGTCGGGGTCGAACTCAGGGTCTCTCTCTATGTCCTATACATAGCAGAGGTATACTTCTTCCTTTCTCCTTAACTCTCTGTGCATTGCCATGGCGGTGATGATCTTAGTCGAAGGCTCTCTGGGCCTCTGACGGTATGATTTTGTTACCCCAGACGGACTCCTGAGCAGCAATCTATGCTCGGCGCAGAGGATACGTCCCTTGTGCCGCTCCAACCAGTTCATCCCGAAGATAACATCAAATCCTAGCTTACTGAACTCAATGAAACTGACTGGAAAGTCTTCTCCCTTAATTCTGATGGTGGCTCCTCGGTAGTAACGAGTGCAACGAACCTTCTCCTTAGACGGGAGCGTAACCGTGAAGTCAGGTAGCTCATCAGCATCTAGCCCCAACCTGCTCGCAAATGATGCAGAGACAAAGGTATGCGAGGCCCCTGAGTCGAAGAGAACTGATGCCTCAATCCCATTGATCGGAAAGGTGCCGGTGAGGATAGTACCGCTAGCGTCGGCCTGTGCCTCTGTGAGTATGCTTAGTGCACCTTCCGTACCGAGTCCATAACCTAATTGTGTTCACAAGCTCCATGAGTATTGATGGTATAACAAGAGTCGTAATCAATTTATATGAACAACACTGTTATTTTATTCATGACCATCCTGTTTACAACATGTGCTTCAATCTTACATCTCATTTCTCATCTCATTCTAACATTACATGGCTAATATTGTCTAAAGGTTAGGTTCAATCTTCCTGGTCTCAAATGCGTCGCATTGACTACTGCTGATGGTGCTGTATTCAGCTTGATTCTCTTAATCCCATGGTATAACATCCTTGATTCTCCTCCCAAAATTAATATATCACCTGACTTAAGTAGTATCTTATCTGCACGGTCCGCACGCTTCTGCTCGCCGTATAAAAACTCCGCATCATCTCCAATGGACCAAGACACTACGGGTATCCCTCTTTGGAGAGACTCCGTTGTCTCGTCCTTATCCTGGTGTAGTCCCAGTTTCCCATCTTTTTCGTAGAAGTTTACAATACAAATGTGCTTGGATGTCTGGAATCGGTTCAGCCTCCAACTGCTGAGCGATTTCCACGACTTGTGTAACAACTGGATGGAACTCTTCGGGTATTCCCGGTGGTGAGACTCCATCTTGCTCCCTCGTGGTTTGGTAATTCTTGGCATATGGATTCCAATCCTTGCCCAAGCTCATCATCTTTAATTTCATCCTTGCTCCCCCTGGGTACTCCGGTGTGTAGAAACCTCCCGGTCCCATTCCTAGTTGATTGCACCTCCTGATGATGGCTATTTGCGCTTCAGGTGTCAGGTATCCCCTTAATAGAATCATACCTGGGCGGATAACCTGACATTGTTCGGTTGGAAAGTCTATGATTTCGATGTCGGTGTGCTCCGGGTTAGGTGTAGATGGTATTGGGTAGCAGATGTTGAATCTTCCTAGAGTGGTAGTAGGTTATATCTCACTTAAGTTCTAATCTCATCTTATTTCTACTTAACTCATTTATTCACCAAACATGCATGATAATGCGGTAAGCAGGTAGTTTTATTACTAAATGGTTATAGTGGTACCTGGCCTCGATGAGGGCTCAGGCTCATCGTCCCGGTCCACCTTGTGTAGAGTGGGCCCCGCCTTCTGGGTCACCCGTGGGTTCTTGTCCGCCGGCTGCTGCACTTTCCTCTGACCGTCAGATCCAGCTCCCTGATCGGTCTTGCCCTTGCCCCTGGTATCGGGCCTATAGGCTCTGCTAGCAGGATTCCGGTAACACTCATAAGCTCGATGCCCGTAGACACCACAGAAGTTGCACTCCACCTTATTCCCCTTACAGTCGAGCCCGGGGTGGTCCTTGTGACACCATCTACAGATGAAGCGTCGCTGGTAGCCACCACCGGCTCCCCTCTCAGTCTCAGATCCTGATGATTCATATTGTCAATTCTCATATCTCAAACGGTTACTAATTTATTTCTTAACTCATTCAATATCAATTTCCTTACCCTTTGGCGCCTTAGAGCGCAGGGGTGTAGCTGCAATAGCATATGTCAGCTTCAATGGCTCTTCCGAAGCCTTCTCCTTTTCCTCCTTCCCTTTCGTGTTCTGATTTTTCTGGGCCTGAGGCTGGTACTTTTGTCTCTTGTACCCTCCTTGCCCTTGACTTTCTGAGCTCTTCCAAGCACTCTTCCTCTTTGCATTCTCCTCGTCCCTCAGCTGGACGGTAATCTCAACCTTAGCAGCGGCATGATAGCACTCCTACTTTTCCATAGTATTAGTCTCACTTATTTCTCACAATCTAAATCTTATTCATCACTTACTCAAATCTCAATCATTCTTATTACCTGCAAGGTAGTGTAACTCGTCGGCCCCATGCCGTAGCGGAGTCGATGGCTAAGCCCGCCGTAGAAGCGGTCCACCAAGATCTGGTCAGAGTACCCTAGACCTGGCAGAAGACGGAGCAAGGCAGTGAACTCTGAGTAATACTTTGCTCATCTTGTCCGACTGCTTAAGCGCATCCAACTGCAAGCGCTTCTTCGTCTGGACATGGGCGGGGTAGTACTTTGCTCGTAGCAAGGCGGTGTACTGCTCCCAGCCGAACTCTGGATTGGCCACATGCTCGGCCCTCACCAGCTTCCACCAATCGCCTGCCGCCCCCTTCAGGTAGAAAGCAGCTACGCTTGATCCCAGCAGGGACATCAAGGGTCTCAAAGGCGGTCTCCAGCTCGGAGATGTACGCCTCAAGCTTGGCGGGATCGGTCTCCCCCTTAAAATGCGCGGGTCGAAGATCTGCTAGACTCTTCACCCAGTTCGGTTCCCTAGGTTGTGGCGGTGGAGGTGGTGCACCCACACCAGGCTGGTAGCCCTTATGCCCTAAAGCGGCAGCTACGATCTCTGCGATCGTCTGCCCTTCAGGTATCCCTGAAGTATCCTCACCCCGGCCGCGACCTCGGCCTCCTCTAGGGCGTCCTGCCATCTGAACAAGCATAACTTACATTAGATTCGTACTCACCATTGTTTTGGTTAGTAAGTTTATAACGTCCGTAGACGATAAAGACAATCCACACTTATTAGTGGTCATCTGACTCTACTCACTCTAACTTCTCACACCCTTAACCCAACACTTATTCCTCAACTTATATCCTAACTCGGTGGTTACTCATGTCCGGTATTTCTTGATCAGAGCGTAACTACGCTCTGATACCACTTTTTGTAACACCCCATCCAAAGCCTATCGTGGTTATCGCAATCTGAACACTTAATCGAATACGTCGCAGCGGAAATAAACAACACCTGGACCTCGCCACGGTCTGATCGTTAGAATATACCGGCTTAAATGCTTACAATACTTATCCAAAAATACTTATCCAGCTTAAACATCAACATTCATAATACCACAACCAACCGAGTACTAGTATCTTAAACATAATCCCAAACTTACATCAGTTTAATATAAACAGTCGGGTGCACAGGCGCAACCCGAACTCAAAATAAATGCCCCACCCTAAGACTAACCGCTCCTACTCTCGTAGTGCGTCCTCATGGGCCTCTTACCTGCAAGTGTAAAAATAGCCCCCGAGGGGGTCAGCACGAATGCTGGTACACCCTCTCATGGCCCCCAAGCTAACGGGGCTACGACGACTAATTGTCGATAGCATGGAAATTGATTACATACACAAGCATAATATGAAGTGCAATACAATAACCACAGATGAACATATTTAGTTCACAAACAATGAACGACTCAAGCGTTCCCTTATCAAGTGGGTTAGTAACCCCCTCCTTAGTCCTCATTTCCTTAATCTCAGTTCCTTACCTTACCTTAATCTTAATCTCAATCTTAATCTTAATCTCAGTATACAAACCTTTCCTGGAAGGGATTGGTTGTAGCTTAATTCGAACCTGGGATTTAGGTGATCCCACCGCACCATCTTAATGCCACCTACTCTGGACGGGAGTCCAGCGTAGCTGAGCCGGCAACCGGCCCTAGGCTACAAGTCCGAAGACAAGTCCTTAAGCGGAGGGCGGATCTGATTCAGATACCGTCCCCCTTTTTCCTTAGCATGCATGACCGGAGATCGGTCCCGGGTTTCCTCACTCAAGTTCCAGTTAGTAGACATCTTAAACACCATGTGCTAGCTAAGCCGTAACGGGCATTAACCAACAATCATCAAACTTAACTCTTATTCTTAACTCAGTAGGTACTAAACTTGGTTAGTAGCCATCTCAGGTCTCGCGGGTTAGTGTAAAGGCAACACAAACACAACGAGAATAAATATAACCGGTTGCATGCTTTATCTTATTTAAGTCATAGCAAGTAAACAGATAGCACACAAACCGAGGGACACCTCGTTAGCAAGCAGGTCACAAGAAGGACTGTACCGTTCACCGTCGATCGTTATTTGTTTAACCTTCTTCGGGGTCCCAATTCACAAACCTAAAACATTCATTCATTTTTAGGTTATTAGTTATTTGCACCTTACTTAACTCACTTAGTCCCTAAGGACTCCCATTCAATAACCTCTCAAGTCTTGGTCACTTAGCTTACAAACATATTTTTAAACATTAAAGCTTAAACTTAATCTTACCTTAATTCCTTAAGTTCTTAGTGTCCCAATCATTACCACCCTACCAAAGGTATACCTTATTACCAAGTACCCTTCTTAGAAGTTAAAATTTCTTTTTTTTTTAAGTGTTAAGGGCCGTCCGACCCACCGTCCGACCCACCCTCTGGGTCGGACCATTCCAGTAACTTTCGGGTTTGGAAAACCCTACATGTCCGACCCATGTCCGACCCAACCAACTGGGTCGGACCATTCCAGAAACTTTCCGTCTCCTAAAACCTCTCATGTCCGACCCACGTCCGACCCAACCTTCTGGGTCGGACCATTCCAGAAACTTATTTGCCCTTTGAAAATCACCCGTCCGACCCATGTCCGACCCAACCTTCTGGGTCGGACCATTCCAGAATCTTTTCCTGGCGTTAAACAGAGGCCGTCCGACCCAAACTTGGGTCGGACCCCTGGGTCGGACGCCACTAAATCATGCCCAAACTTTGCCAAATCTTTTCTAAACCTTTCCTCAAGCCATCCAATATGTTCTAACATCATTTAGACCCTTAAACCCACCTTAGAGCATCCTCCAAACTCCTTAAATCATTCACCAAAATCCACCTTAGTCATTATGCATTCTCCTTGTGATAATGCTACACTTGTAATGCTTTCCTCTAGGTTTCTAGGTGGTGGTTCATACCTAATGTAACCACTATGCCAAATGTTTTCTTCACCACTATAACATCATCTCCCAAGCATCTCTCACTATCTAAAACTCTTTTAAGCATTTACTAAAAGTTCCTCCACAAGTTTAAACTTCCATCATCAACACATTATTTCCTTCCTAGTTGTGCAACAACATTTGCCTAAGTCCTAAATACTCAAATACATTCTCTTGATTTCTAAATCCTTCATAGTAATGCCTAAGTCATTATAACTCATTAAACACCTTAAACTCACCCTTTTTCATCAAGACAACCTATAGAACAACCTAGTACTTCCTTAGTCATTAAATTCCCTTAGAATATCTTAAACACTTAAACTCTCCTTTAAATTTTTGCCATGGGTTCTCTAGTATATAGTACCTCCTAACACATGGTTTTTCTCCATCAAACAACCAATACCACACAAATTCTCACCACAACACCTTAACACCCAATTTACACCAAAACCACCCCACAACATCATATAGTGCTTAAACTTAAAATGCTTGGCACTTAGGCCCTTAAATGACAATAATCTTAACCACTGAATTTCCACATATATATGCCTTCAACCTGCAAACACACTCAACAAGGCTCCCATTGAAATAAAATGCTTCTTGTACTTCACCTTGATATTCTTAAACTATCTCTTTTTCTCATTTGCTCCCTAGTCACAAGTTCACAAGTATAGTCATTGTTTCTCCTAGGTTTAATATAACACCTTCCCAATATAAACTCTACACTAAACTCATCATATACCTACATCTCATTCCCTTAAACAACAAAACACCTTAAGGTAAGTAATTTACCTTGTTTTCTCACAAGCTTAAAAGCTTTTCTCCTTAGGTTTTTCTTTGTTCATTCTCGGTCACCAATGTGTGTCTCCTTGCCAATGTTCTAACCAATATCCAATGACTCCAATGAGTACTAGATAACACATTAACCCTAAGGAACAAACCCTAGGTTAAAAATATGTTTTAAGGTATTAATGTGATTGTTTTACCTTGGTTTCTCAAGACAAACTTGGATATGAAGCAAGAAGGACCTCCTCTCTCCTTGGAAGAGTAGAAACAAGCTAGAACAAAGCATAAACATGGAGTTCCATGAGTATATATTTTCGGACATGTGAAGAAAATGGTGGAAACCTAGATTTTCTTACACTTTCTTTACCTTAAGAGAATGGAGATGCCAATGGAGTCTCCAAACTTGAATTTCCTCCTCTAATGGTGGTTTGACTTGGCACCAAAATGAAGCTCTTGAAGTTTTGAAAAGATAGAAAGGAGGAGCTTGAGCTAACTAAGAAGAATATGTATTTTGTTTTGGATTTGGAGCTAAAATGAGCAAGTTGTGTGCAAGAGAAGGTGGAGCTAGCATGGAGAGGAGCTTCACGTTAATGGAGAAGAGAAAGAGAGCAAGAAACCGTGTGAAACAAAGGAGAATGAAGAAGTGAGGAGAGAGGTAAGTAAAATGTGATATTTATCTTAAAAGGTGAATAGTACTTTACGCTTTATAAGACTTATTTGCTTTCTTAATTGCTTAATGAGTCATGAAGGTGGTGACTCACCTCCTAAGAAACCGGCCCCCTTTTAGTAATGAGGGTAGTTTAGTCTTTGTTGACCAAATGTCTCACTTATATAGACTTATGTTATAAACTAGCTTAATTAATTCACTATTCATCAAAAACAAGGCACATTGTTGTGAAATTTTTGATTTCCCATTGGTATAGACCTCCAAATGTGATACTATATAGTACACATATTAATTAAGAGTAGATGGTAATTTAGCCATTCAAAACTCATTTACAAGACAATTTTTCAAAAACGTGCTTTAAGACTCCTTAAAGCACATTTTGTGTTTTAACTTGTTTTCAAGCTTGGTTTTCTTTGGTAACTGACTTAAAATGACCATTAGGATATTACTAAGGTCTTAGAACAATATTTGGGTACTCTCCCAAATCTCTCCAAGCTTAGAGCACGTTTTTGTTAAAACTGCTCTTTTGGTGTTTCCTTATATTTTCTTTGATTAGAAATGTTTCTTAATGTTTCTAAGGCATTAATTAGCCTCCTTATATCTTAGTTTCTCATTTAAACACCATATCTAAGTTTGGGGTATTTCAGTTGTTAAGAGTTGTTTGGTGGAATTTTAAGGCCATTGGAGGTGTGAACAAGTATCAGGTAAAATGAGAGGTAAATAACATAGTGGTTAAGTTTAAACTACAATGACTTTGTGGTATTAAGTTGGAAATCATTTGTGATTTAGTAAGCGAGGTTAATTAAAAGTAATTAATCACTGAAATACCCCAAACATAGATATGGTGTTTAAGTGACAAACTAAGATATAAGAAGGCTAAATAATGCCTTAGAACATTAAGAAACCATTTACCAAGAAACATAAGGAAGCACCAAAGAGCAGTTTAAGCAAAAACGTGCTCTAAGCTTGGAGAGACTTGGGTGAGCACCCAATATCATTCTAAGACCTTAGTAATATCCTAATGGTCATTTTAAACCAATTACCAAAGAAAACCAAGCTTGAAAACAAGTTAAAACACAAAATGTGCTTTAAGGAGTCTTAAAGCACATTTGAAAAATTGTCTTGTAAATAGGTTTTAGTGGCTAAATGTCCATCATTACTCTTTAATTAACATGTGTACTAATTAGTATCACTTAGGAAGTCTAAATCAATGGGAATCAAAAATTTTACAATTATGTAACCAATAATGCTAGTTTTAAGACATTAGTCAAAGTAAGTCAATTAAATGGTCAACAACCACAATACACCTTGTTTGACTAAGGGGGCCGGTTTTTAAGTGTGACTCACCACACTTATCTAGCTAAGTAATGAATAAAGCAAAGTAAGTAAGACACTATTCACCTTTTAACATAATATCTTACCTTTACTAGTCCTCTCTCCCCTTTCTTCATTCTTCATCTTCTCCATCGGTTTCTCTTGCTCTCTTTCCTCTCTTTCACGTAAGAAACCCATGCTAGCTCATCTTCTTTTGCCCACATCTTGCTCATTTAAGCTCCAAATCAAAACCAAGTACATATCTCTTTGTTAGCTCAGCTCTTTCTTTCTATCTTTTCAAAACTTCAAGAGCCTCATTTTGGAGCCAAGGAAAATCGCCATTAGAGGAGGAAATCCAAGTTTGGAGAGTTCATTGGCTTCTCCATCTCTTAAGTAAGGATATGTAAGAAAATCTAGGTTCCCACCATTTTCTTCCCTTGTCCGAAAATTTGTACTCATGGGACTCCATGTTTATGCTTTGTTCTAGCTTTTTTTCTACTCTTCAAAGGATAAAGGAGGTCCTTCTTGCTTCATATCCAAGCTTGTCTTGAGAAACCAAGGTAAACAATCAATTTAATACCTTAAAACACATTTTAACCTAGGTTTTTATTCCTTAAGGTTAGTGTGTTGTTTATTACTCATTGGAGTCATTGAATGTTGGTTTAATTGGCAAGGAGAACTTGATTGGTGACCGAGATTGAGTAAAGGAAACCTAAGGAAGAAAGTTTGTGAAGCTTGAAAAAGAACAAGGTAAATGTCTTACCTTAAGGTGTTTAATTGCATTAAGGGATGGGATTTAGGTATATGATGAGTGTAGCTTAAGGTTTACATTAGAAAAGGGCTATATATACCGGAGAACAATGACTATGTTTGCGAACTTGTGACTAAGGAGCCAATGAGAAAGAGATAGTTAAACAATGTTGAGATGAATTACAAGAAGCATTTTATTTCAATGGGAGCCTTGTTGTGTGTATTCGCAGGTTAAAGGCAAATATATGTGGAAATTCAGTGGTTAAGATTATTGTCATTTAAGGGCCTAAGTGCCAGCATTTTAAGTTTATACACTATATGATGATGTGGTGTAGTTTTAGTGTAAATTGTGTGTTAAGATGGTGTAATGAGAATTTGAGTGATCTTGGTTGTTTGATGGTGAGAAACCAAGTGTTTAGGTGTAACAATATACTAGAGAACCCATATCAAAATTTGGTGAAGAAACTTAGTGTTTTAGATGTTCTAAGAAATTTCATGACTAGGATGGTACTAGGAAGTTTAGAGGTTGTCTCGAAGGAAAAAGAATGAGTTTAAGGTGTTCTTGTGAGTTAGAATGACTTAGGCATTATCATGGAGGATCTTGGAATCAAAAGAATGTTTAGGTATGCACCAAAGGCAATTTGAGAATGTGTTTAGGAAATATGCAATCTTGTTAGGAGAAGGGTAAAGTAATGTGTTTAAAGGCCAAGAGACTTCATGTAGTTACATAAAGGAACCTAGATGTTGAAAGATGCTTGGGAGATGATGTTATGGTGGTGAGGTAACATTTCGACATAGTGGTTATGATAGGTATGAAACACCACTTAGAAAACCTAAGGAAAATATTACAAGTGTTGAAATATTATGTAAGGAATTGCATTATAAGGTTAGAGATGGAGATGGGCAAGTTTAGGATGTTATTTTGGTATTAGAATATGCCTAAGATCATGTGTGAAGTTTGGGTGATTTATGGATGAAGAGAACAAGTGTAACAACACTTAGAACAATGCAAAAGAAAGAAATCTATAGCCGGTCCGGGACTTAAGCCCAGGGTGAAGTCCCGGACCAACCTAAAATTTCTGCCGAGAGTTGCTTCAACCATAGGGTCTGGGACTTAAGATTTGTAAGAAGTACCGGACAACCCCCCTAATTTACCCCCGAGGATTTTAGCTTGCAATGGTCCGGGACTTAAGTCCCATACAAAGTCCCGGACCACCACATTAAAATAGCCGAGAGTTTGAACTAAGTATAGGTCCGGGACTTAGGTTGAGGACAAGGTCCCAGACCACACTAAAAATCATGTTTAAGCTTGGGAAGTGTTAGGAAATGGTGGGAATGATTTTGAATTGATGTTACCCAGTTATTAAGGGCATGTTTGGTGGTGTAATGGTTATTAAGTGGGTGAACAAGTATAATAGATAATGAGGAAGTGATGCACTTAGAAGTTAAGTTAAAAACCATAAGGCTTCGTGAAAAACAATAAGTAAAAGTTGATGTCTAGGGAGGCTAAGTAATTGAATTGAGTTGAATTGAATAATAACCTAAAACTGAATGAATGTTTTAGGATTGGTGAATTGGGACTTGGAAGGAGATAAACCAAACAATCATCGACGGTGAACGGTATAATCTTTCTTGTGACCTGCTTGCTAAGGTGGTGTCCCTCGGCTTGTGTGCTATCTGTAACACCCCTACTACGCACATAACTATACTTGGAATCACAGCGGAAAATAAACAACTAAACGGTAACTAAACGATTGGTGCTACAATGCCGTCACCACCCACGTGGCTAACAAGGCTGAATAAATACAATGTACCGGTCTGATGATCAGACTCCCGAGCATAGAACTAACAACCATATATATACACCAAAATAATACCGAGTGTTACAAAATCCGTCACTATATACCATCACTGTAATCCATCATAACAAGTATATAATACGCCACGGGAGCACAGGCGCATCCCGGGCAAACATCCAAAAGTACTCCAAAAGTAAACTACTCTCTAGGATCTAGAGCCACTCTGCCTCTTCGATCCTCATCCTGCAATAAAATATGGAGCCCCCGAGGGGGTCAGCACCTTTGCTGGTATGGCTAACGCGCAGCCCATCGGCTACCGGGATACCGCAACCAATTGTCATGATGACATGATATTTATTTTAAAACACACAACACATACATATATAACATAACACAGGTATTGTACACATCATAACACACATCACAAACATACAATTCCTTTTAGGAAGAGAACCAACACAGTTAGTCCCCATTGAGAGCCTAGAGAATGTTGCCACGCTCATACTTAGCTCGTTACATAACTCGTTACCGTCCGGTTAGATTGAACGGTTAACTTAACACAAGGTGCCTCGGATATAGTGATCCAAGCACACCGAAACAAAACATAGTATGCCCCTGTGGCCCGACGTGAGTCAGTAAAATAGCCTTGGTTAAGCTAAAGGGAAGGTTAGAAACCAAATTGGAAACTTAACCATAACATACAGAGAGAATCGAACCGGTTATGACATCGACTCCCATACTCACACGCGTGGCCGGAACAGACCGGACTCCTCACTTCCCCCGTTAGCCCTTGTTAAGTTCATCATTGAACACAACACAATTCACAATCATAGGTCAAGTCTTGTTAGACACACACAAGGGAAGAGAGAGTCATACTCAACATAATGATATTTAACAACGTAAACTCTTTACATGGTTTAATCTTACAAAGTCATAAACACACAGAAAAAACAAACACACAAGCCGGTGTAAACCGGTAGGCAACAGACTGCAAGAAAACCATACCTCGGTCCTTGCCTCGACTGGTTTCCACCTTGGAAGAATCCTAAACACATTAGTAACGTCGGTTAATTAACGCACTAGTCCATTGTTAACATTATCTACTCATCACTACTAGTTTATTTTTTTTACACTTATTACAACTTTTCATCCTTTTAACCTTTAAAACCACCTAACATGTCTTACTTAACCTCATAATATCATTACTAACCACTACTATTTTTAGATAACAATTCCCATCTTAAAACAATAATTTTTGGTCCATATAGTGGCCTGTCCGAACTTGTGTCCGAGCTTCCAAGTTCGGACACAAGCCGTGATTTTAGACAAAAACAGACACATGTCCGAACTTGTGTCCGGACTTCGGAAGTTCGGACATGAGTCGAGGAAAATCCTAACCAGAAATCCATACGTCCGAACATGTGTCCGGACTTCCCAAGTTCGGACACAGTTCGAGGATAATCCCTAAGAAATAACAGGTGCGTCCGAACTTCCAAATTCGGACGGTAGTTCGGACACTACCTAAAATCCAGAAAACTGTAAGCGTAACAGGGCATGTCCGAGCTTCCAAGTTCGGACGGAAGTTCGGACGTGCCATTATACTCAATTTCTAAGCCTTTAAACACTTAACCAATTTCCTCCAAAGCCTCCAACACTTATAGTATCTACTCCCTAGGTTCCCAAGTGATGTTTCATGCCTATACTAACCATTATATCAAGATATTCCTTCCACACAACATCATTACTCAAACATCATTTCTTACAAACTAAAACTCCTTAAGTCATTCTTGAAATCCCTTTTTCCTAAGCTTACACTTCCTCCTTATTTTACCAAAGTTAGCCTAAGCCTTCATCTAAGTCCAAAATGACTTTGGTACATACTAAAACCTCAAGATCATGCCTAAGTCCTTATTACACTCTAGAACACTTCCTAGTTCATCAAAATTCCTTTACAACATCTTGAACTCCTTATGCATTTTCTAAATTTCGACATAGTTTCTCCTAGCATTTGTTACACCTTAGCACAATTTTCATCATTAACATCCTAGAACACTAAGAACACCAAGAACACTTTCTTACACAACTTCACCAAATTCACACTACATCACAATATAGTGCATAACTTAAATTGCATGGCACTTAGGCCCTTAAAATGCATGGCTCTTAGGCCCTTAAAGTGCTTAAATCATAAACACTGAATTTCCACAATATATATGCCTTTAACCTGCGATTACATACAACAAGACATATGTTATTTTACTAGTCTCCTTGAGAACATTTACTAGGTCATTTACCATGTGCTCTTTAGGTAGTTTTAATAAGCAATTATAGCTCATTTCTCCTAAGGCATTAAACAACATTAAGTTAGTAGATTTACCTCTTTTTCCAACACTTCCTTCTTGTTTCCTTACAAAACCGTATGGTATTTTGATTCCTTGTCAAGTTCTAACAATATACAAACATATAATGAGTATTCAAGCTATAGCTTCATCTCATTGTAAACCCTAATTTGACATTGTTTCAAAAACATTAATGTAGTTGTTTTACCTTGATCTTTGAAGAGAGTTTGAATATATAACAAGAGAGGACTCCACCTAGTCCATGAAGAGTTGAAATGAAGCTAGAACAAAGTCACACAAGAGCTATATCAATGTGTATTTTCGGTTAAGGTAAGAACATGGAGGAAACATGATTTTTCTTTGAGATTCCTTACCTAGAAGCAAAGGAGATAAATATGTCAAAATACAAGCTCAAGCTCCTTCAATGGTGGAACACCTTGGCACCGAAATGGAGCTCTTGGAGTTTTGAGAAGATAGGAATGAAGAGCTTGATGAGAGGAAGAGATTGGTGGTCTTTGTTTTTGATTTGGACAAGTGAGCTAGATTTAACAAGTGGTCAAAGTTGGAACTTCCATGGTGGTAGTAGTATTACCGAGAGAGACAAGAAGAAGGAAGATGGTGTTTGGAAACCGTGAATGAAGGAAAGAAATGAGAAGATAGGATTTGCTTTAAGGAGATATTTATGCTTATAAAGTAAAAAGGTAAGTTAATTAGTTTTCTTTACTTACTTATTATTATCAACTAAGGAGTGGTGAGTCACACACTTAGAAAACCGGCCCCCTTTATTAGTGTGAGGGTATTTTAGTCTTTGTTTGTCAATTTAATTACTTAATACAACATATGTTATAAACTAGCTTATAAAAAGTACTATTCACCTAAACAAGGCACTTAGAAGTGAAATTTTTGATTTCCCACTAATATAGCCACCCAAATGTGATACTATATAGTACACATATATATTTAAGAGTAATGATGGACATTTAGCCATTCAAAACTCATTTACAAGACAATTTTTCAAAAACGTGCTTTAAGACTTCTTAAAGCACATTTTGTGTTTTAACTTGTTTTCAAGCTTGGTTTTCTTTGGTAATTGGTTTAATAAGTTCATTAGTATATAAATGAGGTCTTGGTAAGCTCATTAGGTCTTACTCAAGTTTATCCCAAGCTTAGAGCACATTTTAGCTCTTATTGACTTTAAAGCACATTTGTGTTTCCTTTTGTTTAAATTTGTTTACTAAGGTTTCTAAGACTCTTTTAGTCTTATTACCCTATTTAGGTGTTTAAACAACATAACTAGGTTTGGGGTATTTCAATCTACCCCCCTTAAAAGAACTTTGTCCCCAAAGTTCATACTTCCACATAACTAAACATTAGAACATGAGAACACATATCAACAACACTTCTATATCACATCTATATCACATTAACAACATCTTACATCATATCGGACACATGGTCCAAACAACAAAACATCACAACATCATTCAGACTCAGCGGTCTGTAACTAACAACATGACAATACAACACAGACAATGTATCAAATACATGTCATACACATAACCGAAACGGCTCTACCCCCCTTAAATAGGGGTACGCCCCGTACCCTATACATACAAATACTAAGAAGTAAACAACGACGGGTACTTCGCCTTCATCTTATCTTCCAGCTCCCAAGTGGCCTCCTCAACGTCCTGGTTAGACCAGAGAACCTTCACCAGTCTCACAGACTTATGGCGAGTGTCTCGAGTCTTAGTGTCCAGAATCCGTACCGGAGTCTCCACTGATCGCATGGTCGGCTCTAAAGTTAGCCTTTCGGCTGAAGCACATGAGACGGATGAGACATATACTTCTTCAACTGGGACACATGAAATACATCATGTACCTTGCCCAGCTCGGCGGGTAATCAAGTCTATAAGCTACCGGGCCGATCCGCTCCGTCACAACATAAGGACCCACATACTTCGGGCTCAACTTGCCCTTCTGGCCAAAACGAAATACTCCCTTCATGGGGGATACTCTCAAAAATACCTGATCGCCCACGGCGAACTCCAGGTCACGTCGGCGCACATCGGCGTACGACTTCTGTCTATCCTGAGCTGCTTTCATATTAGCCCTGATCTGGCGAACTTCTGCTGAACTTGCTCAAGATACTCTGGTCCTATAACGACCGTCTCACTCGACTCATCCCAGCATAATGGCGTGCGGCATGGTCTACCGTACAATGCCTGGAAGGGAGACATCTTGATCGATGCATGATAACTGTTGTTGTAGCTAAACTCGATCAGATGTAACTTATCAATCCAGCTGGTCTGAAAGTCAAGTGCACATGCACGTAGCATATCCTCAAGTGTCTGTATGGTGCGCTCACTCTGACCATCGGTCTGTGGGTGAAACGCCGTGCTCAATTTCAGTTCAGTACCAAGTGCCTCTCGTGTAGACTTCCAATATCTGGATAAGAATCTGGTATCTCTGTCGGATACAATCGTCTTTGGTACCCCATGATGTCTTACAATTTCTTTATCAAACAGTTCTGCCAATCTTGCCCCTTCCAGGTGTCCTTCATCGGAATGAATCGAGACACCTTGGTCAGTCGGTCAACTACCACCCAAATCATATTCAGACCTCCCCTTGTAGGCGGAAGCCCTACTACGAAGTCCATAGATATGTCATGGAACTTCCACTCCGGCACTGGCATTGGCTGCACCATACCACCAGGCCGTCGGTGCTCAAACTTGACCTTCTGACAAGTGAGACACCTCAACACATAGTCATTCACATCCTTTTTCATTCCAGCCCACCAGAAATATCTTTTCATACCTTTATACATCTTTGAAGCTCCGGGGTGAATCGAAGTAGTAGAACAGTGGGATTCACTCAATATGCGCTCCTTCAGCTCAGCGCTACTCCTGGGTATACACAATCTGCCATTAAGCCTAATCAGGTCATCATCGTGGAGTCTGAAGTCATACTTCTGACCCTCGAATGTGCCATCAATAAGCTTCTGTCTAATCTCCATCATGTACTGATCCGTCATCTGAGCACTCCGCACCTCTTCAACCAAGCCAGTATGAGAGACTAGCGAATGGAGAGAGTGTGCTCGGCGACTCAATGCGTCAGCTACCACATTTGCCTTACCCTTTGTACTGTAAATTGATGTCATAATCATTCAGAAATTCAACCCACCTTCTCTGCCTCATGTTCAACTCTTTCTGAGTGAACAAGTACTTTAAACTCTTGTGGTCAGAATAGATCGTCACACTTACCCATACAAGTGATGTCGCCATATCTTCAGTGCGAAGACAATGGCCCCCAATTCTAAGTCGTGGGTAGGGTAGTTCTCCTCATGCTTCTTCAGCTGTCGGGAGGCGTAAGCCACGACCTTCCCGTGTTGCATCAAACACAACCCATACCCCTGCCTGATGCGTCGCAATAGACCTCAAAACCATCTGGACCGTCTGGTAATGTCAGAACCGGTGCAGATGTCAGAGCATCCTTGAGACTCGCGAAAGCCCTCTCACAGTCGACTGTCCACTCGAATGGTGCATCCTTCTTCATCAAGGAAGTCATCGGCTTCGAGACACTGGAGAAGTCCTTCACAAATCTCCTATAGTAACCTGCCAGACCGAGGAAGCTCCTGATGTCGGTAACTGTCTTCGGCCTAGGCCAGGTGCGCACTGCATCTATCTTTGCCGGATCAACAGCGATCCCGGCCTCAGAAATCACATGTCCAAGGAATGATACTTGGTTCAACCAAAATTCACACTTAGAAAATTTAGCATACAGCTGATTCTTTCTCAATGTTTGCAATACATCTCTCAGGTGGCTTTCATGCTCACCTCTCGATTTCGAATACACAAGTATGTCATCGATGAAGACTACCACTGATTTGTCCAACTGATCTTGGAACAAACGGTTCATTAAGTCCATGAACTTTGCTGGTGCATTTGACAAGCCAAACGGCATAACTGTGAACTCATAATGCCCATACCTAGTTCTGAAAGCTGTCTTTTCGATATCACTGTCACGGATGGCAATCTGGTGGTATCCGGAACGTAGGTCTATCTTGGAGAATACTGATGCTCCCCTAAGCTGATCAAATAGATCGTCGATGCGTGGTAAGGGTAACGGTTCTTCACCGTAACAGCATTCAGCTCCCGATAATCAATACATAGGCGGAGGCTACCGTCCTTCTTCTTCACGAAGAGGACCGGCGCTCCCCATGGTGAACACTAGGGCGGATAAAGCCCTTGTCGAGTAGGTCTCTCAGCTGCTCCTTGAGCTCTGTCATCTCTGCTGGAGCCATACGGTAAGGTGCTTTCGCAATGGGTCCGGTGCCCGGAACTAGATCAATCTCAAACTCAACCTCTCGTGCTGGCGGCATGCCCGGCAGTTCCTTAGGAAATACATCAGGAAACTCCGACACTACCGGCACATCTGGGCTGAACTCAGGGTCTCTCTCTATGTCCTGGACATAGCAGAGGTATACATCACTCCCTCGTCGTAACTCGTGATACATAGCCATGGCGGTGATGATCTGAGTCGAAGGCTCCCTGGGCCTCTGGCGGTAAGATATGGTAACCCCAGATGGACTCCGAAGAAGCAGTCGATGCTCGGCACACAGAATTCTGCCCTTGTGCCGCTCCAACCAGTTCATCCCGACAATCACATCAAAACCCAATCCGTCGAACTCTATCAAGTCGATCGGAAACTCTTCACCCCTGATTTGAACAATAGCACCTCGGTAGTAGCGGGTACATCGGATCCGCTCTTTCGACGGGAGAGTAACCACGAAGTCTGGCATCTCTTCACCATCTAACCCCAGCCTCTTCGCAAATGATAGCGAAATGAATGTGTGTGAGGCTCCAGAGTCGAACAAGATCGATGCATCCACGCCATTCACTGGAAAGGTACCGGTGAGGATTGTGCCGCTCTTGCCGGCTTCTGCCTTATTGCAGACACTTAGTATACCTCCCGTTCCGAGTGCACAGCCTAATTCATTGGCAAACTAATAAGTATTGGGTAACACGGTTTATATGATTCAAACAACTCCACTTTATTCATTAACACACTCTTTTTACAACATTCATTGGCTTATACTGTCGCCATGATTCACACTTACAACATCCTTAATACATACTGTTTATCACATAATTATACAAGGCTTAAAACTGTCTAAAGGTCAAATTCAAACGTCCGGGTTTCATGTGTGTGGCATTGATCACTGCCGACGGTGCGGTATTCAGTTTGATCTTTCTGATGCCATGGTATAGCATCCTTGATTGCCCACCCATGATTAGTACATCTCCCGATTTCAGCAGTAGCTTCTTTGCGAGGTCAGCACGCTTCTGCTCGCCATACACAAACACTGCGGTATCACCAATGGACCAAGACACCACGGGTACTCCCTTACTTAGAGACTCGGGTGACTCGTCCTTGTCTTGGTGTATACCTAACCGTCCACCTTTCTGGTAGAAGTTTACAATGCATAAATCTGCTTTTACACTTGGAATTGAATCCGCTTCAACTTGTTGAGCAATTCCCACGGCGTGGTTAACGACCGCATGGAACTCCTCTGGTATACTTGATACTGTTGCTCCATCTTCAGCTCGAACTTCTTGATATGACTTGGTGTAAGGGTTCCAGTCCTTACCCATGCACATCATCTTCAATTGCATCCTTGCTCCGTTCGGGTATTCGGGTGTGTAAAACCCTCCTGGTTTTGCTCCAAGTTCGTCGCATCGTCTGATGATATGGATTTGTGCCTCCGGTGTCAGGTATCCATTTAAGAGTATCATACCTGGCTGGATAACCTGACATTGCTCCAACGGAAAGTCGGTGATGTTGATGGTGGTTTCTTCAGGGTTTGGTGTGGGTGGGATTGGATAACATATATTGAAAGTTCCTTTAAGTTTGGAGTACTCTAATTAGGTAAATCTCACACTATACTTTATTTATTTACTCACATGGTTGTTACTTAAACTCACTCACACTCATGCATGAAATGCGGTATGCAGAAACTTATTTCATTCAACAGTTTAGGCGGTACCTGGTCTAGAAGAGGGCCCTGGCGCCTCAGACCGGTCCACCACATTCAGGGTGGCCTTGTTGGACCCCGACCCCTTCCCCTTCTGGGACTCCGTGTACCTCTGATCTGGGGGTGGCTGGTTCGCCGTCTTCTGGCCATCGGTGGTCGCAGTGGCCTTACCCTTCCATTGCCCCTTGGGCCTGAAGTTCCTACTGTTTGGGTTCTGCCAACATTCATGGTCACGGTGACCCATCTTCTTACAGTACCGGCACTGAACATCGTTACCCTTGCAGTCCTTGCCGGGGTGGTCTCCGTTGCACCACTTGCAGTAATAGTGGCGCTCCGGTCCAGAGCCCGTGCTAGCTGCTATCACAATACACCATTAATACTTGTTTCACAACTTATTAACATATACTCTAACTTATCACACAGGATTAGACAATTACCCTTAGGTGGGTAAGAACGTAGGGGCTTGGCCGCATACGCATAGGTGAGCTGCAGAGGCTCCTCAGCAGTGGTGGTCTGGGTCTGGCCCTTGCCACCCTATTGCTGTCCTTTCGGGGACTGGGGGTATGATTTCTTCTTCTTCCCTCCCCACTGCCCTTGCGTGCCTTGGCCCTCGTTCTGAGCCTTGCGCTTGAGCGCACTCTCCTCGTCCCTCAGACGGACGGTGATCTCCACGATAGCAGCGGCATGATAGCACTCCTATATTTAGGGTGTCAGTTATGCCCCGCCAAATAAACTCACAACACATTAATACATTGTACACACTTATTCACATCACACTGTAATTCCTTTACCTGCAAGGTGGTATATCCAGTAGGCCCCATGCCGTAGCGTAGGCGATAGTTCAGTCCGTTGTAGAAACGGTTCACAAGGATCCGGTCTGAGTAACCCAGATCCGGTAGCAGGTGGATAAGTCCGATGAAGGCTGAGTAGTACTCATCGACCGTCATCTTATCCCCTTGTCTCAGATTGTCCAACTCCAGGCGCTTGGCCTCTTGCACATGTATAGGGTAGTATTTGGCTCGCAGCAGAGCCGTGTACTCCCTCCACTGAAATGTCGGGTCAGCAACTCTACCCTCGCGCACAAGCTTCCACCAGTTTTGTGCCGAGCCTTTCAAGTAGTAAGCAGCAAGTCGTACCTTGACCTGCTCAGGTGGTGCTAGGGTTTCGAAGGCGGTCTCCATCTCGGAGACGTATGCCTCGAGCTTACGGGGATCGGTCTCCCCACTAAATGAGGGCGGCCTCAGATCAGCCAACGCCTTGACCCAATTGGTCTCTCGTGGCGGTGGTGGTGGTGGCTGAACTCCAGGCTGTCGCCCTTGCTGTATAGCAGCAACTAAATCGGGTACCAGCTGAGCTACGGCGGCTGCAACTGCCTCAGCCATGGTCTGTGCCGTAGTATCTCCATCCTGGTCACCCATACCTCCAGTACCGCGCCCGCGGCCTCTACCTCGTGGTCTACCTGCCATCTGTATTTATATGAACATCTCATTAGCATTATGCTTGCACACTTATCGGTCCAACGATTGTAACGCTTCCCGATAATAAGGTATCTCCACACTTAGTTAGTGGTCAACCTTTCCAAATATGTTCACTTAGGTATCTGTAGTTAGGTTTCCTAACTCGGTATATCCCTAAGCTCGGTATTCTAGTCATCAGAGCGATACTTCGCTCTGATACCACTTTTTGTAACACCCCTACTACGCACATAACTATACTTGGAATCGCAGCGGAAAATAAACAACTAAACGGTAACTAAACGATTGGTGCTACAATGCCGTCAACCACCCACGTGGCTAACAAGGCTGAATAAATACAAATGTACCGGTCTGATGATCAGACTCCCGAGCATAGAGCTAACAACCATATATATATACACCAAAATAATACCGAGTGTTACAAAATCCGTCACTGTATACCATCACTGTAATCCATCATAACAAGTATATAATACGCCACGGGAGCACAGGCGCATCCCGGGCAAACATCCAAAAGTACTCCAAAAGTAAACTACTCTCTAGGATCTAGAGCCACTCTGCCTCTTCGATCCTCATCCTGCAATAAAAATATGGAGCCCCCGAGGGGGTCAGCACCTTTGCTGGTATGGCTAACGCGCAGCCCATCGGCTACCGGGATACACGCAACCAATTGTCATGATGACATGATATTTATTTTAAAACACACAACACATACATATATAACATAACACAGGTATTGTACACATCATAACACACATCACAAACATACAATTCCTTTTAGGAAGAGAACCAACACAGTTAGTCCCCATTGAGAGCCTAGAGAATGTTGCCACGCTCATACTTAGCTCGTTACATAACTCGTTACCGTCCGGTTAGATTGAACGGTTAACTTAACACAAGGTGCCTCGGATATAGTGATCCAAGCACACCGAAACAAAACACATAGTATGCCCCTGTGGCCCGACGTGAGTCAGTAAAATAGCCTTGGTTAAGCTAAAGGGAAGGTTAGAAACCAAATTGGAAACTTAACCATAACATACAGAGAGAATCGAACCGGTTATGACATCGACTCCCATACTCACACGCGTGGCCGGAACAGACCGGACTCCTCACTTCCCCCGTTAGCCCTTGTTAATCGTTCATCATTGAACACAACACACAATTCACAATCATAGGTCAAGTCTTGTTAGACACACACAAGGGAAGAGAGAGTCATACTCAACAACGTAATGATATTTAACAACGGTAAACTCTTTTACATGGTTTAATCTTACAAAGTCATAAACACACAAAAAAACAAACAACACACAAGCCGGTGTAAACCGGTAGGCAACAGACTGCAAGAAAACCATACCTCGGTCCTTGCCTCGACTGGCTTCCACCTTGGAAGAATCCTAAACACATTAGTAACGTCGGTTAATTAACGCACTAGTCCATTGTTAACATTATCTACTCATCACTACTAGTTTATTTTTATTTTACACTTATTACAACTTTTCATCCTTTTAACTACCTTTAAAACTCACCTAACATGTCTTACTTAACCTCATAATATCATTACTAACCTACTACCATTTTTAGATAACAATTCCCATCTTAAAACAATAATTTTTGGTCCACATAATGGCCTGTCCGAACTTGTGTCCGAGCTTCCAAGTTCGGACACAAGCCGTGATTTTAGACAGAAAACAGACACATGTCCGAACTTGTGTCCGGACTTCGGAAGTTCGGACATGAGTCGAGGAAAATCCTAACCAGAAATCCATACGTCCGAACATGTGTCCGGACTTCCCAAGTTCGGACACAGTTCGAGGATAATCCCTAAGAAATAACAGGTGCGTCCGAACTTCCAAATTCGGACGGTAGTTCGGACACTACCTAAAATCCAGAAAACTGTAAGTGTAACAGGGCATGTCCGAGCTTCCAAGTTCGGACGGAAGTTCGGACGTGCCATTATACTCAATTTCTAAGCCTTTAAACACTTAACCAATTTCCTCCAAAGCCTCCAACACTTATAGTATCTACTCCCTAGGTTCCCAAGTGATGTTTCATGCCTATACTAACCATTATATCAAGATATTCCTTCCACACAACATCATTACTCAAACATCATTTCTTACAAACTAAAACTCCTTAAGTCATTCTTGAAATCCCTTTTTCCTAAGCTTACACTTCCTCCTTATTTTACCAAAGTTAGCCTAAGCCTTCATCTAAGTCCAAAATGACTTTGGTACATACTAAAACCTCAAGATCATGCCTAAGTCCTTATTACACTCTAGAACACTTCCTAGTTCATCAAAATTCCTTTACAACATCTTGAATCCTTTATGCATCTCCTAAATTTCGACATAGGTTCTCCTAGTATTTTGTTACACCTTAGCACAATATTATCATCATTAAACATCCTAGAACACTAAGAACACCAAGAACACTTTCTTACACAACTTCACCAAATTCACACTACATCACAATATAGTGCATAACTTAAATTGCATGGCACTTAGGCCCTTAAAATGCATGGCTATTAGGCCCTTAAAGTGCTTAAATCATAAACACTATATTTCCACAATATATATGCCTTTAACCTGCGATTACATACAACAAGACATATGTTATTTTACTAGTCTCCTTGAGAACATTTACTAGGTCATTTACCATGTGCTCTTTAGGTAGTTTTTAATAAGCAATTATAGCTCATTTCTCCTAAGGCATTAAACAACATTTAGTTAGTAGATTTACCTCTTCTTCCAAAACACTTCCTCCTTGATTCCTTACAAAACCGTATGATAATTCGATTCCTTGTCAAGTTCTAGACAATATACAAACATTATAATGAGTATTCAAGCTATAGGCTTCATCTCATTGTAAACCCTAATTTGACATTGTTTCAAAAACATTAATGTAGTTGTTTTACCTTGATCTTTGAAGAGAGTTTGAGTATATAACAAGAGAGGACTCCACCTAGTCCATGAAGAGTTGAAATGAAGCTAGAACAAGGTCACATAAAGAGCTATATCAATGTTTATTTTCGGTTAAGGTAAGAACATGGAGGAAACATGATTTTTCTTTGAGATTCCTTACCTAGAAGCAAAGGAGATCAACAATATGTCAAAATACAAGCTCAAGCTCCTTCAATGGTGGAACACCTTGGCACCGAAATGGAGCTCTTGGAGTTTTGAGAAGATAGGAATGAAGAGCTTGATGAGAGAAAGAGATTGGTGGTGTTTGTTTTTGATTTGGACAAATGAGCAAGATTTAACAAGTGGTCAAAGTTGGAGTTACCATGGTGGTAGTAGTATTACCGAGAGAGAACAAAGAAGAAGGAAGAAGATGGTGTTTGGATCGTGGGAAATGAAGGAAAGAAATGAGAATGAAGATAGGATTTGCTTTAAGGAGATATTTATGCTTATAAAGTAAAAAGGTAAGTTAATTAGTTTTCTTTACTTACTTATTATTATCAACTAAGGAGTGGTGAGTCACACACTTAGAAAACCGGCCCCCTTTATTAGTGTGAGGGTACTTTAGTCTTTGTTTGTCAATTTAATTACTTAATACAACATATGTTACAAACTAGTTTATAAAAAGTACTATTCACCTAAACAAGGCACTTAGAAGTGAAATTTTTGATTTCCCACTAATATAGCCACCCAAATGTGATACTATATAGTACACATATATATTTAAGAGTAATGATGGACATTTAGCCATTCAAAACTCATTTACAAGACAATTTTTCAAAAACGTGCTTTAAGACTTCTTAAAGCACATTTTGTGTTTTAACTTGTTTTCAAGCTTGGTTTTCTTTGGTAATTGGTTTAATAAGTTCATTAGTATATAAATGAGGTCTTGGTAAGCTCATTAGGTCTTACTCAAGTTTATCCCAAGCTTAGAGCACATTTTAGCTCTTATTGACTTTAAAGCACATTTGTGTTTCCTTTTGTTTAAATTTGTTTACTAAGGTTTCTAAGACTCTTTTTAGTCTTATTACACCCTATTTAGGTGTTTAAACAACATAACTAGGTTTGGGGTATTTCACTATCTGTTTATCTGCTATGACTAAGACAAGATAAAGCATGCAACCGGTTATATTTGTTCTCGTTGTGAATGTGTTTTCTTCACTAACCCACGAGACTTGAGATTGTTACTGACTAAGCTTAGTACTTACTGAGTTAAGGATATGAGTTAAGTATTGGTAACTGTTGGTTAATACCTGTTAAGGTTTAACTAACACATGGTGTGTAAGATTTTTACTAACTGGAACTTGAGTGAGGAACCCAGGACTGACTCCGGTCATGCATGCTAAGGAAAGGGGACGGTATCTGAATCAGATCCGCCCTCCGCTTAAGGACTTGTCTTCGGACTTGTTGCCTAGGGCCGGTTGCCGGCTCAGCTACGCTGGACTCCCATCCGAGGTAGGTGGCATTAAGATGGTGCGGTAGGATCACCTAAATCATAGGTTTGAGATTAAGCTACAACCATTTCCATTTTAGGAACGGTTTGTATACTGAGATTAAGATAAGGTTAAGGCTGAGGTAAGTTAAGGAACTGAGGTTAAGGAAATCAGGACTAAGGAGGGGGGTTACTAACCCGCTTGATAAGGGAACGCTTGTGTCGTTCATTGTGTGTGAACTATGTATGTTCATCTGTGGATTGTTGTTTATTGCACTTCATATCATGCTTGTGTACTTAATCAATTTCCATGCTATCGACAATTAGTCGTCGTAGCCCCGTTAGCTTGGGGGCCATGAGAGGGAGTACCAGCATTCGTGCTGACCCCCTTTGGGGGCTGTTTTTACACTTGCAGGTAAGAGGCCCATGAAGTCACTCCACGAGAGTAGGAGCGGTTAGACTTAGGATGGGTTGTTTATTTTTGAGTACGGGTTGCGCTTGTGCTCCCGTCTGTTTATATTGAAACTGATGTAAGTTTATGGCTATGACTTAGATAATTAAACTCGGTTGGTTGGTGGGATTTTGGTTGGTGATGTTTTGGCCGGTTGTTTGTTTTGGATAAGCGTTGTAAATTGATAAGGCCGGTATATTCTGACGATCATACCGTGGCAAGGTCCCGGTGTTTGTTATTTCCGCTGCGACGAATTCGATTAAGTGTTAAGTTTGGCGATAACCACGATTGGCTTCGGACGGGGTGTTACAATCACCCAATTCGATGAATGTTTTAGTTAAATACCCCAAACCTTAATATGTTAATTAATTATGTAAATATGATTTTCTAAGGCTAATTAAGTCCTTAAGATCATTAGTGAAGAAATAAAAACCTGAAAGAAAAAAATGCGTAAAAGTGACAAAACGTGAAAACGCGTATTTAATTATTTCAGGAGGTATATAACCTTCACTAGGGTTATAAATATATTTTTATACCTTAATTACACACTAAGAACATGTGGGAAAAATTCCAGAAGAAAACGGATCTAAATAATGCGTTAAAGCGCTAATGGAGTTTAAAGCGCATTTTTCGAGAAAACACGAAAACGTGACTTTAAATAGTCAAACGACCCTAATAATTATAGTCGATGATATAACTATAATTAAATATTAACAGGAGCTTAATAACCATTAAAAATAAAGAAACGAGAAAAATCCGGAAAACGGGCCCGGTTTGTGAATAGTGTCGAACCGGGTAAAATAATGAGCGTTTTCTGTAAAAGATGAAAAACACTCCAGCGTAATAATATAGTGGGGGCTGGTTTTTTTATATACCCACTCACACACTCACACACTAAACTAGTAAATAATGAAAGAAAAGAAAAGTGGAAAAATGAGAAAAAGAAAAAAGGTGAGGGAGAGTCTCTCTCCTCCCAATTTCTCTCTTTCCCTCGTACTCCCTCCTCCTTCCTGAACTTCTTCTTCCCCCTTAAGCCATTGCTGGTGATTTCACAAACCCCTCCAAGCTCCCTCCTTCTTCTTCATCTACAAGGCACAAATCAACTCCAAACTCCACAAAAATTGTACTGTTGAATTCCTCTCAACTTAGGGAACATTTCCCTCTTTTCAAAATTTGGCAAAGATCACATTTGACCTCCATGGAAAAAGCTTGTATTGAAGGTTTCAAGGTTCCATCTTGATCTAGAACAACACCTTTGTTGTTTAAGGTAAGAAATGAGTTCAAAAATCTCTCCTTTCTAACCTTCCCTTGATTTTCCAAAAACCCCAACGTGAGCTCCCTCTTCATTTGTGTACCAGCCATTGTTTTTGAACCCCCCGCCCCCCACTGGACCGGTTGTGAAACAAGGACAAGAGGAAAGGAAAGAGCAAGTGGAGAAGAGGAGAAAAGAATTGCAAAGAAATGGCTTGTGAATACAAGGTAAACAATCTACCTTGGAGCCTAATTTAATGTTTTGGAATTTTGGGAAGGGTTAAATTAAATAATGAACCCCAACATGTAGTGGAGTGTGAATATTGAGATGAGAAAGGGGTTGTATTAGTGCTTGATGCATTTGTAAGTTAATGTTTGATTTAAGAGCCTAAGAGCTATGCACTTTATGATTTTTGTATTGTGTTGCATTTGGAGGATTTGATGAATATGGATGGATTTTTATGTGTGCTGGTAGATCCCATGTGGTTTGGCTAGTTGTAGGATGAATTATGTGAAGAAATGAGTTTTGGGTAATGTTAGAGAAGTAGCCGGGTTATGGCGAATTTACGGTAGAAAACCGAGTGTTAAGGTGATGTTGGGAGGATGGTGAACCTATGTGTGCTTGGGAGAAAATATAAGTTTTAATGAGTGGAATAACCTCACCAAGAACTAGAGAATGGGAGTTAGGAGGACCGATGCAAAAACTGTAACATAAAGGTGGAGGAAAGTCATGAATTTCGCTACAAAATGAACTATGGTGTTTAACTTGTGAAACAAGAGTTGGACATGGGATTTAAAGAATGCATTAGACTAGGAATGATTTGGGGTGGTCATTAAGTAATGTGGTAAGGTTGGTGAAAGGATATGAAACATCAAAAGAGGTTTTAAATGCACTGCTATGCATAATGCAACAGAGATAATGGAGAATTTAGGAATTTGAGCAAGAATTTGAGTAGGGATTAAACCAATGATTTGAAGAGGGTTGGAGCCTGTTTTAAGGTGTTTAAATATGTAGGAAATGTGTGGAAAGTTTATGGGATGATTGGATGTGAATTAGGGGTTGAAAACTGGTCAAAACTGTCAATTTTAACACCTACAGACATGGTCCGGGTTTCTAAACAAGTACACAAACCCGGACCACCTCAAAAACGTCCCAGAAAGTCATTTTGGCATGTGGTCCGGGTTTGTAGACCAGTACACATACCTGGACCAATGCAATTTTAAGGAAGAATCGTTTTTCTAGGGTTGGTCCGGGTTTGTAACCCCGGACCAATGCAATTTTAAGGAAGAATCGTTTTTCTAGGGTTGGTCCGGGTTCGTAACCCCGGACACAAACCCGGACCAGTCCAAAAATGCTCAAGAATGTGTTTTTAAGTGTTGTTATGATGGGGAAGTGGATGGTAATGGTTTTAGATGATGATTAGGTCTTGTTTGGTGAGTTTTAAAGGCCATTGGAAGTATAAACAAGTGTGAGAGTGATTGTGTAAGTTGTGAACTTAAGATCACATAAAGAAGTTAAGTATCACGGGTCAACGGGGTTAAGTACGGGAGTAATAGAAGTTTACATACTGGAAGATTTGTTGTTAATAAAACATTTGAATAATAATACCAGTTGATTGGAAACTACCCGGATAGCGTGTGATGACGCGTGGGAGTGAATCCTCGGGACACGGTAGAGTAACCCATGGTGTAAGGTATGGTTTTCTTGCAACCTGTGTCCTACCGGGTTACACCGGCTTGTAAGCCAACTTGTTTTTTTGTGTGTTTGCCACCTTGCAAGATAAAGCATGAAATGAGTTTACAGTAATTCATTAATGTGGCGTAAATATTTCCGATACCGTTTAACCTCAATTATGTGTTAAACCATAGCTAGCCGACTCTAGGATCACATAAGAGATCGGTATTCGGATTAAATGTCCCAACCTATGGGAACGTTCTAACCACAACTATCAATGTGTTAATTGTATAATGTGGTTGTGTGTGATGTGTGTTACCCTTGTAGCATGCCGTATTCTAATGTTGTTGTTGTTCATGAATGTCGGATGGTATGATACCTCCTTATGTGTGATCAACCGAGTTGTAACTCCAAATGGTGCCATGATGTGATAAGTTCCATAAAGGAACTTCTAACTAATACGTATATATTATGGGGGTAAGGAATCTGGTCGTTCCGGTCGCGCGTGTTGTTTGGGAGTTGATGTCTATAATTGAATTAACTCCCACTCTGTTATGTTATGGTTGTTTTTCCTCCTTGGATTACAACCACCCATGAGCTTAACCAAGGCTCACCTACCTGACTTTTGTTTGGGCTAGGGGGAATCATGTGTAAAGTTTGTTTTGGAGTTGATGCCAATATTCGCTTCGACTCCCACTCTGTTATTGATTGATTTTCCTTCTTGGAGTTCAATCACCCACAAGCCTAAGATCAATGGCTTTCCCACTCGATTGTTGTTCGGGCTATGGGGAATATGTATAAGAAGTGATTGGGTCACTACATCCGGCACTTCTAAATAAGTTGTGGTGTTTGGGGTGTTCGGTTCTATATAAAGACCGACACATCTAAATAAAATAACGGTGAGATGGTGTGATCAGTTCTATACTAAGACCGACACATTTAATTATGTTATCTTGTAACGAGTTTATCATGGGACTGAAATTGTTCTCTAGGATCACTAAGTTGACTAACTAATGCTTGGTTTGTTTCCCTCAAAGGATTCGTTCCTAACATGTTATGTGTGTTGCTGTTGCTATGCTTGTGTGTGTTATATGATGGTGAAGGTGTTATGTGTTTATAGTTCCGCCTTGCATGCTTAAAGTAAAATAACCTGCATGCTCAGACGACAAATAGTTGTGCGTGGCCCGGTAGTATGCGGGCTGCTCGATTACCATACCAGCAAAGGTGCTGACCCCCTTTGGGGGCCCCCATACTTTTCAGGTACAATGGAGCTGGCAGCCGTTCGAGAGTAGGACGGGGTAGCTGTTTATACTTGGATAGCTATTTAGTTGTTTATGTGTTCATAAGTAATGTAATATCAAAGTGTGATATTGGTGATGGAATGTATTAGACTCGGTACAGTTGAAATGTAATTGTAATTGACTCGGTTTAGTTATGAAGTGGGATTATAAAGTGTAGTGCTCGGTAATCTTGTCCATTAGACCGGTACATTGTGTATGTAATAGCCTTGTTAGCCACGTGGGTGGCTAATGGCATGTAACATCACCCCTTTTGATTAATGTTTATGATGTGATTTCCACTGCGATTAATGGTTAAGTGTACAGTTTGTAGTTGAGGTGTTACAAAAAGTGGTATCAGAGCGAAGTATCGCTCTGATGACTGGAAATACCGATCTTAGGAAGTACCGAATTAGGAGTTTAGACTTTTGGTTAAGGGTTGAGTGATAGCGTGAGAAGTACGCTAGTTAGGAATTACCAGTGTGCACTGGATACCTACAACCTCCTTCCCGCCCTCCACAACCCCTGTTTTATAACCTAGGAAACAACGCTATAGAGATGAAAGTCCTTCTTACTCAGGAAAACCCGATCTGGCTGTTATCAAACATCTCTGCAAGTACAAAGAACCTGTCATACTGTAGATTCCAAGAACTGAGAATCCCAGAGACGGAACCTGTTTGAACACCTTTACCCGCACTTGATAGCGGAAGATTAAGAATCCTATCTACAAAAGACTGAAATTTCCGGCGACCTGGGTCGACATGCCTAGAAGTCGAGGAAACCCAGTCAACAAGAAAGAAAGCACTAACTGTGCACAAAGGCGGTCAATGAAGGAGCAACAAACCCGAGACACATGTCTACGGGACCACAATTGCTAAATAGTACCGACAATGGTATAGTAACCGACTAAGGAACTAGTCAAGGTTGGATGACTCCAACCCTACAGCGCCAAAGAGGCTGTAATACCCGAATATCATAGTTTAGACCACCATGGGAGTGTTAGTGGAACATACTTCAACAGGATAACGATGTAGTAAATAAACAAGAATCAAACCTTAGTAACCACGGCAAATACGTGGGGGAAACATTAAGGAGGAACACGGAGTTAAGAGATTGGAGAGTCGTTAACGACTACCATGTCAAGACCAATGAGAGTCGCTCAGAAGATTTATTATCAGGATTGTAAGATCAAAGAAAGACCCAACTAGGATGCCGAATACGGTAGTGATGAAAGTAGTATCGCAACCAGCACATGTTGAACCGATAGCCAGCCAGCATGGCGCACTTGCTATTGCAAGTGCTGCTATAACGGGGTTATTCGGGAAAATTTTAATGACTATAAAGTACCTAGTAAGGTACCGTATTGTTGAAGGAAGTGATTATAGAATAAAGAATCCAGGAATTTGAAGAGTGAAACCTGGAAGGGCTTAGTGGCCTAACCATTGTATGTGAAGATATACCAGTCAGCGGGAAGCTAGACTTGGTCAAAGCGTGAAGTCATTTTAAATACCGGGAAGAATTTTCTATTAAACCCAGTTTTTCTTCTAAAACCAGATTTATTTCAAACCGTTTTCACACCCAAAATTTCTTCCAACTCATGTTCATTTCAAACCTTCTTTTAAGCCCAAATTTCTCACAAACTTCAGATTCTCTTTAAAACGAAACCAGAAGACCAACACCGGCCTCAGCGCCACACAGTAGGTAAATTATACACAGTTATACGCAAACGGGAATCGGATAACCCGAGGGAATGGATTGAGTTCATACTAAATACGATAGTGGATTGAATTCTCTTGATTAAGTTCGGGAAGCACGGAATGCGTATTATCATAGGACGATATGAGGGAGTTGACAACAGAATACTTCACCTAGGTGTGTGACGGACACTATGAGTGTACTAACTGAAATGTGGGGCGATCGCACTCCGATAGGAGCTTGTGGGCCTGACAGACCATCTTATGGGTTAGTCGGGTAAGTAGCAATGTATCAGTACGAACCCCACATATGTATACGAGTGGAGTCAGGAACACGGGAAGTAGTCGACTCCATACTACGGTCAGCAGTAAAAGCTAAACAAGAGCAGCAAATTGCCAAGAATGGTTGAAGTAAAGGAACCCAGTTAAGTTAATGAGACTAAAAGAATTAGTGAATCCATTTCAAGAAAATGTTTATGAATCAAGAAGTGTGGAACGCACTGACTAGTAAATAAAGACATCACATATGTCTCAAGAATCCTGAGGAATAAAACATGATAGCTGGAACAAACATCCAGTTTATACATAGTAAGGCCAATGCCTAACATGGACACGTTAATGTGCAACGAACGGGATGGAACTCCTGGAATAATCACCTAGAGTGCAAAGCGATGTAGTTAACAAAACGTATACAAGCCAGATGTAATGGCATAACCTAGTAACACCCAGGAGCTGTCCTGAAGGGTGCTTGGGTCAACAATTGTTGAACGAAATGTCGTGATAGAAACACATGAGTTGAAGCTAATACCCGGTTTAAACATAAGTCGGCAGGAGGTAAACAGACATTCTTAAGGGGCATCCCATATAAGAAAGCGTGATGCAACGACCTTGTCAGGGAGCCCAATACAACCTCCAAACCATGTGATGGTTTACGGAGAAGTAAAAATTTATGTGAATAACCTACAATGAGCACTGCTCGAGGCAAGGAGGCTTACAAGGCACAAACAAAATGTGTTAGGTGAATTTAATTGATTATGGAAGTTTATGTTATACAAGTAAACAGAGCGGAGAACGAACCACTACTTTAAGAGTGGGGATACCTCTCGATATTGCGAAACCGCGGGAGCGGTAGTTATGTGAACTAAGTTCAAGAAATATGTTAAGGATTGACAATATTGTTATTACCCAGGAATGATTTGAATAAGAATAATACGAATAGAAGCGTTTGTACCAATTGAGGAGAGTAGTTTAATAGCAACCACCATAGGTGTGTGATGCTGAGTGTAAAGCGAACAACGCACAAGGAGCATAAAGGCTCGAAGAATATCGTATTCAGTAGTCATCCCAGTGAATGAAGAACCATATTACAAATGATGAAAGTACATGTGTGGAAGCTAATATGAAGTGCATGCCATGTAAGTTAGTGTTATACAAGAAGTAGGAACATGGTGTGCAGCAAGTGACCAATACATGTGAATAAATCACACAATAACATGGAGTTGATGAATAAAGATGGTAGACAGACCTAGCAACAAGGAAATGATGTTCATTCCTATTGCAATCGCATAAGAGACTTACTGTCAAGGGTTTACGCCTCTGCACCCTGTATGACTGAGTGTTTTGGTATTGCACTTGAACAGTAATGATCGAGTGGGATAACTAGGAATTTTGAGAAATGTTAATTGTGGTAAAAGTAGAAAGAGACTTATAACATTATAAGGACCGAGGCATAAGAAATGCAAGGTCGTACAAATGAAAGAATGCTTGTGCAGAACCAAGTGTGGAGGCATGATTAGCAATAAATGACTACAGTAACACGAAATATCAAATATCGGTATGGAATATACCTCAAGTGTGGGAAATGACCGAGAGAGCACTACACATTAGGTAGTAGCTCAACCTCAACCGACAGTAAGTCGGAAGAAATAAATTAATCATCGTAAAAATACCTAGCGGTATACACAGTGAACTATCATAGGAGTGGATAGAAAGTTTGTAACTTACCGGATTCACTCACGGTAAGAGATACCATGCGTCAGTTGAGAAACCATTATTCGTAAGATGAAGGTGATAAATGGGAAATGTACAATACATTTTGATAAATGAATGGGGAAAACTAACCTCCAAAGTTATCAAAGTCGCACAGCAGAAGCTTGTAAGCCAATGACTTGAATGTTGAATATACATGGTGAATACCAGTAATGGCTAATTATTAATGCCTAGAAGCCTCACAGGCCAGGACCAAAACCGATTATGAGTTAAACAAACTCCAGTGAGAATTCGTCGTTTAGGGACTAAACCGCCAATAAGGTTAAGCCCTCGGACTGGAACAAATTGTAAAACAAACCGCGTGGAAGTTAAAACACTTCACGACGGCAGAACATTTTTAACCAATGTTAAGTAGTAACATATGGTAGATTACGTGGGCGTAATCCCTTTTAAGGGGGGTAGAGCGCAAAAATGCTTAGTGAATGTTTACGTGCAAGTGTACGTGAACAATGTCGTGCATAGCACAAAATAATTTGTTATGATGTGGTGTATAACATAAAATACTTTGTTTTGATGATTGGTGCGTATGGTACATGAACATACGTATTCATTCATGGTTTAATTGTGTTAATTGCGCACTAAAGATGCAAATAAGTGGTGTGTGAATACAAGTGTAGGGGAGTAGAAAAACTCCCGGGGAACTAAAACCCCGATAGTATATGTTTATTTGAGAAAAATATAATGATGTGCAATGTGATTTGATGAAAATATACATAGATATATATATAGTGATGTGCATTATGATTTTGATAAAGGATATATATATAGTATTGGGTATTGTGATTTTGATAAAATATATCTATATATATACATATACATATATATAGTATGGTGATGTATGAATTGGTAGGAAGCCGATGTAGAACTTAGTGAGGACAGTATTTCCTAAGTAAGTTGACTTGAGGCAAATTGAGGATAATTGATGGACGGAGTTCCATCCTTTGGAGATGTACTGCTCTATGATTATGACTAGAAGGATTAAAAAGATAAAAATGGTAAATGTTTGAAGTGTTTCTTGGTTGAAATTGAAGTGGGAGTTGGAACTTGATTTGCATGCGATCAAGGGAAACCGAACACAAATTAGGGTGGAAAGATAGTTCAACACTGATGCTGATCACATCAGGGTTGAATGATTCTTGAAACTCCCTATAAGTGGTCACAAATAATCACATTAAGAATAAGATACAGTTAGGAATAATTGGACTTGGAGTTGTATTGCGTTTTCAAAAAGAATTTTTAATTGGTGTTTTCAAACTTTCAATTGGTACTTTCAAGACTTCAGTAAATATTTCCAAAAAATTCTTAAATGGTATTTTCAAAGGAAGGATTTCTTTTACTTGACCTTATAGAATATTTTCAATTAGTATCCTTCCAATAAAGGATTTGTTCTACTTAACCCCATAAAGAATATTTTCGTATTACTTGCTCACGAGTTGAGGACGTATGAGCCTTTGTCTTCGGACCGGTGACATGAGAAGTATATTTTAAAAATGTATGTGATTGTTTTGATCCCCCAAAGGAACGGGGAGCAGAAGGTGTCCATCGCGACAGGGTTCTACGGGATCACAGTGTATATGTACTCAACATGGGACTCTAGCCCATGAAGAGATGAAAAAGGTATTTCTGTTTGTTATACATGTTGTGTGATATGTGTAATAAATATTATCTAGACCTATGAGTCTAAATGTTGTTATGTTACCCGGACCGTTGAGTCTGAGGTTATTATGTAAGCATGTCATGTATGGATGTGGATATGTTACCCGGACTGTTAAGTCCGAGGTTATTATGTAAAAGTGCATTTTAGTATGCAAGTTGTATCTTGCAAGTAAATCCGGTATTCTAATTAAAGGATGCATGGGAAGTTGTGAACTTTGAGGACAAAGTTCTTTTAAGGGGGGTAGATTGAAATACCCCAAACCTTAATATGTTAATTAATTATGTAAATATGATTTTCTAAGGCTAATTAAGTCCATAAGATCATTAGTGAAGAAATAAAAACCTAAAACAAAAAGAAAATGCGTAAAAGTCCCAAAATGTGAAAACGCGTATTTAACTATTTCAGGAGGTATATAACCTTCACAAGGGTTATAAATATATTTTTATACCTTAATTACACACTAAGAACATGTGGGAAAATTCCGGAAGAAAACAGATCAAAATAATGTGTTAAAGCGCTAACGGAGTTTAAAGTGCGTTTTTCGAGAAAACCCAAAAACGTGACTTTAAATAGTCAAATGACCCCGTAAAAATTATAGTTGATTATATAACTATAATTAAATATTAGCGGGAGCTTAATAATCATTAAAAATAAAAAAACGAGAAAAATCCAGAAAACGGGCCCGGTATGTGAATAGTGCCGAACCGGGTAAAATAATGAGCGTTTTCTGTAAAAGACGAAAAACGGTCAAGCTTAATAATATAGTGGGGGCCAGTTTTTTAATATACCCTCTCACACACTCACACACTAAACTAGTAAATAAAGAAAGAAAAGAAAAGTGGAAAAAGGAGAAAAAGTAAAAAGGTGAGGGAGACTCTCTCTCCTCCCCATTTCTCTCTTTCCCTCGTACTCCCTCCTCCTTCCTGAACTTCTTCTTCCTCCTTAAGCCATTGCTGGCGATTTCACAAACCCCTCCAAGCTCCCTTCTTCTTCTTCTTCATCTACAAGGCACAAATCAACTCAAAACTCCACAAAAATTGTACCGTTGAATTCCTCTGAACTTAAGGAACATTACCCTCCTTTCAAAATTTGGCAAAGCTCACATTTGACCTCCACAGAAAAAGCTTGTATTGAAGGTTTAAAGGTTCCATCTTGATCTAGAACAACACCCTTGTTGTTTAAGGTAAGAAATGAGTTCAAAAATCTCTCTTTTCTAACCTTCCCTTGATTTTCCAAAAACCCCAACGTGAGCTCCCTCTTCATTTGTGTACCAGCCATTGTTTTTGAACCCCCCCCCCCCCACTCGACCGGTTGTGAAACAAGGACAAGAGGAAATGAAAGAGCAAGTGGAGAAGAGGAGAAAAGAATTGCAAAGAAATGGCTAGTGAATACAAGGTAAACAATCTACCTTGGAGCCTAATTTAATGTTTGGGAATTTTGGGAAGGGTTAAATTAAATAATGAACCCCAACATGTAGTGGAGTGTGAATATTGAGATGAGAAAGGGGTTGTATTAGTGCTTGATGCATTTGTGAGTTGATGTTTGATTTAAGAGCCTAAGAGCTATGCACTTTATTATTTATGTATTATGTTGCATTTGGAGAATTTGATGAGTATGGATGGATTTGTATGTGTGCTGGTAGAGCCCATGTGGTTTGGCTAGTTGTAGGATGAATTATGTGAAGAAATGAGTTTTGGGTAATGTTAGAGAAGTAGCCGGGTTATGGCGAATTTTCTGTAGAAAACCGAGTGTTAAGGTGATGTTGGGAGGATGGTGAACCTATGTGTGCTTGGGAGAAAATAGAAGTTTTAATGAGTGGAATAAACTCACCAAGAACTAGAGAATGGGAGTTAGGAGGACCGATGCAAAAACTGTAACATAAAGAAGGAGGAAAGTCATGAATTTTGCTAGAAATGAACTATGGTGTTTTACATGTGAAACAAGAGTTGGACTTGGGCTTTAGAGAATGCATTGGACTAGGAATGATTTGGGGTGGTCATTAAGTAATGTGGTAAGGTTGGTGAAAGGATATGAAACATCAAAAGATGTTTTAAATGTACTGCTATGCATAATGCAACAGAGATAATGGAGAATTTAGGAATTTGAGCAAGAATTTTAGTAGGGATTAAACCAATGATTTGAAGAGGGTTGGAGCCTGTTTTAAGGTGTTTAAATATGTAGGAAATGTGTGGAAAGTTTATGGGATGATTGGATGTGAATTAGGGGTTGAAAACTGGTCAAAAACTATCAATTTTAACACCTACAGACATGGTCCGGGTTTGTAAACAAGTACACAAACCCGGACCACCTCAAAAACATCCCAGAAAGTCATTTTGGCATGTGGTTCGGGTTTGTAGACCAGTACACATACCCGGACCAATGCAATTTTTAGGTAGAATCGTTTTTCTAGGGTTGGTCCGGGTTTGTAACCCCGGACACAAACCCGGATAAGTCCAAAAATGCTCCAGAATGTGTTTTTAAGTGTTGTTATGATGGGGAAGTGGATGGTAATGGTTTTAGATGATGAATAGGCCTTTTTTGGTGAGTTTTAATGGCCATTGGAAGTATAAACATAGTGGAAGATTTGTTGTTAATAAAGCATTTGAATAATAATACCTGTTGATTGGACACTACCCGGAGAGCGTGTGATGACATGTGGGAGTGAATCCTCGGGGACACGGTAGAGTAACCCATGGTGTAAGGTATGGTTTTCTTGCAACCTGTGTCCTACCGGGTTACACCGGCTTGTATGCCAACTTGTTTTTCTGTGCGTTTGCCATCTTGCAAGATAAAGCATGAAATGAGTTTATTGTAATTCATTAATGTGGCGTAAATATTTCCGATACCGTTTAACCTAAATTACGTGTTAAACCGTAGCTAACCGACCCTAGGATCACATAAGAGATCGGTATTCGGATTAAACGTCCCAACCTATGGGAACGTTCTAACCACGGCTATCAGTGTGTTAATTGTATAATGTGGTTGTGTATGATGTGTGTTACCCTTGTAGCATGCCGTATTCTAACGTTGTTGTTGTTCATGTATGTCGGATGGTATGATACCTCCTTGTGTGTGATCAACCGAGTTGTAACTCCAAATGGTGCCATGATGCGATAAGTTCCATAAAGGAACTTCTAACTAATACGTATATATTATGGGGGGTGAGGAATCTGGTCGTTCCGGTCGCGCGTGTTGTTTGGGAGTTGATGTCTATAATTGAATTAACTCCCACTGTGTTATGTTATGGTTGTTTTTCCTCCTTGGATTACAACCACCCATGAGCTTAACCAAGGCTCACCTACCTGACTTTTGTTTGGGCTAGGGGGAATCATGTGTAAAGTTTGTTTGGGAGTTGATGCCAATATTCGCTTTGACTCCCACTCTGTTATTGATTGGTTTTCCTTCTTGGATTTCAATCACCCACAAGCCTAAGATCAATGGCTTTCCTACTCGATTGTTGTTCGGGCTTGGGGGAATATGTATAAGAAGTGATTGGGTCACTACATCCGGCACTTCTAAATAAGTTGTGGTGTATGGGGTGTTCGGTTCTATATAAATACCGACACCTCTAAATAAAATAACGGTGAGATGGTGTGATCGGTTATATACTAAGACCGACGCATTTAATTATGTTATCTTGTAACGAGTTTATCATGGGACTGAAATTGTTCTCTAGGCTCACTAAGTTGACTAACTAATGCTTGGTTCGTTTCCCTCAAAGGATTCATTCCTAACGTGTTATGTGTGTTGCTGTTGCTATGCTTGTGTGTGTTATATGATAATGAAGGAGTTATGTGTTTATAGTTCCACCTTGCATTCTTAAAGTAAAATAACCTGCATGCTCAGACGACAAATAGTTGTATGTGGCCCGGTAGTATGCGGGCTGCTCGATTACCATACCAGCAAAGGTGCTGACCCCCTTTGGGGGCCCCCATACTTTTCAAGTACAATGGAGCTGGCAGCCGTTCGAGAGTAGGACGGGGTAGCTCTTTATACTTGGATAGCTATTTAGTTGTTTATGTGTTCATAAGTAATGTAATACCGAAGTGTGATATTGGTGATGGAATGTATTAGACTCGGTACAGTTGAAATGTAATTGTAATTGACTCGGTTTAGTTATGAAGTGGGATTGTAAAGTGTAGTGCTCGGTAATCTTGTCCATCAGACTGGTACATTGTGTAAGTAATAGCCTTGTTAGCCATGTGGGTGGCTAACGGCGTGTAACCCCGCCCCTTTTGATTAATGTTTATGATGTGATTTCCGCTGCGATTAATGGTTAAGTGTACAGTTTGTAGTCGTGGTGTTACATTTAGGGTTTGAGAATTTGGACTTCGGAAAAGAGTAAGCAACCGAACGACCAACGGTGAACGGTACAGTTTTCTTGTGACCTTCTTGCTTACGAGGTGTCCCTCGACTTGTGTGCTATTTGTTTATGTGTGCCGACTAAACAAGATAAAGCATGCAACCGGAATATTGTGTCTATTGTATTGTTGTGTGATGTTTGAAAACTAACACAACTTACCTTGAGAACTTATTAACAATGTTTAGTAACAAATTGTGTGAGAATAAGGAACACTCCCAAATATTTTCTGTTAATAACTGAAAGAGGTTTAACCAACAAACATTGTCTTGAGTCTTCTACTAACTAGAACTTGGGGGGAGTGTGGAATCTGGGACTGACTCCGGTCATGCATGTTAAGGAAAGGGGGTCGGTATCTTGATCAGATCCGACTTCCGCTTAAGGACTTGTCTTTGGACTTGTCGCCTTGGGTCGAATGTCGGCTCAGCTACATTGGACTTCGAGTCCAAGGTAGGAGGCATTAAGATGATGTGGTGGGATCTACCTAAATCCCAACTAATTTAAGAATTATTGTTTATTGAACCAGCACAGTTCTCGGCCGCTGGCTAGGGTTACTTTTGGCCCGACAAAAATAAACAATGGACTAAGTATAACCGAATCTAATTAAAGAACGGTTGACCTAATTGAGATAAGGTTTTCGATAAGATACAACCATTTCTATTTAAAGAATGGTTTGTATAACTTAAGGAGTTAAATAATTGACTCACTAATTAAGGGAACGCATTTAAGTCGTTCATTGTGTTTGAACTTTGATTGTTCATATTTGGCTTGTTGTTTATTGCACTTTCTATTATGTTGTGCATCTAATCAACCTCCATGCTATCGATAATTAGTCTTTGTAGCCACGTTAGCTTGGGGGCCGTGAGAGGATCGTACCAGCAATTTTACTGACCCCCTTTGAGGGCTGTTTTTATTTCGCATGTGAACGTCAGAAGGCGACCGTCATGAGATTAAGATGGGGTAGATGTATTACGGGTTTAAGTGCGACCTACGAGTTGTGCATGTACTCTCGTATGGTAATTCGAGTTAGTAAGTTATATAGGATGTGAGGAGATTGTAAGATTGTTATGTAATTTGGTTAAGGCTTGTAAGTACTAATGTTCGGTATATTCGGATCCATCAGTCCATAGCTAGATCTTGGAGATTGTAGTAAGCCTAGTTGGTCACGTGGGTGACTAACGGTAGTAACACCAATTATTGTAAGGAATCTGCTACAAAGTTAATATAAGTGTATGGAGGTTTATGAGTTAAGTATGGCGTTATGAGTTGAGTGTTACATTTACTTTAATTATCTTAGGTTACTTTTATGTTGGGAACAGTGGTGATTATGTAATAAATGGGCCTTGATATATTTCTTCTTAGGATAAGTTTTAATTGGATTAAGATTTTTCTAAATTGGAATTTGTTAACTTATAGCCTTATCGCCCTTTTGGGCGTGGCGGTAACACCCAGATTAAGTTAGTTTTCCGCTGTCCTAAAAAAAATCTCAAATATTTGGGGGTGTTATAAAGTGGTATCAGAGCTAAAACTGGTCAAAGACAAGAATTTTATATGTTAAAATGAGTAGAAACTAGTCTAGGTAAGGTTTGGGTATTGAGAACACGAAGTGAGGACATGAGGGTTCACCTCTTATGTTATTTCTTGAATTACGTACTAACCTGCAGAAGATGCATAGAAAGGTGGTGAGATATCATGGTGTTGAGCAAGCTACTTGGGTGGTGAAGTCCAAGACTTATTTTGGGGTGTTATTTTGTTGCGAGGCCGTAACTTTTGTTTTAAGGGGGGTGAAGTGGTACATAACTTATGACTATCTTTTGTACTTAATTTCTAAGTTATGGTTGGTAGTAGTTAGTAATGGTAATTTATGTTTATATCTTGGTATGTTCTTATTTATGCTTCATTAAATTATGGTTATGTCTTGGTATGTGGTCGGAATGTTCGGTACTTTGAAGGTACTCTCGAATGGTTAGTTTGAATTATAATGGTTACTTACTAGAATGGTATAATACGGGAATAATTGGGTAATTGTGTGTTCTCGATGCTTTGTGAATATGGTGAACCTGGTGGAAGATAGAACTTGGTCTTGGCCGGATCAAGGGAAACTCGACACAAGATGTGGTGGAAAGGTAATTCTACTTTGGCACTGGCCATGTCAAAGTTGGATGATCCTTGAAGCTTCCAAAAACATGGAAAAATAATAATTAATTATATTGCTTTGTGTTGCCTTTTGGACTGATATGTTTATATTATGAGGCATGGTTGTCCATAAAATTATGGACATATAACTCTTGCTAATGGAATGGTGTATTTATGAACCCTTGGATTATTGACCTTAGTCGTCAAATAAAATTCAAACTTGGAAATGGGATTGGTACGGGACAAGAATCCTTAGTGTGTGACTTATGAGCCTAGCAGATCATTATCCTTATAGGGGAGGTGTAAGCTTCGGGGACGAAGCTGTAACACCCCTATTTAACGAAAATGCAGCGGAAATAAAATACTAATGCGATTACAGATCATCGGGTTCCAAACACCCGACACCAAACCTCACCAATTTTAACCTAGGACAATACAAATGCTACGGTCTGAACTCGAGAAAACATAACATAAACCTAACAATTGAAAAATACGCCAACGCTCCACAAATCCTAATTTCCATCCCAATCACTCATACTTTTCGTGGCCACCTGTATAACAACTCATACCTGCAAGATAAAACCAAGCAGCCCACCCTGGGAGGGGTGAGTCAGTTCCCTGGAATGGAACTGGTACAATTCTCATAACATAAATTAAAACATAATCTTTAAACAATATAGTAACTTGGAAAGATACTCTTAAAAACAAAATAGAGGAACAAGACACTTCAAAATCACCAAGTCAAAGTAATAAACAAAGAATAGAGATAGACAACAGAAAAGGTAAAGTTAGTCAATTAAAACCACACCATGAGTTAGTGAACATCCCATGCTTAAGATAGATTAAACTCCAATTAAGAGTAGAAAGACCCAAGTAGTCACAAGGACTAGGAAAGAAAGGAAGAAATCCAAGAACCAACAGCTCAAGAGTGGAATGAAACCAATTGGAAAAGATGGCTCCGCTGCCAATTACATCCCTTTTGGGAGAGGGTATATACAGCCCCTCGCTGTTAACTAAGTCCGATAGGACAGGGGATATACAGCCCCTCGCAGTTTACAACGTCCGATTGGACAGGGGATATACAGCCCCTCGCTGTTTACCGGTGAAGATGTGCGCACATCACAACAAAGACTCAGCTCATGGTTGAACAATATCCATAGTCGAAAGAAGAATTTACCAAGATTGACATTCCTAAATTCCTACTAGATTAATAACTGCACAAGTGCAATACCAAAACACTCAGTCCTACGAGTGCAGAGGTGTAAACCCTCAGCAGTTAATATCTAATGGGTCAACCAGATAAGAGGAACCAATGATCATATGAGTTGCACATTCAAGGCTTAGTTAGTCACATCAAGCTGAGTTGGTCACACAAACAGTTTCCTTTCGAAATTCATTCAAGCTTAGTTAGCGTTTCACAATACATTCCATAAAGTTCGTTACCCAAAAGTATCTGAGTACGAGAAATCGTACTTGGTATATGTAGAAGCAGTAACCAAACTTGAAAATGTGAACTACTTCCACTATTCACCTATAATTAAAGTATTCCAAGCATTGATTAGTGAAGAAACTATAATGCTACACATCTTTCATTCTTACTAGTCCATAGTTTTGGTTTACAGTTACTCTCTCCTAAGGATCTGGCAAGATCTCGTAACTAAATCTTTAATGTACATTTTAACTTGTTCCATTTACCTACTCCTGAATATAGGTTAAGCTTAATTAAACTCTTTAGTTACGCTTGGCTAACTTACTTTAATACCTATTCAAGGTTTAGGATATGTATTTCCCCCTAATAGTCCACCTAGATGTCACATTAACATTTATTATTTTTAATTGTCACGTATGAGTTGGGTTTATCATAATTTTTCCCTCTTATTATGTTTCCCATAAGGTAGGTTACTTCTTTTATCTACTTCTAATGGTGAAATACCCCAAACCTTAATATATTGTATAAACACTTAAATATGGTGTATTAAGACTAAAAAGAGTCTTACAAACATTAGTAAACAAATTTAAACAAAAGAAAACACAAAATGTGCTTTAAAGTCAATAAGAGCCAAAATGTGCTCTAAGCTTGGGATAAACTTGGTTAAGACCTAATGAACTTACCAAGACCTCATTTATACACTAATGAACATATTTAACCAATTACCAAAGAAAACCAAGCTTGAAAACAAGTTTAAACACAAAATGTGCTTTAAGGAGTCTTAAAGCACATTTTTGAAAAATTGTCTTGTAAATGAGTTTTGAGTGGCTAGATGTCCATCATTACTCTTAAATATATATGTGTACTATATAATATCACATTTGGATGTCTATGTTAATGGGAAATCAAAAATTTCCCTTCTATGTGCCTTGTTTTCATGAATAGTGATTTTTATAAGCTATTTTGTAACATATGTTTTATAAGTAATTAAATTGACAAATAAAGACTATAATACCCTCATATTAATAAGGGGGCCGGTTTTCCTTAAGTGTGGTGACTCACCACTCTCTTATTAATGTATTAAGTAAGTAAAGATAAGTAAATAAACTACATTTTACTTTATAAGGTATAAATATCTTCTAAAGAAAATTCTATCTCATTCTCTCATTTCTTTCTTTCATTTCCCACGTTCTCAACCTTCTTCTTCCTTCTTCTTGCTGTTCTCTCACGGTAATACCACACACCTCCATTGAAACTCCTCTTTGATCTCTTGTAAAATCTTGCTCACTTGTCCAAATCAAAAACAAACACCACCAATCTCTTCCTCTCATCAAGCTCTTCCTTTCTATCTTCTTAAAAGTCCAAGACCACCATTTCGGTGCCATGGAGTTCCTCCATTGAAGGAGCTTGAGCTTGTATTTTTACATATTGTTACTCTCCTTTGCTTCTAGGTAAGGAATCTCAAATAAAAACTTCATTTCCTTCATGTTTTTGTGGTAACCAAAAATACATATTGAAGGAGCTCTTTGTGTGACCTTGTTCTAGCTTCATTCCAACTCTTCATGGACTAGGTGGAGTCCTCTCTTGCTAGATATCCAAACTCTCTTCAAAGAGTAGGTGTAAAACAACTACATTAATGTTTTTGAAACAATGTAAAATTAGGGTTTACAATGAGATGGAGCTTATAGCTTGAATACTCATTATAATGTTTGTATATTGTTTAGAACTTGTCAAAGAATCAAATACCCTACCGGTTTTCTAAAGGAAACAAGAAAGAAGTTGTTTGGAAAAGAGGTAAATCTACTAACCAAATGTTGTTTAATGCCTTAGGAGAAATGAGCTTATAAATGCTTAAACTACCTAAAGAGCAAATGGTGAATGACTTAGTAAAGTGTTCTCAAGAGCTTAGTAAAAGGCATATGTGTTGTTGAGTGTATTTGCAGGTTAAAGGCAAATATATGTGGAAATTCAGTGTTTATGATTTATGCATCTTAAGGGCCTAAGAGCCATGTCATTTAAGGGCCTAAGTGACATGCAATTTAAATTATGCACTATTTTGTGATGTAGTGCTTTGTGAGTGGAGTTTGTGTATAATAAGTACTTGATGGATTTTTAGTGTTCTTGGTTGTTTGTTGGTAAAAACAATGTGTTTTGGTTTAGTAATGTTCTAAGAGAATCTATGTCGAAATTTAGGTAACAAATGTGAAGTTCTAAGTGTTAAAATGAGTTTGATAAGTTAAGGAGTATTTAAAATGGTTAAGTGTTGTTCTTGTGTAAGAAACATGCATTAAGGTGATTTGGGATGTAACAAGGACTTAGGCATGAGCTTGAGATTTTAGTATGTACCAAAGTCATTTTGGGACTTAGGTAAAGACTTAGGAAAACTTTGGTAAATTAAGGAGAAAGTATGAACTTGAAAAAGGATTTGATGTAATGATATAAGGAGTTAGTTGTGAGAGATGATGCTTGGGAGATGATGTTAAGATAAGGAGAAAGCATTTTGGGATAGTAGTTATCATAGGTGAGAAACACCATTTAGAAACCTAGTGTAAAATGTTGTAAGTGTTAAGGAATTTACAAGGAAATAAGTAAAGGTTTAAGGAATTAGAAAAAGAGTTTGTGAGTGTTTAAGGATGTCTTGAGGTGTGTTTAAAGTGCCCAAATGAGGTTAGGGAGTACTAGGTTATATGGGGTGAAGTTTGGAGTTGAATGTAATAAGGAAAACAAAGATTTGGGGCAGACCGGACTTGCGACCGGACTTGCAAGTTCGGTCGGGCCCAGTTTACCCTGCGAGAATTGGCTTCTGGAATGGACCGACCTTGGGGACCGGACTTGCAAGGTCGGTCGGGCTTGTATTTTCTGTACGGATTGAGTTACTGGAATCGACCGGACATAGGACCGGACTTGGCAAGTCCAGTCGGGCTAAATTTTCAAAGGGAAGAAACTCTCGGGAATAGACCGAACATGCGACCGGGCTTACAAGGTCGGTCGGAGTAGAAAATTTTGATGGAAATATGTTCTGGAATCGACCGGACTTGGACAAGTCCGGTCGGCAAGGTCGGTCGGACCTAAATTTGTAAAAAAAAAAAACAGAAAAGAATGTGACCTATGTAGTTAACCCTAGGGTATATAATGAAGGTAACCTAGGGTAAGTTAGGCATTAAACATGTCAAATAATTATGTTAAACACTTAGTAAAATTTGGAGGTTAAGTAAGTTAATTAACCGACGTTCTTGAATTATGTATAGGAGTGACCTACGGAGGAAACCAAACGAGGCAGGGACCAAGGTATGGTTTTCTTGCAGTCTGTTGTCTAGCGGTTTACACCGGTTTGTGTGTTGTATGTTTTTCTGTGTGTTTATGACGTTATAAGATTTAAACATGTAATGAGTTTACGGTTGTTCATATTATGTTATGTTATGTTGTGACTCATTTCCCTCGTGTGTGTCTAACATGACTTACCACCTATTGTGTGTTGGATGTTAAGTTCCACTATGAACTTCTAACAAGTGTTAACTGGGAAGTGAGGAATCCGGTTGTCCGGTCATGCATGTAAGTTAAGAGTAGATATCTGAATCAGATTCGACTCTTATGTTGTTAAGATTGTTCTCCTTAATTTGGCGTTCGATCTCCCGCTAGCTTCTTCCAAAGCTTACCTATTCTGACTTATGATCGGTTTAGTGGGAACCTGTGTTGTGTGGTGTGTTCGGGTCACTAAATCCGAACCATCTGTGACTTAAGTTACTCGTTCGTCTAACAGAACGGTAATGGTGGGTGTTAACGAGCTTGACATGAGAGTGAATCACTCTCTAGGCTCTTGTGTTATTTGACCCTTGTGGTTTGTTATTGTGGAACGAAGATCCACCGTGTATGTGATGATGAGCTGTGCACTATTGATGCTATGCTCCATGTTATGTTATGTTATGTATGTAAATGAATGCCATGTTATCATGACAATTAGCTGCGCGTATCCCGGTAGCCGAAGGGCTGCGCGTTAGCCATACCAGCCAAGGGTTGCTGACCCCCTCGGGGGATCCATATTTCTTATACTGCAGGATGAGGATCGAGGAAGCGGAGTGGCTTTAGATCCTAGGATGCAGGTTACTTTTGTGTACTTTTGGATGTTGGCCCGGGATGCGCCTGTGCTCCTGTGGCGTTATATACATTTGGTTGTTGCAGTTTACAGTGATGTTATACAGTGAAGGATATGTAAACACTCGGTATTGTATATTATGTGTTTATGGTTTAGTTTAATGCTCGGGAGTCTGATCATCAGACCGGTACACTTGTATTTGTTCTGCGTTGTCAACCACGTGGGTGGTTGACGGCGTTGTAGCACCGAAGCGTTAGTTACTGTTTAGTTATTTAATTCCACTGCGACTTCATTTAGTATCATGTGTGTATTAGGGGTGTTACAAAAAGTGGTATCAGAGCGAAGTATCGCTCTGATGACTAGAATACCGAGCTTAGGAATATACCGAGTTAGGAAACCTAACTACAGTTACTTCAGTGAACATTGTGGAAAGGTTAACCACGAACTAAGTGTGGAGATACCTTATTGTCGGGAAGCGTTACAACCGTTGGACCGATAAGTGTGCAAGCATATTGCTAATGAATATTCATGTGAATACAGATGGCAGGTAGACCGCGCGGTAGAGGCCGCGGAAGTGGTACTGGTACTGTGGGTGACCAGGGCGAGAACACTACGGCTCAGGTTATGGCTGAGGCTGTAGCAGCCGCTGTGGCCCAGATGGTACCCCAGCTTGTAGCTGTGATCCAGCAGGGGTAGATGCCCGGAGTTCAACCACCACCGCCACCGCCACGAGAGACCAACTTGGTCAAGGCATTGGCAGATCTGAGACCCCCTTCATTTCATGGGGAGACCGACCCACGTAAGCTGGAGGCGTACATCTCCGAGTTGGAGACCGCCTACGAGACCTTGGGCTGTACCCGCAGAGGCTAAGGTCCGTCTTGCCGCTTACTATCTGAAGGGTTCGGCACAAAACTGGTGGAAGCTAGTGAGAGAGGACCGGATGGCGGATCCTCAGTTTGGCTGGAGGGAGTACACGGCTCTGCTGCGAGCCAAATACTACCCTGTGCACGTTCAAGAGGCCAAGCGCCTTGAGCTGGATAGTCTGAGGCAGGGGGACAAGGTGTCGGTTGATGAGTATTATACAGCCTTCACCGGCCTTGTCCACCTGCTACCGGACCTGGGATACTCAAACCGGGTGCTGGTAAACCGAGGGGTGTTCACGTGAGGGAGAATAGAGAATGGGTAGGAGAGAGAGTATGTGAGAGTAGAATAAAGTAGTGAGTGTTTTTACTTTATTAGTTTTGTAGTTTTGTAAATAAGAGAGTGTGAGTGAGTGTGTGAGAGAGTGTGAGGGATAGGGGGGCCATCGGCTGGCATACACACACACATACAGCTTCACTTTTTATTTTAAAAGTGGACACATAAGTTTGTGTTATTTATATTTCTACCCCACAACTTCCCGTTTTTGACAGTTTTTTACTAATTTCTCGTTTTTTCTTGATTTTATTGGTTCTAAAGCTTCACTAATATTTATTAATGAATATTTAGTTGACCAAATTATTACGAGTCTATTTGACCCGCTTAAAGACACGTTTTCTCGGTTACCTCGAAAAACGCGCTTTAATGTTCATTAGTGATTTTAATTCATTTAAGGATCCGTTTTCTTCGGGATTTGTTCCCTAATACTTATTTAGACTTAATTAAGCCTTTAGAATCCTTATAATACGCTAACCGAGGTTTCATACCTATGGTTATTTAATGCTTATTTAGCGGTTCACGCTTTTTAAGCGTTTCTTTATTTCTTTTGGATTTATTTCTGCTTACCAATATTATTTAAGCATTATTAGGCTCTTAATTACATATTAGGATAATTTAATTGCCATATTTAAGGTCGGGGTATTTCAATCTACCCCCCTTAAGAACTTTGTCCTCAAAGTTGTTCGAGGTTATGGGTTTTCTATACTTACTCATTTATACTTGCCTAACACCGAAACCATACATTCCTCCTCCTTACAATTCCCAAATTCATTACTCACTGTTTCTCCTTTCCATACCATACCAATGTACAATAATTACTCCAATCCATGTTATTATCTACCGTCCGGTTCCTCATTACAAACTTTATACGTACATACCGTGCAAAGCTATCCCCAAGCAATGCAATACACATCACAATCCCGTAGGCACTCGGGTCATCTCGACACAGGACTCCTCTATGTCCTGTTGCCTTTGGAATAATACGACATACTACACTACTATCTTCTCCGGTACACACTTCTAGCAGATCCTCGTTCTCCATACTCTTCCAAAAATTATAAAAATACCACCATTGTAATCCTCTCACCAAGGGCTACATTTCTATCTTTCCAAAATTCGAAAACACCCATTTCCGTTTTTATGGGTATGTCCCATTTGGAGTTCCAAGACCACCATTAGAAGGCCCTCCTTCTCCTTGTTCTTTTGAGGTAAAAATATTCTCAAAACTCCATTGTTCTCCTAGCCTTAAGGGCAAAACGAATTTTAGACTAAACCCTTGTTTGGTCTCTTGTGTTCTAGCCGATTTTGGCTTGTTGAAGGAGTTGAAAATCTTGTTCTTGAACCACTCCAAGCTTCATTTGCACTCTTGGAAGGTAATATAAATTCTAAACCCTAAACTTATATTAGAACTTTTTAAGGGTTAGGGTTAAATTGTATATTAGAATGGTGTATTGAAATGTGTATATAATGGGTTGTAGTGTAAGAATTGGTTCACCAACCGGTGAGAAAGAAGAAGAGAAGAGGAAGGAGAAAGAAAGAAGAAGCTTGTGAAATAACAAGGTAAATATACTTGTTCTTGTGTAGCTTTGCAAATGAGTGTGTAACAGATTTTTAGTAATGAAAATAAGGATTGGAAATGATGATGTACTAGTAGTGTAATGCGTAGGAGAATAAAGTATTTTGAATCCTTAAAAGATATGTTAAAACTGTCAAAACAGATTGGGAATGGAGTGTTTAAGTGCAGGAATTTCTAAGTGATTGTTTAGTATTGGTATAAGGTATGGGAGCTTGTATATTGATGTCTATTCAACAGGTGGAATAAGCATTGCAATGTGAATTAGAATGTGTGGTGAGGTGTAAAATTATAGGGAGGATATGGCAAAATTTACCTAGGAATGGAACACTCAGTGTGTTAGAAACTAGGTGATTAAGGTGTGTATGTGTAACAGATTTTGATTAAGGAAAATAGAGGGTAAGTTGAGAGAGATGGGTATGTATTCTAATGCATTAGGAATGTTAGAAATGTCGATAGAAGAGGGAGATATAGAAGAGGAGTGTAAATGACAAAATCTGTAGCGAAAAGTATTTAAGTGCATTGTGGAAACTAGGAGGAATGAGTGTACAAGATTTGGTGAAATGGGGAGTTGGACTTGGGTATAGATATTGTAGTTGCTTGGAAATGAATTGGAATGGTAAGATGGCATTAGGAGAGGGAACTATGCATGGAGGAAATAAGAACCCAACATCTGTAGCAAAAACTACTTGGAGAAACTATTGCAAGTGTTGAAAGGAAGTAAGGAATTGTGTAAGTTGTTTGATGGATTTAGTAATGGATTTGGTGAATGAACTAAGGGAGTATTAGGAGGTTTAATTAGTGCAATAACATGTGGGATTAAGTGTAGGAACAATGGGGAAGTAGTGGGTAAAAGAGAGGACTGAAAACAGAAATTAAAATGCAAATACTGGGCCGGACCGAACTTGCGACCGGACTTGCAAGTTCGGTCGAGCCCAGATTTACAAACGGGTGAGCTACTGGAATCGACCGGACTTGCGACCGGACTTGCAAGTTCGGTCGGCCATGAAATTTTCCCCGTCTGTAATCTACTGGAATCGACCGGACTTGCGACCGGACATGCAAGTTCGGTCGGCCAGAAAAAATTCCCATCGTGTAAGCTACTGGAATCGACCGGACTTGCGACCGGACATGCAAGTTCGGTCGGTCCAGAAAATTTCTCGAGGATAGCTACTGGAATCGACCGAACTTGCGACCGGACTTGCAAGTTCGGTCGGGCCAAAATTTCGGTACTCGTAGCTACTGGAATGGACCGGACTTGCAAGGTCGTCGCAAGTCCGGTCCTGACAAAAAAAAAAAAAAATTTAAATAATGATGATATATATATATATATATATGTGTATGTATATATGTATATGTAGCATATCCACATATCATGTACACGTAAGAAAGTAAACCTAAGTTAAGTAAGAAAGTAAACTTAAGGTAATGAAAATAAGTGCGTAATGTAAGTGTAGGAAGCATAAGGACAAAGTAAGTATGAATTAGTAACATACTAGAGCAATTGAGTTAAGATAATGATAGTTAGATTTAATCATTCAATGCATGTATATAATAGGAATTGTTTTGTGAACACCGAGGAACGTTGGGATACATGTACAACGGTGAAAGGTATGATTTCTTCATGCCCTGTATCCTAATCTGGTTACCCCGATTTGTGTGCTTACTTGATCACCTAATAAGATAAATGCACGAATCGGACTATATTGCACTTACTTGTGTTGTGTAATTGTTCTTGGTATATTTCTCTTGAACAATGGTTTGTATATTCATGAAATGTATGAATGATGAATGGTAATGAATCTTGTATTGTACTTATGTATTGTATTATATTTAGTATGAATGTATATTGGGCATTGTATTTGTAAATGTGGCTTGAATGTTGACTTGTGCTAATTCCCAACTATATAACTCCTAACTTAAGTGAGTAAATTGGAATGAGTCAAGTTCCGATATAGCTTCGCCACGCTGTGAGGATGAGGTGACACAAGAGGTTGGATCCGATTCCTGGTTCGTAAGCTGGTCCACGGCCCAATCCCTTAAGTGGGTAGCATCCTGGATTAGTGAACCAAGTAAATCCGGAGGTGGGACGGAGTGTCCCCAGGGCCGGCTGGTCCCGACGCTTAACTTGAGTAAGAGACAAGAGTAAGTAAGTAAGTACGAGTATGAGAATGAGTAAGTATGTGTATGTATGGAGTAAATGAGTAAAAGAGTAATCTCCACCGATTAACCCGGTGGACCAATATGGGCTAACAAGTTATTGGATGTGTATGAATTGAGTATTGTATGTATTGTATTGGGTATCTCGGAATCAGAAAGGTAAGTATGTATCGTTGGGCTATGTGGATTACTATGTATGAAGAAGTGTATGCATGGAAGTGTATGTAAGCATTCTTGCGTAGAGTATCGTAGTATCTGTATGAAAGCATGTATGCATGTATGTATGAATAAAATGAACCGCATGATTCGACCAAGTGGTCGGCGTACCCTCACTAGTACGCGGGGTATGCGGTTATCATGCTCGGCGAAAGCTGACCCCTTCGGGGGACATTTTTTTAGTGTGCAGGTACCCGAAACGAATATGGTCAAGGAAGAGACCGGAGGCACCTCCTGATATGGAAGTAAGTAGCGTGTGAGGAACGGGTAGCAAGTAGTCTCTTAGCGAGTATGTATGAACCTTAAAGAGATAATACATTGTATCAGGATCTTAGTAAACTCGGTATGTAGATTTATTGTTGTACTTGGAGTATTGTATTGAATGGAGATTGTAGCCGTATGTGGTAAACGAAGGATGTATTGTAGATTCGTAGTACTCGGGATTCGGTCCATCAGACCGATGCTGTATGTAGAATCAGTAGCCTTGTTAGTCACGTGGGTGACTAACGGCATTGTATCACCCATTGTATGTAAGTATATACATCCGCTGCGAGTATCTGATTAGTAAGGAGATTGGACGTTAATGACTGTATTAATAGTAGGGGTGTTACGTTTCTATAACGGTCAGCCACCGTCTTCGCTATGGGATGGGGCCAGCTGAGTATACTACCTTGCAGGTAATTTAAATAAAGAGTGATGTGAATATGTGTAGTCTACAAGTGAGTATAATGTGAGTTTGTGAGTATGTATTGCGGGGCATGACTGACCATCCTAAATTCAGGAGTGCTATCATGCCGCTGCTAAGGTGGAGATCACCGTCCGTCTGAGGGACGAGGAGAATGCGCACAAGCGCAAGGCCACGAGCGAGGGCCAGAGTTCGCAGGGGTACGGGGGAGGAAAGAAGAAGAAGAAACCTTATCCCCAGCCCCAGAAGAGTCAGCACCAGGGTGACAAGGGCCAAGCCCAAACCACCACAGCTGAGGAGCCACTGAAGCTCACATATGCTTATGCGGCGAAGCCCCTACGCTCTTACCCACCTAAGGGTAATTTTAATCTGTGTGATAAGTTGATGTGTATGTTGATAAGTTGTGAACAAGTACTGAGTGTGTATTGTGTTAGCAGCTAGCACGGGCTCTGGACCGGAGCGCCACTATTACTGTAAGTGGTGCAATGGAGACCACCCCGGCAAGGACTGCAAGGGAATGAGGTGCAGTGTCGTTACTGCGAGAAGTGGGGTCACCGTGACCACGAGTGTTACCGGAACCCCAACAGCAGAGTCAACAAGCCCAAGGGGCAGTGGAAGGGTAAGGCCACAGCAGCTATTGATGGCCCGAAGACGGCTAACCAGCCACCCACTGATCAGAGGCACACTGATTCCCAGAAGGGGAAGGGGTCGGGACCTAGCAAGGCCACCCTGAATGTGGTGGACCGGTCTGAGGCGCCAGGGCCCTCTTCTAGACCAGGTACCGCCTAAACTGTTGAATGTAATAAGTGATTGCATACCGCATTTCATGCATGTGTATTAGTGAGTCAAGTGATTATCATGTGAGTAAGGAGTTAAAGTATAGTGTGAAAGACACCTAATTAGATAATTCTAAACTTAAAGGAACCTTCAATATATGTTATCCAATCCCACCCACACCCAAACCCTGAAGAAGAAACCACCATCAACATCACCGACTTTCCAATGGAGCAATGTCAGGTTATCCAGCCAGGTATGATACTCTTAAGTGGATACCTGACACCGGAAGCAAATCCATGTCATCAGACGATGCGACGAACTTGGAGCTAAACCTGGAGGTTTCTACACACCTGAATATCCGAACGGATCAAGAATGCAATTGAAGATGATGTGCATGGGTAAGGACTGGAACCCTTACACCAAGTCATATCAAGAAGTGCGAGCTGAAGATGGAGCAATAGTACCAAGTATACCTGAGGAGTTCCGTGCGGTCGTTAATCACGCCGTGGGAATTGCTCAACAAGTTGAAACGGATTCAATTCCAAATGTGGAAGCAGATTTGTGTATTGTGAACTTCTACCAGAAAGGTGGACGGTTAGGTTTACACCAAGATAAGGACGAGTCACCCGAGTCTCTAAGTAAGGGAGTACCCGTGGTGTCTTGGTCCATTGGTGATACCGCAGTATTTGTGTATGGCGAGCAGAAGCGTGCTGATCTCGCAAGGAAGTTAATACTAAAGTCAGGAGATGTGTTAATCATGGGTGGGCAGTCAAGGATGCTATATCATGGCATCAGGAAGATCAAACTGAATACCGCACCGTCGGCAGTGATCAATGCCACACACATGAAACCCGGACGTTTGAATTTGACCTTCAGACAATTCTAAAGCCTTGTATACTTTTGTAATGTGTTAAGCCAGTATATGTTAAGGGAGTTATGTATGTGTTAAGTTATATCAACCATGTAAACCAACAATGTTGTAAAGAGGAAGTGTTAATGAATAAAGTGGAGTTATTGAAGTATATCAACCGTGTTGTTACCCAGTACTTATTAGTTTGCCAATGAATTAGGCTGTGCACTCGGAACGGGAGGTACATTGAGTGTCTGCAATGAGGCAGAAGCCGGCAAGAGCGGCACAATCCTCACCGGTACCTTTCCAGTGAATGGCGTGGATGCATCGATCTTGTTCGACTCTGGAGCCTCACACACATTTGTTTCGCTATCTTTTGCGAAGAGGCTGGGGTTAGATGGAGAGGAGATGCCAGACTTCTTGGTCACTCTCCCATCGAAAGAGCGGATCAGGTGTACCCGCTACCACCGAGATGTCATTGTAAGAATCAGAGGTGAAGAGTTCCCGATCGACCTGATAGAGTTCGACGGACTTGGATTTGATGTGATTGTCGGGATGAACTGGTTGGAGCGGTACAAGGGCAGAATCCTGTGTGCCGAGCATCGACTGCTTCTTCGGAGTCCATCTGGGGTTACCATATCATACCGCCAGAGGCCCAGGGAGCCTTCGACTCAGATCATCACCGCCATGGCCATGTATCGTGAGTTACGACGAGGGAGTGATGTATACCTCTGCTATGTCCAGGACATAGAGAGAGACCCTGAGTTTAGCCCAGATGTGCCGGTAGTGTCGGAGTTTCCTGATGTATTTCCTAAGGAACTGCCGGGCATGCCGCCAGCACGAGAGGTTGAGTTTGAGATCGACTTAGTTCCGGGACTGGACCCATTGCGAAAGCACCTTATCGTATGGCTCCAGCAGAGATGACAGAGCTCAAGGAGCAGCTGAGAGACCTACTTGACAAGGGCTTTATCCGCCCTAGTGTTTCACCATGGGGAGCGCCGGTCCTCTTCGTGAAGAAGAAGGACGGTAGCCTCCGCCTGTGTATTGATTATCGGGAGCTGAATGCTGTTACGGTGAAGAACCGTTACCCTTTACCACGCATCGACGATCTATTTGATCAGCTGAGGGGTGCATCAGTATTCTCCAAGATAGACTTACGTTCCGGATACCATCAGATTGCCATCCGTGATAGTGATATTGAAAAGACAGCTTTCAGAACGAGGTATGGGCATTATGAGTTCACAGTTATGCCGTTTGGCTTATCGAATGCACCAGCAAAGTTCATGGACTTAATGAACCGTTTGTTCCAAGATCAGTTGGACAAATCAGTGGTAGTCTTCATCGATGATATTCTTGTGTATTCTAAATCAAGAGGTGAGCACGAAAGCCACCTGAGAAATGTGTTACAAACTCTGAGGAGGAACCAGTTGTATGCAAAGTTTTCGAAATGTGAATTTTGGTTGAACCAAGTATCTTTCCTTGGACATGTGATTTCTGAGGCCGGGATCGCTGTTGATCCGGCAAAGATTGATGTTGTGCGCACCTGGCCTAGGCCGAAGACAGTCACTGATATCAGGAGCTTCCTCGGTCTGGCAGGTTATTATAGGAGGTTTGTGAAGGACTTCTCCAGTATCTCGAAGCCGATGACTTCCTTAATGAAGAAGGATGCACCATTCGAGTGGACAGTCGACTGTGAGAGTTCTTTCGCGAGTCTCAAGGATGCTCTGACATCTGCACCAGTCCTGACTATACCAGACGGTCCAGATGGTTTTGAGGTCTACTGCGACGCATCAGGCAGAGGTATGGGTTGTGTATTGATGCAGCACGGGAAGGTCGTAGCATACGCCTCCCGTCAGCTGAAGAAGCATGAGGAGAACTACCCTACCCACGACTTAGAATTGGGTGCCATTGTCTTCGCATTGAAGATATGGCGACATTATTTGTATGGGGTAAGTGTGACGATCTATTCTGACCACAAAAGCTTAAAGTACTTGTTCACTCAGAAAGAGTTGAACATGAGGCAAAGAAGGTGGGTTGAATTTCTGAATGACTACGATATTAATCTGCAATATAAAGAGGGTAAGGCAAATGTGGTAGCTGACGCACTGAGTCGCCGAGCACACTCTCTCCATTCGCTAGTCTCTCATACTGGCTTGGTTGAAGAGGTGCGGAGTGCTCAGATGACGGATCAGTATATGCTGGAGATCCGGCAGAAGCTTATTGATGGCACATTCGAGGGTCAGAAGTACGACTTCAGACTCCACGATGATGACCTGATTAGGCTGAATGGCCGATTGTGTATACCTAGGAGTAGCGCTGAGTTGAAGGAGCGCATATTGAGTGAATCCCATTGTTCTACTACTTCGATTCACCCCGGAGCTTCAAAGATGTATAAGAGTGTGAAAAGGTATTTTTGGTGGACTGGAATGAAGAAAGATGTGATTATGTGTTGAGGTGTCTCACTTGCCAGAAGGTCAAGTTTGAGCACCGACGGCCTGGTGGTATGGTACAGCCAATGCCAGTGCCTGAGTGGAAGTTCCATGATATCTCCATGGACTTTGTAGTAGGGCTTCCGCCTACAAGGGGAGGTCTGAATATGATATGGGTTGTAGTTGACCGACTGACCAAGTGGCCCGATTCATTCCGATGAAGGACACTTGGAAAGTGGCAAGATTGGCAGAACTCTTTGATAAAGAAATTGTAAGACATCATGGTGTACCGAAAACGATTGTATCTGACAGAGATACCAGATTCTTATCCAGATATTGGAAGTCCACACGAGAGGCATTGGGTACTGAACTGAAATTGAGTACAGCGTTTCACCCACAGACCGATGGTCAGAGTGAGCGCACCATTCAGACACTTGAGGATATGCTACGTGCTTGTGCACTTGACTTTCAGACCAGCTGGATTGATAAGTTACATCTGATCGAGTTTAGTTACAACAACAGTTATCATGCTTCGATCAAGATGTCTCCCTTCCAGGCCTTGTACGGTAGACCATGCCGCACGCCATTATGCTGGGATGAGTCGAGTGAGACGGTCATTATAGGACCAGAGTATCTTGAACAAGTTCAGGCAGAAGTTCGCCAGATCCGGGCTAACATGAAGGCAGCTCAGGATAGACAGAAGTCGTACGCAGATGTGCGCAGACGTGACCTGGAGTTCGCCGTGGGCGATCAGGTATTTTTGAGAGTATCCCCCATGAAGGGAGTATTTCGTTTTGGCCAGAAGGGCAAGTTGAGCCCAAAGTATGTGGGGCCTTATGTTGTGACGGAGCGGATCGGCCCGGTAGCCTATAGACTAGACCTACCCGCCGAGCTGGGCAAGGTACATGATGTATTTCATGTGTCCCAGTTGAAGAAGTATATGTCTCATCCGTCTCATGTGCTTCAGCCTGAAAGGCTAACCTTAGAGCCGACCATGCGATCAGTGGAGACTCCGGTACGGATTCTGGATACTAAGACTCGAGACACTCGCCATAAGTCCGTGAGACTGGTGAAAGTTCTTTGGTCTAACCAGGACGTTGAGGAGGCCACTTGGGAGCTGGAAGATAAGATGAAGGCGAAGTACCCGTCATTGTTTACTTCTTAGTCTTATGTGTATAGGGTACGGGGCGTACCCCTTTTTAAGGGGGGTAGAGCCGTTTCGGTTATGTGTGTACGACGTGTATTTGAATACATCGTCTATGTTATGTTGTTATACAGACCGTTGTGTCTGATGATGTGGATAATGTTGTATGGACCTTGTGTCCAATGTTATGTACCCGATGTTATGTTGTATGGACCTGGTGTCCAATGTTATGTAAGTGTGTTGTTAATGATGTATGGAAGTATTGTTTATAAGTGTTCCCGTGTTCTAATATTTAGGATATGTGGAGTATGAACTTTGAGGGCAAAGTTCTTTTAAGGGGGGTAGATTGAAATACCCCAAACCTTAATATATTGTAAACACTTAAATATGGTGTATTAAGACTAAAAAGAGTCTTAGAAACATTAGTAAACAAATTTAAACAAAAGAAAAACAAAAATGTGCTTTAAAGTCAATAAGAGCCAAAATGTGCTCTAAGCTTGGGATAAACTTGGTTAAGACCTAATGAACTTACCAAGACCTCATTTATACACTAATGAACATATTAAACCAATTACCAAAGAAAACCAAGCTTGAAAACAAGTTTAAACACAAAATGTGCTTTAAGGAGTCTTAAAGCACATTTTTGAAAAATTGTCTTGTAAATGAGTTTTGAGTGGCTAGATGTCCATCATTACTCTTAAATATATATGTGTACTATATAATATCACATTTGGATGTCTATTAATGGGAAATCAAAAATTTCACTTCTATGTGCCTTGTTTTCATGAATAGTGATTTTTATAAGCTATTTTGTAACATATGTTGTATAAGTAATTAAATTGACAAATAAAGACTATATACCCTCATTAATAAGGGGGCCGGTTTTCTTAAGTGTGGTGACTCACCACTCTCTTATTAATGTATTAAGTAAGTAAAGATAAGTAAATAAACTACTTTTTACTTTATAAGGTATAAATATCTTCTAAAGCAAATTCTATCTCATTCTCTCATTTCTTTCTTTCATTTCCCACGGTCTCAACCTTCTTCTTCCTTCTTCTTGCTGTTCTCTCACGGTAATACCACACACCTCCATTAAAACTCCTCTTTGATCTCTTGTAAAATCTTGCTCACTTGTCCAAATCAAAAACAAACACCACCAATCTCTTCCTCTCATCAAGCCCTTCATTTCTATCTTCTTAAAAGTCCAAGACCACCATTTCGGTGCCATGGAGTTCCTCCATTGAAGGAGCTTGAGCTTGTATTTTTACATATTGTTACTCTCCTTTGCTTCTAGGTAAGGAATCTCAAATAAAAACTTCATTTCCTTTATGTTTTGTGGTAACCGAAAATACATATTGAAGGAGCTCTTTGTGTGACCTTGTTCTAGCTTCATTCCAACTCTTCATGGACTAGGTGGAGTCCTCTCTTGCTAGATATTCAAACTCTCTTCAAAGAGCAAGGTAAAACAACTACATTAATGTTTTTGAAACAATGTAAAATTAGGGTTTACAATGAGATGGAGCTTATAGCTTGAATACTCATTATAATGTTTGTATATTGTTTAGAACTTGTCAAAGAATCAAATACCCTACCGTTTTTCTAAAGGAAACAAGAAAGAAGTTGTTTGGAAAAGAGGTAAATCTACTAACCAAATGTTGTTTAATGCCTTAGGAGAAATGAGCTTATAAATGCTTATTAAAACTACCTAAAGAGCAAATGGTGAATGACTTAGTAAAGTGTTCTCAAGAGCTTAGTAAAAGGCATATGTGTTGTTGAGTGTATTTGCAGGTTAAAGGCAAATATATTGTGGAAATTCAGTGTTTATGATTTATGCATCTTAAGGGCCTAAGAGCCATGTCATTTAAGGGCCTAAGTGCCATGCAATTTAAATTACGCACTATTTTGTGATGTAGTGCTTTGTGAGTGGAGTTTGTGTATAATAAGTACTTGATGGATTTTTAGTGTTCTTGGTTGTTTGTTGGTAAAAACAATGTGTTTTGGTTTAGTAATGTTCTAAGAGAATCTATGTCGAAATTTAGGTAACAAATGTGAAGTTCTAAGTGTTAAAATGAGTTTGATAAGTTAAGGAGTATTTAAAATGGTTAAGTGTTGTTCTTGTGTAAGAAACATGCATTAAGGTGATTAGGGATGTAACAAGGACTTAGGCATGAGCTTGAGATTTTAGTATGTACCAAAGTCATTTTGGGACTTAGGTAAAGACTTAGGCAAACTTTGGTAAATTAAGGAGAAAGTATGAACTTGAAAAAGGATTTGAAGTAATGATATAAGGAGTTAGTTGTGAGAGATGATGCTTGGGAGATGATGTTAAGATAAGGAGAAAGCATTTTGGGATAGTAGTTATCATAGGTGAGAAACACCATTTAGAAACCTAGTGTAAAATGTTGTAAGTGTTAAGGAATTTACAAGGAAATAAGTAAAGGTTTAAGGAATTAGAAAAAGAGTTTGTGAGTGTTTAAGGATGTCTTGAGGTGTGTTTAAAGTGCCCAAATGAGGTTAGGGAGTACTAGGTTATATGGGGTGAAGTTTGGAGTTGAATGTAATAAGGAAAACAAAGATTTGGGGCAGACCGGACTTGCGACCGGACTTGCAAGTTCGGTCGGGCCCAGTTTACCCTGCGAGAATTGGCTTCTGGAATGGACCGACCTTGGGGACCGGACTTGCAAGGTCGGTCGGGCTTGTATTTTCTGTACGGATTGAGTTACTGGAATCGACCGGACATAGGACCGGACTTGGCAAGTCCGGTCGGGCTAAATTTTCAAAGGGAAGAAACTCTCGGGAACAGACCGAACATGCGACCGGACTTACAAGGTCGGTCGGAGTAGAAAATTTTGACGGAAATATGTTCTGGAATCGACCGGACTTGGACAAGTCCGGTCGGCAAGGTCGGTCGGACCTAAATTTGTAAAAAAAAAAAACAGAAAAGAATGTGACCTATGTAGTTAACCCTAGGGTATATAATGAAGGTAACCTAGGGTAAGTTAGGCATTAAACATGTCAAATAATTATGTTAAACACTTAGTAAAATTTGGAGGTTAAGTAAGTTAATTAACCGACGTTCTTGAATTATGTATAGGAGTGACCTACGGAGGAAACCAAACGAGGCAGGGACCAAGGTATGGTTTTCTTGCAGTCTGTTGTCTAGCGGTTACACCGGTTTGTGTGTTGTATGTTTTTCTGTGTGTTTATGACGTTATAAGATTTAAACATGTAATGAGTTTACGGTTGTTCATATTATTGTTATGTTATGTTGTGACTCATTTCCCTCGTGTGTGTCTAACATGACTTACCACCTATTGTGTGTTGGATGTTAAGTTCCACTATGAACTTCTAACAAGTGTTAACTGGGAAGTGAGGAATCCGGTTGTCCGGTCATGCATGTAAGTTAAGAGTAGATATCTGAATCAGATTCGACTCTTATGTTGTTAAGATTGTTCTCCTTAATTTGGCGCTCGATCTCCCGCTAGCTTCTTCCAAAGCTTACCTATTCTGACTTATGATCGGTTTAGTGGGAACCTGTGTTTGTGTGGTGTGTTCGGGTCACTAAATCCGAACCATCTGTGACTTAAGTTACTCGTTCGTCTAACAGAACGGTAATGAGTGTGTTTAACGAGCTTGACATGAGAGTGAATCACTCTCTAGGCTCTTGTGTTATTTGACCCTTGTGGTTTGTTATTGTGGAACGAAGATCCACCGTGTATGTGATGATGAGCTGTGCACTATTGATGCTATGCTCCATGTTATGTTATGTTATGTATGTAAATGAATGCCATGTTATCATGACAATTAGCTGCGCGTATCCCGGTAGCCGATGGGCTGCGCGTTAGCCATACCAGCCAAGGGTTGCTGACCCCCTCGGGGGATCCATATTTCTTATACTGCAGGATGAGGATCGAGGAAGCGGAGTGGCTTTAGATCCTAGGATGCAGGTTACTTTTGTGTACTTTTGGATGTTGGCCCGGGATGCGCCTGTGCTCCTGTGGCGTTATATACATTTGGTTGTTGCAGTTTACAGTGATGTTACACAGTGAAGGATATGTAAACACTCGGTATTGTATATTATGTGTTTATGGTTTAGTTTAATGCTCGGGAGTCTGATCATCAGACCGGTACACTTGTATTTGTTCTGCCTTGTCAACCACGTGGGTGGTTGACGGCGTTGTAGCACCGAAGCGTTAGTTACTGTTTAGTTATTTAATTCCGCTGCGACTTCATTTAGTATCATGTGCGTATTAGGGGTGTTACAAATGGATATATATATACACTTATATTTTCCTAAGGATTTATCCAAAACATTCTTTAAGAAATCCTTATTGTATTTAATTATATTTAATATCTTTTAGACATATCCACAACTGATATATGGTTTATAAAATAAAGTATTTTTCCTAGTTTTAATTAAGCATATTAACCTCCATATTATATAATAATAAAATGTAATTTAGTTTAATTCCTTGATTCAACATAAGTTTCTATTTTATTTCTCTCATATAAGAATATATATATATATATATATATGTAACAATTTTTACTTCACTTAAAGTTAATACCCAAAATATTTATCAACATTCTGCTATTATATGTTAACTTAGTCTTCTCATATTTTTCCCAACCTAAAAAATTTATTAACATACTATACTTTAATTTTTGTTACATTAAAAACCTTATATTATAAGATAACTTATGAAAAATCTTAGCATTACAATTTTTAAACCTATTTCCCCTTGTCCAAAAATTCCTAAATTAAGTATATAGTAACTATAACATTTAGACATATTATAAAAATTTTATTTCATAAAAATATCTTTTTAAATTATCCAAATAATTCCATAATACTCGTAACTTGCAAAAATCATAACATACGTTTAAAAACTCAAAACCCATATTAGTTTACATCAAAATAAACTAGATCTTATAAGGAATCTATGGTTAAAACTTCAAGGCAAAATACATTCGGGAAGGCCATTAAATAAATCTTGCAAGTTAGGACTTTATTCTAGAAAACATATTAATTTATTACAACTTAAACCCCCATGATCTAATCTCGGCCGTCCATTTCTATTAACCACAATCGGACGGCCTACAACTCGCGAGTTCATCAGGAATTCGCAAATCGCAACCGAGTCCTAATCCCTTGATATCTCACAATCTACAGAACGAAATTTGATGATTCTTGTTCCTATCGATTCGAAATTAAATTCCGGTTCTAATGGTACCGATTTCCCCAATTATCATGCAGAATTGAAGATTCGAATCTTTCGAAGTTGGGTTGAAGTTAGGGTTTGTATTTTGGTTTCGGTTTGAATTCGGCAAATTCCCCTATTGTAATCCGTAATAGACTAAATTGGCATGCGGGTTTGACCGGTAATGAAGTTACGATTGGCAACAACAGAGCAATTTGATCAGAAACTTACCGGAATCGCATTAACGGGGAGAATCAAATCAGAAATTCTGGAAACTCGTTATTTCATGTGCAGTTCAGGTAGGCAACTTCCCGAATCAACTCGCGCCAACTGAGAGGGATTTGATTCATGAAACCTATCACAATCCAAACTAGACATGTAACTCCAGACGTTAGTAGAAGAATCATTGAATTTGATGAACTAGGGAGAAAGTTACAGATCTCACAAAATCTGTGTTTACCTAGTCGGTTTCGGAATAATCTGGGCAGAAAAACCACCATGATCGAGTAGGCAACTTTAGACAGCTTTATCTCCCAAACCGATGCGAATCAGCCTTGGTCATTAACATGAAAGTTGTAGAGGGATTAGAGATCTTCAAAACAAGCTGAAGAACACGAAATGTGGCTGAAAAACGAAGAAGTTATGGCGAGACAAAGTTTACCTGTTTTCAGGAAAAACTGGAATTCTGGGTTACGAACTCGCAAGGAGGCAACTTTGGATCAATTTTCCGGTCATTGTAGAAGGAGTTAGATGGTGTGTGAGTAATGGTTGGAAAGAGGAATGATAGGAGAATCGAATGAAACAAACGGCATACCAAATGGTGGAGTAGAGAAAAAGATATAGGTGACTAAAGATCGACCCCTGACATGCTAAAACTGAAGGAAATTCAACCGATTAAGTTAACTTTGGTGCTGACTGGGCGCGACACGTGTCCCGAGGCACGTGGCTGAGTCAGCTAGCCCTGGACACGTCAGCAACCTCCAAAATTTTGGCTCTAAACTTCAATTTATCATAACTTTGGCTAGGATGATCCGTTTTTAACGTTCTTTTTATCAATCTTCTTGGTTTTCCATAACCTTTTTATTGGTATAGTTTTCATGGCCTGATTTGACCATTATCAAAATGTAAATCCTAGCAAGGCTTTTGAAGCTTTAAGGTTTCTATGATTTTATTTAGAGTTTTAAGCCTTAAATCAATGTTCAAAATATTTCTAAAATCTTTATAATATAATTGATGTGTCTTGAAATTTTCCCAATATTTATTGACTTATAAATCTCACTATTAAATTCATAATACCATATAATAAATTAATATTTAATAGTATTATTTAGGGTTTACTAAAAGAAATCCCCTAAATTAATTTAAATTAATTTATGTGGTATTTCAGTCTACCCCCCTTAAAAGGAACTGCGTCCCGAAGTTTAACACCAACTAATAGCTACTCACACCACATCAGGTGTGCTGTCAAGAATTACCAAAATGTTCATCCAATAGCAATTCCAACCAAAATTCCATACCAATCCATACCAATTGTAATTTCTCCCACAATCTATTTCCACTCATTTCCATTTCCAAATTCCACGCAAGATTACTCAACATCAGACCAAAACCAAAATTTTTCATAGATAGAAATCAAGAATCACTCAATAGAAATCAAGAATCACACAATGTATAAATCAAGTACATACATACACCTCTCCATCACTCGACTAACAAAACAAACAGGGCATTATCTGGATGAGGTGACGAAGAAAGAGTATGCACTACCCCCCCCCCCCGAAAAGAGCCAAGGTACGCCCTCGTACCGCTATGAACAAGAACCCAGTAAAGGCAAGAATACAAGGAGATATCATATGAATAGGTGTGGGTACTTCACTCTCATGGAGTCCTCAGTCTCCCAAGTAGCTTCTTCAACCCCATGATGCTCCCAAAGAACTTTCACCAGCTTGACTGATCTGCCTCTCGTTTCCCGGACCTTCGTGTCCAAGATCTGAATGAGAGTCTCCTCATATCTCAGTGTAGGTTCAATCTCCAATCTCTCTGGCTGTAGCACGTGAGAAGGGTCAGCTACATACTTCTTCAGCTGAGATACATGAAACACGTCATGTACATTCCCCAACTCCGCTGGTAGATCTAGTCGATATGCTGCTGGGCCCACGCGCTCCGTAATCCTGTACGGACCAACATACTTAGGGCTTAGCTTTCCTCTCATCCCAAATCTGAAGATGCCTCTCATCGGAGACACTCGTAGGAAAACCATATCACTGATCTGAAATTCAAGCTCTCTGGTACGCTGTAGTCTCTGAATATACTCTGGACCAACCAACACTGTCTCAGCAGGGTCACTCCATGATAAAGGTGTCTGGCACGGTCTGTCATACAGAGCCTGAAATGGTGCCATGCCGATAGACGAGTGATAGGAGTTGTTGTAGGAGAACTCTACCAAGTGTAGACGCTCTACCCAACTCCCTTGATAGTCTAAGGCGACCGCTCTCAACATATCTTCTAGTGTCTGAATCGTCCCCTCGGTCTGCCCATCTGTTTGAGGGTGGAAGGTTGTGCTAAGTCACAGTTGAGTACCAAATGCCTCTTGCACCTGACACCAAAATCTACTAAGGAAACGTGCATCATGATCGGAGACGATCGTCTTCGGTACCCCATGGTACCAGATGTGCTCTGTGGTGAACACCTCAGCCAGTTTGGGCACCTTCCATGTGTCCTTGATAGGTATGAACTTAGCTGTCTTAGTTAACCTATCGACTATCACCCAAATTGTGTTCAATCCACCTCTAGCTGGAGGGAGACCGACCACAAAATCCATACTAATATCGTCAAACTTCCAGAACGGTATCGGTAATGACTGAATCTGGCCTCCTGGTCGCCGATGCTCGAACTTCACCTTCTAACATGTGAGACATCGCGAGACGAAGTCTGCTACATCCCTCTTCATCCCGCTCCACCAGAATAACTTCTTTAAATCTTTGTACATCTTGGTGGCTCCAGGATGTACTGACAATGTAGAGGAATGAGCTTCAGAGAGAATCCTGGTCTGAAGTTCTTCGCAACCTGAGGAACGCAGAGTCTGCCTCTGACTCGAAGGTGTCCCTCGCTGTCTAGCTCGTAGTCATACTTCAGGCCATCAGTCAACCCATCTGCTAATTTCTGCCTGACACCCTGTAGATACACATCACTGTCCTGAGCTGCATATACCTCCTCAGCCATCGTGGTCGTCTCTATGAGAGCAAGAAGTGAATGTGCTCTTCTGCTCAGAGCGTCTGCCACGACATTCCCTTTACCCTCAGTGTACTGGAGGTCGATATCATAATCAGCTAGTAGCTCGATCCACCGTCACTGTCTCAAGTTCAGCTCCTTCTGGGTCCAGATGTATTTCAAACACTTATGATCTGTCATAATTCGGACCGTGGCTCCATACAGGTAGTGTCGCCAGATCTTCAAAGCAAAAACTATGGCGAGGAGCTCAAGGTCATGTGTGGGATAATTTTCTTCGTGCTTCTTCAGCTGTCGAGAAGCGTAAGCCACAACTCTGCCATTTTGCATCAATACTCCACCAATCCCCTTGCCTGAAGCATCGCAGTAAACCTTGAATCCCTCATTTCCTTCAGGGATTACCAATACTGGAGCTGTGGTCAAAGCCTCCTTCAGTGCCTGAAAGGAGACCTCACATGCCTCCATCCATACAAACGGGCTATCCTTCTTCATCAGAGATGTTAAAGGCTTGGCTATCCTGGAGAAATCCTTCACAAAGCGTCTATAATAGCCAGCCAACCCACGGAAGCTTCGAATCTCGGTCACTGAGCGGGGTCTGTGCCAGCTCTTCACCGCCTCAATTTTAGCTGGGTCTACTGAAACTCCCTCAGCTGAGATCACATGACCAAGAAATGATACCTTGTCCAGCCTGAATTCACACTTACTGAACTTGGCATAGAGTTGCCTCTCTCTCAGAATCTCCAAGACTGTCCTCAAATGCTGCTCATGTTCCTCCCTTGAAATACCCCTAACCTTAAAAACATAATTAAATGATCTATTAATGATCTAAGATGGTTAATAAACATTTAAATATCATTGAGGAACAATCTAAAGATCTCAACAAGGCAAAACATGCCTTAAGATCGGTAAAGCCAAAAATGTGCTTTAAGACACCATAGACATTGTATGACCTCAAATAGGATCCAAAGTGGATTCCTAAGTATTATAATGACGTAATGAACATTATAAAACTATTCTCAAAGGAAACCAAGCTCTAAAACAAGTTCTAACACAAAATGTGCTTTAAAATTCCTTAAAGCACGTTTTTGAGAAAATTGACTTTCTGAGTAGGTTTTGAGTGGTGTTAGGCATTAGATTAGACCTTGTTATACTAATGTATTATAATGTACCACATTATAAGGTCTAATTCAAATAATTTCAAAAAAATCAGAAATATGTGCCTTGGTTTGTGAATAGTACTTTTGTAACACTTATTTCTTTAATCTAGTCAATGGTCAAGCAAATGCTCTTGACTTTGACCACCCATTTCCGCCTTTTTAAGGCCTCCTTCTTATCTCTTAGCCAGCCCCAAAATATCTAAGGATGAGTCAGAAGTGACTATTACATAAAGTAAGATAATCTTACCTTATAAGCTTATTTTGCTCTTTCTCTTTCCTCCCACCCCATTTCAAACGTGGTTTCAGCTTCCAGACCCTCCATTCCTTCATTATTGAGCTAGGAAGCATCCAACTTCAAAGAGGAACTCCCATGGCTTAAGGTAAACATTCAAAAATGTTATATACCATTCTCTTCATCTTTTCTTCCTCTTTCCATTAAGCTAACTTCCAACCACTTCCATTCACTCATCTAGAACGAGTTGGTGATCAAAGGAAAGGGGGAATCTCGGCTGAAACTCAATATTCAAGGGGGAAGCAAGCTTAAGACCTAATTAAGGTAAAAATGGGCTTTAAGCACCTAAACCTTTGTCTTCTTCATTTCCGGTTGGAAACCTGAGTTTCTTTGGCTTATTTTTCTCTCCTTTACATGTTGGTTCAGTTGGTATATCAAGATCATCAATTCCTAGCCAAATCCATGCCAAAAACACCATTTTTGGCATTTTAAACAAGGTAAAACCTAGCCTTTTCCTATCCTGATCATTGGCGGTTATATAGCCTGTTTTAAAGAGTGTTTTGACACCTTCATTCTGTTGGAAAATAGGGGCGTGAACAGCTTGAGAAAGCCTTGGGAATTTGAGGTAAAAATCTAGATTTTAATGACTTATGATCATTCCTATGGTTAGTTCATGTTTTGAACTTAACTATATCCTTGTTGTGCTGTTTAAACATGTTGGAGAAGCTGTGCAAATTTTTCCCTAAGCTTCCGTGGCCAACTTAGGCATTAATGCTCATTAAATCAAGGTATAACAACTTTATATCATGTTTATAAATCCTTGGAGCTTATGTTATATCTTTTCCGTTAGTAGACAATTTATAATAGTCATTTTTAGCTTCAAAAATGACTAGGAAATGTTATAGAAACCTTGGATAAATTAATTAAGTGATTAATTAACATAATTGTCAAATTTAAGACATTATGTGGAAGTTTGGTAATTTATAAATAATTCTATGTGAGGGCCGAGAGTTTATGATGTTTTAGTGACATTTAAATGTAATTTTTTGTTATAAAGCAAGGTTGTAATAAGGCCATGTTATTTAGGCCATTTTATTTAAGGTTAAAAGCTTATTTAATTTAATTTATGTACTTACTATTAAGTATGGGGTCAAAGCCGTAAATAAACAAAAATAAGAGGGCTATAGGTGAATATAGCCGAAAATTGGGATTTAAAATGTATTTAAATAAAAATTATAAGGTTTTATAAAGTTTTGGGGTGAAATTGTAAATATTGGAAAGTTTGGGGTAAGTGGGGTCAATATGATGTTTGGAAGTAAAACATTGACCAAGTAGAAGACTTTGACCAAATTTGATGATTTATTAAGTTAATTATCAATTTATACTAAGTTATGTATTTAATTATAAAATTTACATAACATGTGGGGTATAGGTGAAATTACCGAAAGTTTTGGGTATGAAATGGTATTTTATACACCTATGAGTTATTAGGAATTTTTAGGAATTTATTTGGTTAAATTTGGAGTTAATATGGATTATATAAGTATAATATATGATATTTTATATCATTGTTACATATGGGTAACATTTGTGGTAGAAACCGTAAATATAGAAAGTATAAGGTTAGGAATGATATTTATAACCTTTTGGTATAGTTTGGTAATTTTTGGAGTTATATATAAGGTTTTATTAAGATATATGTATAATATATAGTTTTAATGACATTAGAAACTATATGTTATAAAATGGGGTTATTTGGTGAATATGGAAAGTTAGTGAGTTGGAAATTAATTTAGAACAGACCTAGGGTCTGTTCGGTTATTTTGAGGATTCATAACCATAGGTTATAATTATATTAAAGTTTAAGGATTATAAAATAAGGTATATATTATAAGTGTGACAATGGAATATAATTTAGAGTTGATTTGGAAATTATGGAAGTATGGTGGAATTATAATAAAACCGAGAGTGCTATGGGCTGTTTGGTGTTTTATACCAATTTATAACTATAGGTTATAATTGTTTTAATGACATAAATGTCATAATATATGTTATATAATTATAATATAACATTATATTAATTATGGGGTGGATTTTGTAAATATTTAAGAATATGGGTGCTGTTCGGAAATAATGAGAATTTTAGAACAAAAATTTATAATATGGTTTTCATTGTTATAAAGGTTATAACATTTATAATATAAGAAATGTTCATTAAAAGAGAATGAATATATTATAAAGGTTTACCATATAATAAATGGACCCATAATACATGTATATAAATAAATATATGTTATGGTGTGGAAAAATATAATATGGTTCAATAACCATATATTATCATAATTAAAATGATATAAGATAAAGAGAAAAGAATTACAAACAGTAGATATGGAAATTCTAATGTTAAGAGCATACATGGAATAATAAGGATTTATATAATTCAAAGTATTTTTACGCATGAATTATACTACATTAAACTTGGAAAAACAAACCTTAGGAAAATAAATACTAAGGTGAGATGTATAATGTATGATTAAGATTATACATGCAATTATGTGACAAACTACATAACATACAAATGTGTATTGAATTACATGCGATAACAAACGTTTAAGGTTAAGTATATTATTATATACGAAGTAACTACGCATGTAATATAGCGTTTTTCCTAATCCCGAGTTAAACCGAAAACCTGACAAACGTTATCAGCTAACAACGGGGAATAAACCGGGGTGGATTAGTAGCGGTACGGGGTGTTGTAGTGTATTGTTAGTATGAGATGCTGATGCATAGTGTGATGCATATTATTAGATTGTTAGAGGCGTCTCGAGGATCGCCAGAGGATTTAGCTGATTCATACTCCACAGTCTTATAATCCCGGTGCACGGTATGTTATTTATGTGGCTTGATTGTCTCTGAGGATTTCCTCAGTTCAGACATTGTGTGAAAATTTGTGTTAAGATTGAATGTCTGCTTGTTTGAATTAATATGCTTGAGTTGTGTATTAATGCTGCTTTATTATTATTAATGTTGAACGATAACAGTACCGTTCGTATATATGAACATATTATAAAACGAACTAGCGGCAATGATGCTATCTTATATGCGATATAAGGAACGTAAGTAAAACGTTGTAGCATTAGGATAATAAGATATTTTTTTTATATATATATTATCCGAGACTTTAATACGGAGCATTGGCCTTTCTAACGCCGCTCTCGTATCTACCACTGGATCCCGAGTCGACATACTCAGGATTGGACTAACAACCTTAAGTCTGCTGTGTTAGGAAAAAGTGGTAAGACGATGCGATGGTATATATAAGTTAATCAAGAGGTTGTGGCTCTTACTGTATATTGTGACCAACTAACAATACTAGGACGCCGTGTGGGCATCCGTAAGTATCTGGTTAAATTTCCAACGGACTACAGATGGTTCGTTGGTCGGAGACTGTAACACCTCAACTACAAACACCATATTTAACAACATTTAGCAGCGGAATTACAACTCAACACTCAACTTAATCCATGGATGCTACACGCCGTTTGCCACCCACGTGGCTAACAAGGCTAATACATACATAGTGTACCAGTCTGATGGACAAGATTACCGAGCATTACACTTTACATTTACAACTCCATTATAAACTGAATACAAATACATCTGCAATCCAAACTGTAACGAGTCTAATACATTCCATCATCGATATCACGCTAAACTAAATAACCACCCATACATAAACAGTTACCCCGTCCTACTCTTGAACGGCTACCAGCTTCATTGTACCTGAAAAGTAATGGGGGCCCCCAAAGGGGGTCAGCAACTTTGCTGGTATGGTAATCCTGCAGCCCGCATGCTACCGAGCCACGCACAACTAATTGTCGAGTGAGCATGCAGGTTATTTTATTTTAAGCACACAAGAAAACTATAAACACATAACATACTTATAAGCACACACACATCCCATAAAAAGGATACAACATAACATTCACACATCACATTGGTTAGATCACCTCATTGTATTCCTTGTCCCTTGAGGGCTCTACCTTAACGGGACTTAATTCTTACTAAGCAACACTCACCGAATTGATCGGGCTACAACTATTTCTTTCACTGAATTTGGGTTGATTTTGGTTATCAACTTACACAACATCACCGCACATATCCCGTAACAACACGTACACAACACCTCATCGTTCTTCTTAGAGAATGTACACTTTACTTAAGGTGTGTCGGACTAAATATAAGTCTGCACACCATACATATTTACTTTGCTTAGATGGGTCGGTCTTAGTATAGATCCGTACACATTATACACATATTCCCCTAGTCCGACGTGAGTCAGATAATAGCTTTGGTTAAGCTATCCCGGTCTTAATATAGAACCGTACACATTATACACATATCCCCCTAGTCCGACGTGAGTCAGATAAATAGCCTTGGTTAAGCTTGAGGGTGGTTGTAATCCAAGAAGGAAAACGACCATAACATAATAGAGTGGGAGTTAATTCACATATATACATCAACTCTCAAACAACACGCGCGACCGGAACGACCGGATTCCTCACCCCCCATAATATATATACATATTAGTTAGAAGTTCCTTTATGGAACTTATCACATACATGCACTGTTTGGTGTTACAAGTTTGGTTAATCACACACAAGGGAGGTAACATCCCATTCGACAACATGGACAACAACATTCATTAAATGACAACATACTAAACGAAGTTACACACATCACACACAACCACAACATACACTAACGCACGAATAGCCGTAGTTAGAACGCTCCTGTAGGTTGGGACGTTTAATCCGAATACCGATCTCTTATGTGATCCTAGAGACGGTTAGCTACGGTTTAACACATAATTAAGGTTAAACGGTATCGGAATTATTTACGCCACATTAATGAATTACTATAAACTCATTTCTTGCTTATTCTTACAAGGTGGCAAACATACAGAAAAACAAGTTGGCATACAAGCCGGTGTAACCCGGTAGGACACAGGTTGCAAGAAAACCATACCTTACACCACGGGTTATCTACCTTGTTCCCGAGGATTTACTCCAACGCATCACCTCACGCTCCCCGGGTAGTTTCCGAAACAACTGGTATTATTATTAAAATGTTTTACTAACAATAAGATCGTACGGTATGTAAACTTCTATTACTCCCGTACTTACCCCGTTATCCCGTTATTTCGATTTAACTTTGTGTACTTAAACTCACAATTTTCCCACATCAAGCTAACACTTGTTTAAACTTTCTAACGCCTTTACATGTCACCAAACAAGGCCTAAACATCATCTAAAACCATTACCATTCAATCCCCCATGTTCAGAAGGCTTAAAACAAAAAAAAATTCCTTCTCTGGTTTGGACCGCCCCTCTGGGGCGGTCGTAGGGGCGGTCCACAACAGAAGCTACACGGTTCTTTTTTTTTTCTCTTCTCTGCACTGGACCTCCCCACAGGGGCGGTCCAGAACAGACCCTATTTTAAAAACCGTTTTTCTACACATTCTGAACTCCAAATTCATCCAAATTTTTTTCCACTTATTCCACAATCTTTCCACATGTTTCCTACATGTTTAAACACCTTAAAACATGCATTAAACCCCTCCAAATCATTGGTTAAATCCTTACTCCAATTCTTGCTCAATTTTCATCAAAATTTCATTCCCTCTTCCACATTATGCACACTTGTGCATTTCTAGCTTCTTCTGGATAGTGTCTACCTCCTACCAAACTTACCAAACCACCTCATGACCATTCCAACTCATCCCTAGACCTTTTCACTTCTAGAACCCAAGTCCAACTTCATTTCCAAGATTACAAGCACTAACTCTTTTTCTTGAAATATCAATGCTTTACAACACTCATTTGCTACAGATTTTATACACTCACATATCCATTCTCCATGTACCATTATAAGGCTATTTAACCACTCTACTCAACACTACAAACACCTAAGTCCTCCCATTCACCAAGCCATCATCAAAACACTCATTTCCTACCAAAATTTAGCCATAACCTCCCCTTAATTTTAACATGTTCCCACACATTACTTAGCTCACCAAAGCACTCCAACCATCAACTCATTCAAGGCACTATCCCACACATCAATTCCATCTCTTAAACAACAACAACACCAATATGCATTAACTTTAAGTGCTTGGCTCTTAGGCCCTTAAATAACGTCAACTAAACACTGAATTTCCTTCATTAATAAGCAACACCTGCATTACACTCAATGCATTTAAAGCACTTATTTTGCACAAACACAAATACAATCCCCAAGGCATTACTCTAGATTAAGGTAAGCCATTTACCTTGAGTTTTCTTTCAAGAATTTTCCTCCTCTTTAGTTCTTGTTGAACAATCGGTTTCAAATGGGGTATTTGATAATCTAATAACCAAATAAAATTGAATACTAATGAGTATTAAGGAACTAATAAGGCTCTTGATTTAAGACTTGTACTTAGAACATGATTTAAGCACTAGAAATGGAAGGGATTACCTTATAACTTCCAAATGAGGATTAGACAATCTACGCTATGAAATACCCCAAACCTAAGTATGTTAAGTAAATATCAATATATGATGTAGTAAGGCTAAAATATGCCTTAGAGAGGTTGGTAGACAATTTAAACCAAGGAAAACACAAGAAAATGCCTTAAGGGCAATTTGGGCAAAAACGTGCTTTAAGCTTGGAGTGACTTTGATTAGCACCCAAATACCATTATAAGACCTTAGTAATATGTCAATGGACATTTTAAACTAATTACCAAAGAAAACCAAGCTCAAAAACAAGCTTAAAAACAAAATGTGCTTTAAGACTCCTTAAAGCACCTATTTGAGAAATTGTCTTAGAATTGAGTTTTGAGTGGCTAAATGCCCATGATTACACCTTAATCAACATGTGTACTAATTAGTATCACATTAGGAAGTCTAAATCAATGGGAAATCAAAAATTTCACAAATACGTGCACTAGTTTGTGAATAGTGCCAAACAGTGCCAAATTAAGCTTAAGTCAACATAAGTCAATTAGTTGGCCAACAAAGACCATGTTAGCCTTATATAATGAGTGGGCTGGTTTCTAAGGGATGATTCATTAAAGACTTCATCAAATAAGAAAAGAAAAAGGGAAGGAAAGTAAAAGAAAGACTATTTACCTTTTATAACAAATATCTTCATTTAAGCCACCTTTCTTCTTCTCTCTCTTCATTTCTCCTTCCTTCCACGGTTTCTTCTTCTCCTCTCCTTCTCCAAAACCGAGAGAGAGCTCCATCCATGGCTTCTCACCTTCATTCACTTGCAAAATGCAACTCCAAGCTCCAAATCCAAAACAAATTGCATATTTGTCTTAGTTAAGTCAAGGCCCACCTTTCTATCTTTTCAAATCCTTCAAAGCTCCATTTCGGTGCCAAGGGAAAACTCCATTCATGGAGGAAAATCAAGTTTGAAGAGCCCATTTGGTTCTCCATTCATTCAAGGTAAGGAAAATGTAAGAAAAACCATGTTTCCATCACTTCTTCTTCATGGCCGAAAATTACCTTCTCATGGAGCCTTGTTTTATCCATTGTTCTAGCTTGATTCAATTCTCCAAGGGCTAGAGGAGGTCCTACTTGATTCATATCCAAGCTTGTTTTGAGAATCCAAGGTAAAGCATTCAATTTAATACCTTAAAACACATTTTCAACCTAGGGTTTACTCCTTAAGGTTAGTGTATTATTTAGCACTCATGAGAGTCATTGTGTATTGATTAGTACATTGGCAAGGGAAGTTAAGATGGTGGCCGAGATTCCCAAGGGAAAAGGGTCTAAGGAGGAAGTTAAGATAAGCTTGAGAAAACAAGGTAAATTGCTTACTTGATGGTGGTTTAAGGTTTAAGGAATAAGTTTTAGATGAGTACCAATGTAGCCTAGGGCTGACATTAGGTAATGGGTTATATAACCTAGGAAAAAGAATTTAAACTAGCTTGTGAACTTGTGACTAAGGAGCCAATGGGAATGAGATAGTAAATAAGTTTAAGATGGATTTTAAGAGGATTATAACTACTATGAGATTGATGGGTGTATTTGCAGGTTGAAAGCTTTTATATGTGGGAAATTCAGTGTTTAAGTTTAAGTTATTTAAGGGCCTAAGAGCCATGTCATTTAAGAGCCTTAGTGCTATGCAATTTAAGATTATTGCAATATATTGAGGTTGTTGTGAATGAGTTGGTTTGGGTGATAAAATATGATGAGAAAGAACTTGATGTGTGTGAGATGGTTGAATGAGGAAAACAAAGCATTTGGGCATGATAATGTACTAGAGAAGCTATGGCGAAATTTGAGTAGAAAACAAAGTGTTTAAGTGGTGATGAAGAGTTAATATGCCCTAGGACTCACTAGGGATCATTATGAGGAATTTGAGTGGAAATGGGTTAGCTAAGGAGTTCTCGAGGTTTAGAATGACCTAGAGTTGTCTATGAGGAAATTAGAGTTCAAAAGGGTGTATTGAACACACCAGAGTCATGGTAAGAGGAATGGTGAGACTTGTGCATAAATTTGAAGGAGAAAGTGTATAATGCTTAAGGTGATTTAGGTATGAACTAGGGAATATAGCAATGAAAGTCTTGGGAAGCTTGTGTAAGTGAAGAGGATACTAGTGGTGGAACAATAAGGTTTTAGTTTAGATGGTAATGAGTGGACTTAGGTGATGGGAGTGAATATTGAAGGAGAATGTTGTCGATTGTCGAGGAAATCGACTAGGAATGTATAAGAGAGTAAGATCACGAGAATGGTGAGTAAATTGAGTAAAAGGGATGTAGGTGTCTAAGGAGGGTGTAGGAAGGGCAAGGTAAAGAAGAATAAGCTTAAGGTGCTAAGAGGATGGGAATAAATGTTTAGGTGTGTCCAAGAGTTTAGTAATGATGAGTAACAAATGGAAAAGAGAGGAATTGGTGCATGGATATGCAAGGTGACTTGAGGAAGGTTTGGTACATGAACTGAAGATGGAAAATGATGTTTATGAAGTGCTCAAACTGTTAAGGAGGGAACACTTGGGTTGGTTGAAGTTTTGGTAAGGTTACAAGTTGGAAATGTAAGGAAATAAGTCCTAAGTGTTAGGAGTTTTAAAAGGATTGAGTGAATGTTTAAGTAGATCTTTGGAAATTGTTTTGGAGAGTTTGGTGGAAGTTCTAAGGTGAGTTTAAGTGCCTAAGAGGTATTAGGACACATGGGGGAACTTGTGGAGAAGTTTGGGGTCAAATGAGAATTTAGAAACAAGGTTCTAGAGCCGACCGACCTTAGGGACCGGACCTGCAAGGTCGGTCGAGCTCAGTTTACACTACCGGAAAGAGTTTGTGGAATCGACCGAACTTGGGGACCGGACTTACAAGTTCGGTCGGGCATGTATTTTGTGTACGAATTGAGTCTCTGGAATCGACCGAACTTGGGACCGACCTTGGCAAGTTCAGTCGGGCTTAAATTTCCCATGGGAAAACTCTCGGGAATGGACCGACCTAGGGGACCGGACTTGCAAGGTCGGTCAGGGGTAAAATTTTCAAACGGTAATAAGTTCTGGAATGGACCGACCTTGGGTAAGGTCGGTCGACCCTTAAGTTGTAAAAAAAAAAGAAAAAACCCTAAGGAAGTTTAGTGGTATTAAAGGTACCCCATTAAGAGGGCATTGATGATTAGAGGTATAAAGACCTAAGGGATGAAGTTACGTATAAACTTAAAAGTTTAAGGTTAGGTTGTAAGAATAAGTTGTAAAACTTATGAGGTGTTAGGTGGGGAAACATTATGGGTTAAGTAAGTTAAATAAGTTGAATTAAGTTAAGTGATTAACAACCTAAACCTGAATGAATGTTTTAGGGCTTGAGTATTTGGACTCCGGAAGAGAGTAAGCAACCGAACAACCCACGGTGAACGGTACAGTTCTTCTTCTGACGTGCTTGCTAATGAGGTGTCCCTCGGCTTGTGTGCTATTTGTTTTTGTGTGCTCACTAAACAAGATAAAGCATGCAACCGGAACATTATGTTTATTGCATTGTTGTGTGATGTTTGGAAACGAACACAACTTACTGTGAGAACTTACTAACCAACGATTAGTAAGGAATTGAGTGAGACTAAAGAACACTCCCTAATATAAGTTTGTTATAAACCAAAAGAGGTTAACCAACAAACATTGTCTTGAGACTTCTACTAACTGGAACTTAAGGGGGGATTGAGGAACCCGGGACTGACTCCGGTCATGCAAGCTAAGGAAAAAGGGGGTCGGTATCTATAGCAGATCCGACTTCCGCTTAAGGACTTGTCTTCGGACTTGTTGCCTAGGGTCGGTTGCCGGCTCAGCTATGTTGGACATACAGTCCAAGGTAGGTGGCATTAAGATGGTGCGGTAGGATCACCTAAATCCTAAATTATAAGATAAGTTGTTTATTCAACCAATGGAGTTAATAGCTCATTGGCTAGGGTTTCTTTTGACCCGACGAAAATAAACATTGAGATAAGATACAATCATTTCTATTTAAAGAGTGGTTTGTATTCTAAGATTAAGATAAGGTTTGAGATAAGTTGCAACCATTCCTTTTTAAAGGATGGTTTGTATTATAAGACTAAGATAAGCTACATCCATTCCTTTTTAAAGGATGGTTGTTTCTAAGACTAAGATAAGACTAAGATTGAGGTAAGATAAGGATGGACTAAGATTAAGAGGAAACATAACTTAAGGAGTTAAATAATTAACTCCCAAATTAAGGGAACACATTTAAGTCGTTCATTGTGTTTGAACTTTGATTGTTCATATTTGGATTGTTGTTTACTGCACTTTCTATCATGTTGTGCATCTAATCAACCTTCATGCTATCGACAATTAGTCGTCGTAGCCACGTTAGCTTGGGGGCCATGAGAGGATCGTACCAGCATTGGTGCTGACCCCCTTTGGGGGCTGTTTTTACTACACAGGTGAACGTCAGGAGGCGGCCGTCGCGAGAGTAAGAAGGGGTACAAGCATTAAGGGTTAAGTGTGGCCTACGAGTTGTGCATGTACACTCGTATGGCAATTTGAGTTAGTAAGATGTATAGGATGTGAGGGGATTGTAAGAAGGATATGTATTTGGTTAAGATTTGTATGTACTAATGTTCGGTATATTCTGTCAATCAGACCGTGGCAAGGTCCTGGAGTGTATTGAATTCCGCTGTGACATTTAGATATATGTTGTTAAGTTGCGAAACCACATTTGGATTGAGATGCGGTGTTACAAAAAGTGGTATCAGAGTGTAGTTACGCTCCGAAGACAAGAATTACTGAGCTTAGGAGGATACAGAGGTTGAGTTTGAGTTATGGGTTAAGGGTTAAGAGATAGAGTGAGATGTGCGTTAGTCAGGACTTCCTGGTGTTTACCGGATATCCATAGTACCTAGACCCGCCCTCCACATCCCTAACCCTGAATATGTGGAACAAACGCCAGAGAGAAGAAAGCCTTTTCTTACTCGGGGAAACCTGATCTGGTAGATAGTTAACAGCAAGCAATACGAGAAACACCTTGTTGCACAACAGTCACGGAGAACTTGGAGGTTTTTAATGGAGCGCAACAGAGAAACAGGCGCTACCTATGGAATTCTAGTAATAAGGGAACGGTAATTACCGGCAACATGGGTCGACATGCTACGCAGTCGAAATCACCTGTCATACCAATGATAAGAAAAGCACTACGAGTGCAATGGATAAGAAAGGTTAAGCGACATGAGCACGGACAGTGGTCCGAATGAGCATAACCGTGGATAATACAGGCACGATGGTTAAGATTACTGGAAAGTCTAGCTAGAAACGGGAACTCCAAATCCCATACAATATGAAAGGTTACAAACCTGGCCGACATAGCGCAGACGACGATGAAAACATATACAAACTATATACCGGAATAGAACTACGATGTAGTGCTTAAGGAGAATCATTACTTAATAACCCCGACATAATGTGTGGAAACGGGAGCGAGGACTAAGACATAAGAAAATAATAAGGGGTTCCCTCAGAAAGAGGAACACCCTGATAAATGACAGTACGGTCAATCGAACAGGAAACTGGCGGATGGCTAGTTATCCAAAATAAGAGAACATCTAAGGAGTCCTGAGGACTACCAATTACATGGAGATTAGGTGGAAGTACCACTACAGACGCACACAGTACCGGTAGCCCATCCTGCATGGCGCACTTGCCATATCAAGTGCCACCACGGTTAAGCTACACGGAAATCCATCATGGCGAGATAGTAGAACGCTACAGTCGTAATACATATAAATACCGGATTGTAAATCCATAAGAACGGGAAAATGAGACCTTGGGACGGCCTTACGGCCTGACCATGATGAGATGAGTGGATACACCAGGCAGCAGGGAGCTGAACTTGGACGAGATACTAAACCATATGAATATTAGCAACGGTATAACCTACAACAACAACAACCGACAGTACGGTAAGAGCACCAATCCCGAACTCCAAGAGGAAAACCTAAGAGATCGCTCAGTAATGCGAGCAAAACACTACGTAAGTAACAACATACATGGAATGTATCAAAACATACAATGAAGGCAGTCGACAGAACGACTTCCAACAGGAACGGGATAGAACTCCCGAGATGACCATTAAGAATACCAATAACAACAATCTTCGTTGAATATGTTAGTAAACCCCAGAAAGTAAGGAAAAAAGAAATGAACATAAGCTATAACCTACTAAGGATTAAAGACGTACAACCCTGGAAAATAAAAGCTCAGAGGACTACCCCCACAGGGCGGGCATGGTCGAGCCTGACAAACTGATGAATGACAGTTAATACTGTTCGTCTAACTCATTAACACTCAAGTATGATTGATCATCAACGGGTGGCGTAGTCAACGGAAGTTGAACGAAGCGTTGAGATGGAAGTATAAGATGACAGGATGATATCCAACTTGGACACCGTAAGGCAAACGCCTAATACGAACCTAACCTTGATTGCTAAAAGACATAAGTCTAGTAAAATGACAGTATTTTCAAGGACATTAAGTAACCTTATATCACCTGAATAAACTTCCATAGCAGGAAGCAGGATGCAACAACTTACCATGAAACCTGATACTACATTTAATATGTAACCTAATGGTGGATAGTGTTCAAAGAAACAAAAACCTATGAGGATGACCTACAGATGAATAAGAGTACAAGTAATGAACTGAGGCATTAAGCACCAAGAGCCTACTAGTCAAGGATGTTAACCACATCAGAGCCCGAGGTGCAGTAAGTTGTAAGAGAGCTTATTTAAGCCACGAAGGAACTACAATTCGTAGATATGAACGGTTACCAAACCTATAACTTAGATTGTGGAAAATATTGCCAGAAAAAGGGACCAATGAGAATAATGAGATAGTACATTGGCAGGGGCGGAGAACGAACCATGCCTTTTAGGGTGGGGATACCTCTCCTTGTTGTGAGGCCATGAGTGGGAATAAACCCCTCAAAAAGGGCTTTCACTTATTAGAGATGTAATACACTTTCGTTAGAGAATGAAAACTGTAAACCTTTAGATTACCTTGGAACATACCAGATACACTTGAGTAATAAGGAAGGCTGCAGAGATAGACCCCATATCCAACACCCAGGATGTAAGAATCAGTAATCGTTAGAAATAAACATGGTGAGTGCACAGAATGGCACGTCAAATGACCAACACTCAGTAGAGCTTGTGATTAAACAGATGACTTGTACAGTAACCGGTTGAATTACACGGTAAACGACATCATAAGGGATGGAAGAACGGAAGAGATACCGTGCTACATATGAAACCGAAATTGAAGCCAAACACCTTCATATTAAGAGTCAACCATTTACAACACGGTACGGCAACCGCCAAACACCGGAATTAAAGAAACCCTAGCGTGTTTACACTAGGAAGGAATTGAGTATAAGATAAGATGTTAGAATAAATAAGTAAGGAGTTGCACCATCAATGGGCAACAGAGTAAGGGCCAACTACCACGGTAGTAGTGGTCATGAGTACAATATTTATATAAGGGGATTAAGTCATGGTGCGCGGTAAAGCGACCGTTATGTATAAGCCGTCAAATATTGACACTGAGGCAATTAAATTTACAAGCTAAGACCGATATAGTAAGGAAATAAGATGGTATATGAACTGTGCATTGATGCCAGTAGTCTGGACCTGGTTAGGTAAGATTTCACAGGAAGCACACTACCCATTCCTTAAGGAACTGGAAGTGCATTCCTAGTAAAACAAAAATGAGAAAGAAAATAAGAGGCTCTATGGAACGAGACCTCAGTTACTAAGAGACCGAATCAGTATGGGATACAGAAACAACTAGAGCATACAATACCCAAGAACACAGTAAATAAATTTCCCTTGATTAAGTTCAAGAAGAACAATAAATGTTATCATGGAACGATGAAGAGGAGATCGACAACAGAATACTTCATAATTAGCAATAGCTAAACGTGTGACGGACACTATGAGTTTACTAAAATGAGACATGGGACGACTGCACCCCACAGGGGCTTGCAGGCTTGACACGTTCATTTATGAGTTAGTCGGATAAGTAGTAATGTACCAGTAGGGTACCCCATGCATATAGACGAATGGTGTAAGGAACACGGGAAGTAGTCGACTCCGTACCACAGACAACGATGCAAGATCAGATAAGAGCAGCTACTACCACAAACAGTCGAAGAGAAGAATTTAGTTGAACCAACAACACAAAGGAATCAGAGAATAAATAATTAAGAACTATGAAGTGCGAAGAGCACGGATTGTTAAGCACAGACATTGGACATGTCTTAAAGTGTTAAGGATGAGACTGTAAAGCGCAATAAGCACCAAACAGTAGTTTCAGATTAAGAATCATCCTCAGACCAAGTCGATATAGAACGATATAGATACTTGAGGAAACACTAAGAATACAAACATTAGACCTCTAGGAAGGCTGGATAGACGAGCTACAACTCATCAAGGCCGTGTATATATTAAGATAACACATGTTCACGGAGAGACCAATATTCGTAAAACTGTAAGGATACAGAAGGATATACAATACTATGAAAGAATAAGAGAGGCAGTTAAGCCTAAGACTATCAGAGTCGCGCAGCGGAAGCTAGCGGACCGGTAACTTAAAGAGGTTTCACATACCTGATTAACCGGAAAAAGGAATGATGTACCACACACCTTCTAATAGAACAAATATAAGACTTTGAGATTAGACCAAACTAAGTTAAGAATATGGTATAAGTACCGTTAAGAATCCTCGATGCAGAGACTAAGTCATTAACATAGTTATGACCCTCTGATCGAATTATAAGTGAGATAGATGACATGGAAGCTAGAATGCTTGGTAAGAATTAGACATCTTGAACTTATGTTCAAGGATGATATAATGTTGATTACGTGGGCGTAATCCATTTTAAGGGGGGTAGAGCGAAAACTGCTTAGCGTATGTTTGTATACTGAGTACATAAACTACGGTGTGCATAGCACAAAAGAATTTGAGAATATGTTTTACCTAAACATTTTGAGATAAATTATGGTTATGGCACACAAAAGATGTGAATACCATACATATTAAGTACCTATCTTGTTAACTCCGGTGTGAGTACAAGTTAAGAGAATTAAGGAAGAGGATTAAGGAGACTTAAGAAATAAGGAATACATGAGGTATGAGTCGATATGAGACTATGTGTGAGATAAGAATAAGATAACATTATGGGATACTGTTCGATATGAATATGAGGAAGAAGATAGTAATGCTATGAGATATAATATGGTGAGAATTGTTATGAGATGGTTATAGAACTTAGTAGGAATTTAAGTCTTGAGGTAATTACTAAGAGATGAATCAGGAATGTTTGATGGACTGAGTCCACACTTTAGAGATGTATTGATTATGATTAGAAGAACTAAAAAGATAGAAAATTGGACATGAGTGAATTATTTGATGTTTGAAAATGACGTGGGAGGTGGAACTTGATTTTCTAGGGATCAAGGGACACCGAACACAAATTGGGGTGGAAAGATAGTTCTACACTGATGTTGATCACATCAGGGTTGGATGATTCCTGAAACTCCCAACCAGCGGTCACAATTAAATCACGCTAAGGATAGAGGCGTTAGTATAAAACGAAAATGGAGTTGATTGTATTTTTAATTAGAGGAATTATTCCTCACATGACCTCGTAAAAAGGATTACCTTTTTACTGAGTCTCGCCCATGGAGTCGAGGACGCATGAGCCTTTGTCTTCGGACCGGTGACATAAGGAGAGCAGAGTGTTTTGTATTCTGGCCCATGGTGACGAGGACGAACGAGCCATTGTCTACGGACTGGTGACATGGGAGAATACGTTGGAAATTATGTGAATGTTTTAATCATCAAAAGGAACAAAGGGAATTTTGAGTGCTATACATGCTTAAGCATGTTATGTGATATTTAAGTATAAGCATGCGGCGGGTCTAATGATACAATGAGTTTAAGTATACATAAGTATGATCTATATGATCTATGGAATGAGGTAAGACATGTATTCTAATAAGATAAGGTGCATGGGAACTTTAGGGACAAAGTTCTTTTAAGGGGGGTAGATTGAAATACCCTAAACCTAAGTATGTTAAGTAAACATCAATATATGATGTAGTAAGGCTAAAATATGCCTTAGAGAGGTTGGTAGACAATTTAAACCAACGAAAACACAAGAAAATGCCTTAAGAGCAATTTGGGCAAAAACGTGCTTTAAGCTTGGAGTGACTTTGATTAGCACCCAAATACCATTATAAGACCTTAGTAATATGTCAATGGACATTTTAAATCAATTACCAAAGAAAACCAAGCTCAAAAACAAGCTTAAACACAAAATGTGCTTTATGACTCCTTAAAGCACCTTTTTGAGAAATTGTCTTAGAATTGAGTTTTGAGTGGCTAAATGCCCATGATTACACCTTAATCAACATGTGTACTAATTAGTATCACATTAGGAAGCCTAAATTAATGGGAAATAAAAAATTTCACAAATATGTGCGCTAGTTTGTGAATAGTGCCAAATAGTGCCAAATTAAGCTTAAGTCAACATAAGTCAATTAGTTTGTCAACAAAGACCATGTTAGACTTATCTAATGAGTGGGCCGGTTTCTAAGGGATGAGTCATTAAAGACTTCATCAAATAAGAAAAGAAAAAGGGAAGGAAAGTAAAAGAAAGACTATTTACCTTTTATAACAAATATCTTCATTTAAGCCACCTTTCTTCTTCTCTCTCTTCATTTCTCCTTCCTTCCACGGTTTCTTCTTCTCCTCTCCTTATCCAAAACCGAGAGAGAGCTCCATCCATGGCTCCTCACCTTCATTCACTTGCCAAATGCAACTCCAAGCTCCAAATCCAAAACAAATTGCATATTTGTCTTAGTTAAGTCAAGGCCCACCTTTCTATCTTTTCAAATCCTTCAAAGCTCCATTTCGGTGCCAAGGGAAAACTCCATTCAAGGAGGAAAATCAAGTTTGAAGAGCCCATTTGGTTCTCCATTCATTCAAGGTAAGGAAAATGTAAGAAAAACCATGTTTCCATCACTTCTTCTTCATGGCCGAAAATTACCTTCTCATGGAGCCTTGTTTTATCCATTGTTCTAGCTTGATTCTATTCTCCAAGGGCTTGAGGAGGTCCTACTTGATTCATATCCAAGCTTGTTTTGAGAATACAAGGTAAAGCATTCAATTTAATACCTTAAAACACATTTTCATCCTAGGGTTTACTCCTTAAGGTTAGTGTATTATTTAGCACTCATGAGAGTCATTTTGTATTGATTAGTACATTGGTAAGGGAAGTGAAGATGGTGGCAGAGATTCCCAAGGGAAAAAGGTCTAAGGAGGAAGTTAAGATAAGCTTGAGAAAACAAGGTAAATTGCTTACCTGATGGTGGTTTAAGGTTTAAGGAATGAGTTTTAGATGAGTACCAAAGTAGCCTAAGGCTTACATTAGGTAATGGGTTATATAACCTAGGAAAAATAATTTAAACTAGCTTGTGAACTTGTGACTAAGGAGCCAATGGGAATGAGATAGTAAGATAAGTTTAAGATGGATTTTAAGAGCATTATAACTACTATGAGATTGATGGGTGTATTTGCAGGTTGAAAGCTTTTATATGTGGGAAATTCAGTGTTTAAGTTTAAGTTATTTAAGGGCCTAAGAGCCATGTCATTTAAGAGGCTTAGTGCTATGCAATTTAAGATTATTGCAATATATTGAGGTTGTTGTGAATGAGTTGGTTTGGGTGATAAAATTTGATGAGAAAGAACTTGATGTGTGTGAGATGGTTGAATGAGGAAAACAATGCATTTGGGTATGATAATGTACTAGAGAAGCTATGGCAAAATTTGAGTAGAAAATAAAGTGTTTAAGTGGTGATGAAGAGTTAATATGCCCTAGGACTCACTAGGGATCATTATGAGGAATTTGAGTGGAAATGGGTTAGCTAAGGAGTTCTTGAGGTTTAGAATGACCTAGAGTTGACTATGAGGAAATTAGAGTTCAAAAGGGTGTATTGAACACACCATAGTCATGGTAAGAGGAATGGTGAGACTTGTGCATAAATTTGAAGGAGAAGGTGTATAATGCTTAAGGTGATTTAGGTATGAACTAGGGAATATAGCAATGAAAGTCTTGGGAAACTTGTGTAAGTGAAGAGGATACTAGTGGTGGAACAATAAGGTTTTAGTTTAGATGGTAATGAGTGGACTTAGGTGATGGGAGTGAAGATTGAAGGAGAATGTTGTCGATTGTCGAGGAAATCGACTAGGAATGTATAAGAGAGTAAGATCAGAGAATGGTGAGTAAATTGAGTAAAAGGGATGTAGGTGTCTAAGGAGCGTGTAGGAAGGGCAAGGTAAAGAAGAATAAGGTTAAGGTGCTAAGAGGATGGGAAGAAATGTTTAAGTGTGTCCAAGAGTTTAGTAATGATGAGTAACAAATGGAAAAGAGAGGAATTGGTGCATGGATATGCAAAGTGACTTGAGGAAGTTTTGGTAAATGAACTGAAGATGGAAAATGATGTTTATGAAGTGCTCAAACTGTTAAGGAGGGAACACTTGGGTTGGTTGAAGTTTTGGTAAGGTTACAAGTTGGAAATGTAAGGAAATAAGTCCTAAGTGTTAGGAGTTTTAAAAGGATTGAGTGAATGTTTAAGAAGATCTTTGGAAATTGTTTTGGAGAGTTTGGTGGAAGTTCTAAGGTGAGTTTAAGTGCCTAAGAGGTATTAGGACACATGGGGGAACTTGTGGAGAAGTTTGGGGTCAAATGAGAATTTAGAAACAAGGTTCTGGAGCCGACCGACCTTAGGGACCGGACCTGCAAGGTCGATCGAGCTCAGTTTACAATACCGGAAAGAGTTTCTGGAATCGACCGAACTTGGGGACCGGACTTACAAGTTCGGTCGGGCATGTATTTTGTGTACGAATTGAGTCTCTAGAATCGACCGAACTTGGGACCAACCTTGGCAAGTTCGGTCGGGCTTAAATTTCACACGGGAAAACTCTCGGGAATGGACCGACCTTGGGGACCGGACTTGCAAGGTCGGTCGGGGGTAAAATTTTCAAATGGTAATAAGTTTTGGAATGGACCGACCTTGGGTAAGGTCGGTCGGTAAGTTCGGTCGACCCTTAAGTTGTAAAAAAAAAAGAAAGAAACCCTAAGGAAGTTTAGTGGTATTAAAGGTACCCCATTAAGAGGGCATTGATGATTAGAGGTATAAAGACCTAAGGGATGAAGGTAAGTATAAACTTAAAAGTTTAAGGTTAGGTTGTAAGAATAAGTTGTAAAACTTATGAGGTGTTAGGTGGGGAAACATTATGGGTTAAGTAAGTTAAATAAGTTGAATTAAGTTAAGTGATTAACAACATAAACCTGAATGAATGTTTTAGGGCTTGAGTATTTGGACTCCGGAAGAGAGTAAGCAACCGAACGACCCACGGTGAACGGTACAGTTCTTCTTGTGACCTGCTTGCTAACGAGGTGTCCCTCGGCTTGTGAGCTATTTGTTTTTGTGTGCTCACTAAACAAGATAAAGCATGCAACCGGAACATTATGTTTATTGTATTGTTGTGTGATGTTTGAAAACTAACACATCTTACTGTGAGAACTTACTAACCAACGATTAGTAAGGAATTGAGTGAGACTAAAGAACACTCCCTAATATAAGTTTGTTATTAACCGAAAGAGGTTAACCAACAAACATTGCCTTGAGACTTCTACTAACTGGAACTTAAGGGGGGAGTGAGGAACCCGGGACTGACTCCGGTCATGCATGCTAAGGAAAAAGGGGGTCGGTATCTATAGCAGATCCGACTTCCGCTTAAGGACTTGTCTTCGGACTTGTTGCCTAGGGTTGGTTGCTGGCTCAGCTACGTTGGACATACAGTCCAAGGTAGGTGGCATTAAGATGGTGCGGTAGGATCACCTAAATCCTAAATTATAAGATAAGTTGTTTATTCAACCAATGGAGTTAATAGCTCATTGGCTAGTGTTGCTTTTGACCCGACAAAAATAAACATTGAGATAAGATACAATCATTTCTATTTAAAGAGTGGTTTGTATTCTAAGATTAAGATAAGGTTTAAGATAAGTTGCAACCATTCCTTTTTAAAGGATGGTTTGTATTATAAGACTAAGATAAGCTACATCCATTCCTTTTTAAAGGATGGTTGTTTCTAAGACTAAGATTGAGGTAAGATAAGGATGGACTAAGATTAAGAGGAAACATAACTTAAGGAGTTGAAAAATTAACTCCCTAATTAAGGGAACGCATTTAAGTCGTTCATTGTGTTTGAACTTTGATTGTTCATATTTGGATTGTTGTTTACTGCACTTTATATCATGTTGTGCATCTAATCAACCTCCATGCTATCGACAATTAGTCGTTATAGCCATGTTAGCTTGGGGGCCATGAGAGGATCGTACCAGCATTCGTGCTGATCCCCTTTGGGGGCTGTTTTTAGTACACAGGTGAACGTCAGGAGGCGGCCGTCGCGAGAGTAAGAAGGGGTACAAGTGTTAAGGGTTAAGTGTGGCCTACGAGTTGTGCAGGTACACTCGTATGGCAATTTGAGTTAGTAAGATGTATAGGATGTGAGGGGATTGTAAGAAGGATATGTATTTGGTTAAGATTTGTATGTACTAATGTTCGGTATATTCTGTCAATCAGACCGTGGCAAGGTCCTGGAGTGTATTGAATTCCGCTATGACATTTAGATATATGTTGTTAAGTTGCGAAACCACATTTGGATTGAGATGGGGTGTTACACGCGAGATGTTCTCTAACACCTCTTGAAGATGAACAAGGCTAGAACAAGGAGGGAAAATGGAGCTTAAAAATCTGTAGGAATCGGTTTCAAAGAAATGGAGGAAAACATGATTTTTCTTGCTCCTTTCTTACCTTAGAACAATGAGGAGTGTTTTGGCTCAACAATGGAGGTTCTTCCTTCAAGAATGAGCTATACCCATGGAATTTGAAATCATCATTTGGAGGTTTTGAAAGGTGGAAATTAATCTCCAAGGTGAGGGGAGTATTATGGTGTATTTATTTTTCAATTTGGAGCTTGTATAATGGTAGAAAATTGAAGAAGAAAAATGGAGTTGGTTGGGAGCTTAATAAATCGCCATGGCTGGAGCAATATGAGAAGGGAGAGAGCTAGAAGAAGAGGGAATCGTAAGAGAGCAAGGAAAAGTGGGAATAGAAGAGAGAGAAATGTAAAAAGTAACATTTGTACTTTTTCTACTTTACATATTTGTCTTTTTGTGACCAATTTTGAAATAAAGAGATGAGAGAGAGGGGCAAAAACGTGTGAGTCATAGAGGAAGGGAGGAAAATAAAATTTTGTTTTACAATATTGGAGAGTATTTCACTCTTATTACAATTTACACCCCATATGTTCACGGTTTATACACTATTCACTAATCCGGGCCGGTTTTCCGGATTTTTTCTCGTTTCTTTAATTTTAATGGTTCTTAAACTCCCATTAGTGTTTAATTATAGTTATATGATCAACTATAATTTTTACGCGGTCATTTGACCGTTTAAAGTCGCGTTTTCGGGTTTTCTCGAAAGACGCGCTTTAAGAGTCCGTTAGCGTTTTAACGCATTATTTGGATCCGTTTTCTTCAGGATTTTTCCCACATGTTCTTAGTGTGTAATTATGGTATAAAAATGTATTTATAATCCTAGTTAATGTTATATACCTCCTAAGATAATTAAATACACGTTTTTATGTTTTGTGACTTTTACACGTTTTCCTTTTTCTTTTGGTTTTACTTCCTTCACCAATATTCCTAAGGACTTAATTAGCCTTAGAAAGTCATAATTACATAATTAATTTACACTTAAAGGTTTGGGGTATTTCAATCTACCCCCCTTAAAAGAACTTCATCCTCGAAGTTCATAGTTTCCCTCGTATCCTTTTCATTTGAACGTTGGAATTACTTGCAAGATACAACTTCTATACTAAAACACTTTTACATAACAACCTCAGACTTAACGGTCCGGGTAACATATCCACATCCATACATAATATACTTACATAATAACCTCGGACTCAACGATCCGGGTAACATAACAACATTTGTACTTACATAACAACCCTCAAACTCTCAGGTCTGGGTCATATATCAACATTCAGACTCATAGGTCGGGATAATATTTATTACACATATCACACAACATGTCTTAGCATGTATAACAAACAGAAATACCTTTTCCATCTCTCCATGGGCTCGAGTCCCATGTTGAGTACATATACACTGTGATCCCGCAGAACCCGGTCGCGATGGACACCTTCTGGTCCCCGTTCCTTTGGGAGATCAAAACAATCACATACATTTTTAAAATATACTTCTCATGTCACCGGTCCGAAGACAAAGGCTCCTACGTCCTCAGCTCGTGAGCAAGTAATACAAAAATATTCTTTATGGGGTTAAGTATAACAAATCCTTAAATGGTGTTTTCAAAGGTAGGATTTCTTTACTTGACCTTATAGAGGATTTTCAATTAGTATCCTTCCAATAAAGAATTTTTGGAAATATTTATTGAAGTCTTGAAAATACCAATCGAAAATTTGAAAACACCAAGTTAAAATTCTTTTTTTTAAAAAAAAACGCAATACAACTTCAAGTCCGATTTATGCTAACTGCATCTTATTCTTAACGTGATTATTTGTGACCACTTATAGGAATTTTCAAGAGTCATCCAACCCTGATCTGATCAGCATCAGTGTTGAACTATCTTTCCACCCCAATTTGTGTTCGGCTTCCCTTGATCTCATGATAATCAAGTTTCACCTCCCACTCCATTTTCAAACAACAACTAATTCAAGCATGTACCATTTTCTATCTTTTAATCCATCTAGTCATAATCATTACATCTCCAAGGGATAGAACTCCGTCAATCAATCATCAACCAGATTCAACTTAATTCAAGTTACCTAGGGAATTTTATTCTCACTAGGTTCTATGTTGGTGTCATACCTCTTCATAAATCACAATACTGTATATATCTATACTTTTCTCAAAATACAATACACGGTTTTACCTTTAGTATTATATGAACATACACAGTTGGGGTTTTAGTTCCCCGGGAGTTTTACTCCTTTACACTTGTACTCTCCCATATAACAGTTAACAAGGTATATACAATTATCACAATGGTATTCGCATCTTCTGTGCGCAATTACCACAATTAAACCATGAATGAATGTGCATGTTCATATTACATGCGCACCAATCATCAACACAATTATTTTGTGCTATGCACAACATAGTTCACGTACACTTGTACGTTAAAACACACTAAGGGGTTTTTGGATCTACCCCCTTTAAAAGGGATTACGCCCACGTAATCAATCACTGAATCATTGATTTAAAATGTTCTGCCACCGTGAAGTGTCTTAACTTCCACGTGGTCTGTTATACAATGTGTTCTGGTTAGAGGATCTTAACCATATTGGCGGTTTAGTCCCTAAACCAAGAATTCTCATTGGAGCTTATTTAACTCATAATCGGTTTCGATTCTGGCCAGCCATGCTTCTAGGCGTTTATAATTAGCCATTTACTCATATTCACTATGCACATTCCACATTTGAATCACTGGCCTCTGCTGCGCAACTCTGATAACTCAGAGCTTAGTTTGCTCCATTCGTTATTCTTAATGTATTGTACATCTCTGATTCATCACCTTTATCTTGTGAATTACGGTTTCTCAACCGACGCATGGTATCTCTTACCGTGCACTAATTCGGTGAGTTGCAAACTTTCCATCCACTGTTCAGATAAATTACTACATATGCAGCTGTGTAAGTTCGTGATCATTCACATAGTTTCATCCGACTTGTTGTCGGTTGGGGTTGAGCTACTACCTAATATGTAGTGCTCCCTCAGTTATTTCCAACACTTAAAGTATATTCCATACCGGTATTTGGTATTTGGTGTTACTGTAGTCACTTTTTCCTATTCATGCCACCACAATTGGTTCTGTACCAGTACTCTTTCATTGGTACGACCTTGCATTTCCTATGCCTCGGTCTTATGACGTTATAAGCCTTTTGTTGTTCTACCACAATTAACATCTTCCCAATTCCTAGCTATCACACTCGATCATTACCGCGCAAGCGCAATACCAAAACACTCAGTCATACAAAGTGCAGAGGCATAAACTCTTGGCAGTAAATCTCTTATGGGATTGCAACAGGAATGAAAAGTGTTTCACTGAGATGCTTATCTCCTAATACTGGCTACTGGCTTACTGCCTAGTCTATTTGTTATCACTTACCATTGTATCTCCACTGAGTCTAACTCATAACTCTGCTTATTTGGCATACTATCATTTAACAATACTTATACAACGGTCGCTTACTGCGCACCGTGCTCTTTATAACACTGACTTACATGGCATCCACTATCTTATTAGCTTCCGCTCATATACTTTCATCCTTAGTATCCTGGTTCATCCTTCATTTGAATGACTACTGAATACAATATTCCTCAAGTCTTTATGCTCCTGGAGCGTTGTTCACCCTATATTTAGCATCACACACCTATAGTGGTTGCTATTTGACTTATTACTCTTCGGTCTCCACAACGGTACAAACATTTCTTCTCATATTATTTTTATTCAAATCACCCTGGGTAATAACAACATGGTCAATCCTTAACATATTTCTTGAACTTGGTTCACATAACTACCGCTCCCGCGGTTTCACAATATCGAGAGGTATCCCCACTCTTAAAGCAGTGGTTCGTTCTCCGCTCCATTCACTCGTACAACATAAACTTCCATAATCGATTAAATTTACATAACACATTTTATTTGTGGCTTATAAGCCTTACTGCCTCGAGCTCTGCTCATTGTAGGCTGTTCACAACATTTACTTTTCTGTACAACTTTACATGGTTTGGAGGTTGTATTGGGCTCCATGACAAGGTTGTTGCATCACGCTTCCTTTCATGGGATGCCCCTTAGGAATGTCAGTCTACCTGCTGATGACTTATGTTTTACTGAGTGTAAGTTTCAGCCCTCGTGTTCCTATCACACACGATCGTTCAACACGTTGGCCTAAACGCCCTTCAGGACGGCTCCTGGGTGTTACTGGTTATACCTTACATCTGGCTCGTACACGTTTAGTTAAGTACATCGCTTTGCATCTTTACTGGGTTTACTATCCTCTTCTATGAAGATCTACTTCCCTGGTAGTCTGGGTGATCATTCCAGGAGTTTCGTCCGTCGTTGTACATTAACGTGTACATATTAGGCATTGGCCTTACTATGTATAGACTAGGTATTTTTTCCCAGCTATCATGTTTTATTCCTCAGGATTCTTGAGACATATGTAATGTCTTTACTCACTAGTTTGCGCTCCACACTTCTTGACTCATAAACATTTCCTTGAAATGTATTCACTAATCTTTTAGTGTCGTTAACTTAATTGGTTCCTTTACTTCAACCATTCTGGCAATTCGTTGCTCTCGTTTAACTTTTACTGCTGACCGTAGTATGGAGTCGACTACTTCCTGTGCTCCTGACTCCACTCGTATACATATGTGGGGTACCATACTGATACATTGCTACTTACCCGACTAACCTATAAGAAGGTCTGTCAGGCCCACAAGCTCCTATCGGAGTGCATTCGTGAAATACCCCAAACCTAGATACGGTATTTCAAATGATAAACTAAGGTATAAGAAGGCTAAAGAATGCCTTAGAAACATTAAGAAACCATTTTAATCAAAGAAAACATAAGGAAACACCAAAAGAGCAGTTTAAGCAAAAACGTGCTCTAAGCTTGGAGAGACTTGGGTGAGCACCCAAATATCATCCTAAGACCTTAGTAATATCCTAATGGTCATTTTAAGTCAATTACCAAAGTCGACCAAGATCAAAAACAAGTTAAAACACAAATTGTGCTTTAAGGACTCTTAAAGCACATTTTTTAAAAATTGTCTTAGAAAGGGGTTTTAAGTGGCTAAATGCCCATGATTACTCCTTAATTAACATTTGTACTAACTAGTATCACATTAGGAAGTCTAAATCAGTGGGAAATCAAAAATTTCACAAAATATGTGCACTAATTTGTGAATAGTAACCAATAGTGCCTAGTTTAGTCTTTAATCAATTAAGCCTAATTAATTGGTCAACAAGACCATGACCAGCCTAATTAATGAGGGGCCGGTTTTCTAAGGGTGTGAGTCACCAAGAGTAGCCAATTAATGTTAGAAGAAAAGAGAAAAGTAAGTGGTTACTATTGCTTTTAAGGAATCAAATATCTTATATGCCATCTCTCTCCTCCTTTCTTCATTCTTCATCTTCTCCATCGATTTCTTTTGCTCTCTTCTCTCTCTCACGTAATAAGCAACCTCCATGCTAGGTCCCTTCTTTTGCCCACATCTTGCTCATTTAAGCTCCAAAATCAAAACCAAGCACATATATCTTAGTTAGCTCAAGGTCTTTCTTTCTATCTCTTCAAAACTTCAAGAGCCTCAATTTGGAGCCAAGGCAAATCGCCATTAGAGGAGGAAACTCAAGCTTGGAGACTCCATTAGCTTCTCCTTCTCTTAAGGTAAAGAATATGTAAGAAAAATCAAGTTCCCCATTTCTTCCCTTGTCTGAAAATTTGTACTCATGGGACTCCATGTTTATGCCTTGTTCTAGCTTGGTTCTACTCTCCAAAGGATAAAGGAGGTCCTTCTTGCTTCATACCCAAGCTTGTCTTGAGAAACCAATGTAAAACAATCAATATAATACCTTAAAACACATTTTTAACCTAGGTTTTTATTCCTTAAGGTTAGTGTGTTGTTTAGTACTCATTGGAGTCATTAAATATTGGTTAGAACATTGGCAAGGAGAACTTGGTTGGTGACCGAGATTGTGCAAGGAAAAAGTCTAAGGAGGAAGTTTTGAGCTTCTTAAAGAACAAGGTAAATTACTTACCTTAAGGTGTTTTATTGTTTAAGGGGATGGGATTTAGATAGGTGATGAGTTTAGTGTAGAGTTTACATTGGGAAAGAACTATAAAATAACCTAGGAGAAACAATGATTATACTTGTGAACTTGTGACTAAGGAGCAAATGAGAAACGGAGATAGTTTAAGAATGTCAAGGTGAATTACAAGAGCATTTAAATTGCAATAGGAGCGTTGTGTGTATTTGCAGGTCAAAGGCTATATAATTGAGGAAATTCAGTGTTTAAGATTTACGCATTTAAGGGCCTAAGAGCCAAGTCATTTAAAGGCCTAAGTGCCAAGCAATTTAAGTTTATGCACTATGTTGTGATGTAGTCTAGTTTTGGTGTATGATGTGTGTTAAGGAGGTTTAATGAGAGTTTGAATGTTGATAGCTATTTGATGGTGAAAAACTAAATGTTTTGGTGTAATAATATACTAGAGAACCCATGGCAAAAATTAGAGAAGAACCTAAGTGTTAGGATGTGTTAAGGAGTTTCATGACTAAGGGAGAATTAGGAAACTTTAGGAGTTGTTTTGACAAAAAGAGTGAGTTTAGGGTGTTCTTTAGAATTAAAATGACTTAGGCATCAACACGGTGGATTTAGGAAGCAAATTATTGTCTTGGGATATACTTGTTGTAACACCCCATCCAAAGCCTATCGTGGTTATCGCAATCTGAACACTTAATCGAAAACGTCGCAGCGGAAATAAACACACCTGGACCTTGCCACGGTCTGATCGTTAGAATATACCGGATTAACATTTACAATACTTAACCAAAATACTTATCCAACTCAAAACATCAACATCCACAATCCCACCCCCGAGTACTAGTATCTCAAACGTAATCAACTTACAACATTTAATATAAACAGTCGGGTGCACAGGCGCAACCCGAATCAAAATAAATGTCCCCACCTAAATCTAACCGCTCCTACTCTCGTAGTGCGTCCTCATGGGCCTCTTACCTGCAAGTGTAAAAATAGCCCCCGAGGGGGTCAGCACGAATGCTGGTACACCCTCTCATGGCCCCCAAGCTAACGGGGCTACGACGACTAATTGTCGATAGCATGGAAATTGATTACATACACAAACATAATATGAAGTGCAATAACAATAACCACAGATGAACAATATAGTTCACAAGCAATGAACGACTCAAGCGTTCCCTTAACAAGTGGGTTAGTAACCCCCTCCTTAGTCCTCATTTCCTTAATCTCAGTTCCTTACCTTACCTTAATCTTAATCTCAATCTCAATCTTAATCTCAGTATACAAACCTTTCCTGGAAGGGATTGGTTGTAGCTTAATTCGAACCTGGGATTTAGGTGATCCCACCGCACCATCTTAATGCCACCTACTCTGGACGGGAGTCCAGCGTAGCTGAGCCGGCAACCGGCCCTAGGCTACAAGTCCGAAGACAAGTCCTTAAGCGGAGGGCGGATCTGATTCAGATACCGTCCCCCTTTCACTTAGCATGCATGACCGGAGATCGGTCCCGGGTTTCCTCACTCAAGTTCCAGTTAGTAGACATCTTAAACACCATGTGCTAGCTAAGCCTTATCGGGCATTAACCAACAACCATCAACTTAACTCTTATTCTTAACTCAGTAAGTACTAAACTTGGTTAGTAACAATCTCAAATCTCGCGGTTAGTGTAAATTAACACAATCACAACGACGATATAACCGGTTGCATGCTTTATCTTGTTTTAGTCATAGCAAATAAACAGATAGCACACAAGCCGAGGGACACCTCGTTAGCAAGCAGGTCACGAAAAGGATTGTACCGTTCACCGTCGATCGTTGTTTGACTAATCTTCTTCGGGGTCCCAACTCACAAACCTAAAACATTCATTCATTTTTAGGTTATTAGTTATTTGCACCTTACTTAACTCACTTAGTCCCTAAGGACTTCCATTCAATAACCTCTCAAGTCTTTATCACTTATCTTACAAACTTAACTTTAAACATTAAAACTTATACTTAATCTTAACTTAATTCCTTAAGTTCTTAGGGTCCCAATCATTACTACCCTACCAAGGGCATACCTCATTACCCATTACCATTTTAGAAATTGAAATTTCTTTTTTTTTTTTTTTGGCTCGACCGGACTTACCGACCGGACTTGCCAAGTCCGGTCCATTCCAGTACCTTTTACCGTTGGAAAATTCACTCCGACCGGACTTACATGTCCGGTCCTATGTCCGGTCGATTCCAGAGACTTATAATCCGTACTAAATTCATGCCGACCGGACTTGACAAGTCCGGTCCCATGTCCGGTCCATTCCAGAAACATTTCCCTCTCACAAAACAAGCCCGACCGGACTTGTAAGTCCGGTCCCCCAAGTCCGGTCGATTCCAGAAACATTTTCCGGTAGTGTAACAGAGCCCGACCGACCTTGCAAGTCCGGTCCTAAGGCCGGTCGGCTCTAAAAACTTGTTTCTAAATTCTTTTCAACTCCAAACTTCTCCTCATATATCCTCATATGTTATAACCTCATTTGGGCACCTCAAATACACCTTAAGCCCTCCTTAAAATACCTTAATTCATCCACCAAAATCCATCTTAGTCATTATGCATTTTCCTTGTAATAATGCTAACACTTGTAATGTTTTCCTCTAGGTTTCTAGGTGGTGGTTCATACCTAGTGTAACCACTATGCCAAATGTTTCCTTCACCACTATAACATCATCTCCCAAGCATCTCTCACTATCTAAGCTCTTTTAAGCATTCACTTAAAGTTCCTTAACAAGATTAAACTTCCATCATCATTACATTATTTCCTTCCTAGATGTGCACCAACATTTGCCTAAGTCCTAAATACCCAATACATTCTTTGATTCCTAAATCCCATGGTGATACCTAAGTCATCATAAGTCATTAAAACATCTTAACTTCACCCTTTTTCATCAAGACAACCCATAGAACATTCCTAGTACTTCCTTAGTCATTAAATTCCCTTAGGATATCTTAAACACTTAAACTCTCCTTTAAATTTTGCCATGGGTTCTCTAGTATATAGTACCTCCTAACACATGGTTTTTCTCCATTAAACAACCAATACCACACAAATTCTCATCACAATAGCTTAACAACCAATTTACACTAAAACTTCACCACATCATCATATAATGCTTAAACTTAAAATGCTTGGCACTTAGGCCCTTAAATGACAATAATCTTAACCACTGAATTTCCACATATATATGCCTTCAACCTGCGAATACACTCAACAAGGCTCCCATTGAAATAAAATGCTTCTTGTACTTCACCTTTACATCCTTAAACTATCTCTTTTCTCATTTGCTCCTTAGTCACAAGTTCACAAGAATAGTCATTGTTTCTCCTAGGTTTTATAGCACCTTCCCAATAAACTCTACACTAAACTCATCATATACCATCTCATTCCCTTAAACAACAAGACACTTAAGGTAAGTAATTTACCTTGTTTTCTCACAAGCTTAAAGCTTTTCTCCTTAGGTTTTCTTTGTTCAATCTCGGTCACCAATGTGATTCTCCTTGCCAATGTTCTAACCAATATCCAATGACTCCAATGAGTACTAGATAACACATTAACCCTAAGGAACAAACCCTAGGTTTAAAAATATGTTTTAAGGTATTAATGTGATTGTTTTACCTTGGTTTTCTCAAGACAACTTGGATGTGAAGCAAGAAGGACCTCCTCTCTCCTTTGAAGAGTAGAAACAAGCTAGAACAAGGCATAAACATGGAGTCCCATGAGTATATATTTTCGGTCAAGTGAAGAAAATGGTGGAAACCTAGATTTTCTTACACTTTCTTTACCTTAAGAGAATGGAGATGCCAATGGAGTCTCCAAACTTGAATTTCCTCCTCTAATGGTGGTTTGACTTGGCACCAAAATGAAGCTCTTGAAGTTTTGAAAAGATAGAAAGGAGGAGCTTGAGCTAACTAAGAAGAATATGTATTTTGTTTTGGATTTGGAGCTTAAATGAGCAAGATGTGTGCAAGAGAAGATGGAGCTAGCATGGAGGTGCTCACGTTAATGGAGAAGAGAAAGAGAGCAAGAAACGTGGAACAAGGAAAATGAAGAAGTGAGGAGAGAGGTCACTAAAGTGATATTATCTAAAAGGTGAATAGTGTTTTAGCTTTAAACTTATTTGCTTTCTTATACTTAATGATCATGAAGGTGGTGACTCACCCCTTAAGAAACCGGCCCCCTTTTAGTAATGAGGGTAGTTTAGTCTTTGTTGACCAAATGTCTCACTTATATAGACTTATGTTATAAACTAGCTTAATAAATTCACTATTCATCAAAAACAAGGCACATTGTTGTGAAATTTTTGATTTCCCATTGATATAGACCTCCAAATGTGATACTATATAGTACACATATTAATTAAAGAGTAATGATGGACATTTAGCCATTCAAAACTCATTTACAAGACAATTTTTCAAAAACGTGCTTTAAGACTCCTTAAAGCACATTTTGTGTTTTAACTTGTTTTCAAGCTTGGTTTTCTTTGGTAATTGACTTAAAATGACCATTAGGATATTACTAAGGTCTTAGAACAATATTTGGGTACTCTCCCATGTCTCTCCAAGCTTAGAGCACGTTTTTGCTTAAACTGCTCTTTTGGTGTTTCCTTATATTTTCTTTGATTAGAAATGTTTCTTAATGTTTCTAAGGCATTATTTAGCCTTCTTATATCTTAGTTTATCATTTAAACACCATATCTAAGTTTGGGGTATTTCAATCTACCCCCCTTAAAAGAACTTTGTCCTCAAAGTTCACACATGTGTTTAACCATTCACGGTACACAGTTCTCTTAATCTTAATACCACATCTTATATTCACATTCATACATCTCAAGACTCAAAGGTCAATCTCAAATACAATACATAAGTATCATACATAACTCAAACTTACACCGAAGTGTAGCAACTTACACAAATCCACATCTTAAACAACCAAACAAACGACAAACATGATCGTTTCCTAACTCAAAAGCGAGGAAGCTCTACCCCCCTTAAAAAGGGGTACGCCCCGTACCCTATACAGACGATCTAGTCAGTAAATAAAGAAGGGTACTTCGCCCTCATCTTATCCTCTAATTCCCACGTGGCCTCTTCGACATCCTGGTTAGACCAGAGAACCTTCACCAGTCGCACTGACTTGTGGCGAGTGTCCCTAGTCTTTCTGTCCAAGATTCTCTGAGGAGTCTCCACGGATCTCATATTTGGTTCTAAGTCAACCTCTCAGGTTCTAACACATGGGAGGGGTGGTGCATGTATTTCTTTAGCTGTGAAACATGAAAACATCATGCACTTTACCCAGCTCAGCAGGTAAATTCAACCTGTAAGCAACCGGCCCACCCGCTCCGTAATCTCATAAGGACCAACAAATTTCGGGCTTAACTTGCCCTTCTGCCCAAACCTGAATACACCCTTCATCGGTGATACTCGCAGAAATACCCGGTCGCCCACTGCGAACTCCAGGTCTCGTCGTCGAACATCAGCATACGACTTCTGCCTATCTTGAGCAGCTTTCATGTTCTCCCTGATTTGCTGAACTTCAGCCTTAACTTGTTCTAAGTACTCTGGTCCTATAATGACCGTCTCACTCGACTCATCCCAGCAGAGCGGTGTACGACATGGTCTACCGTACAACGCTTGAAAAGGTGCCATCTTGATCGAAGCGTGATAGCTGTTGTTGTATGAAAACTCGATCAGATGCAATCTGTCAATCCAACTGCCCTGGAAGTCTAAGGCACATGCTCTCAGCATGTCCTCGAGTGTCTGAATAGTACGCTCAGTCTGACCATCTGTCTGAGGATGGAACGCGGTACTCAGTTTGAGTTCTGTACCCAACGCTTCTCTGGTAGCTCTCCAGTACCTCGAAAGGAATCTGGTATCTCTATCTGACACTATGGTCTTTGGTGCCGTGATGCCTCATGATTTCTTTCTCAAATAACTCAGCTAATTTGGTCACCTTCCAAGTATCCTTCATCGGTATGAATCGGGCTACTTTGGTAAGGCGATCCACCACCACCCATATCATGTTGAGACCTCCCCTAGCAGGTGGAAGCCCAACTACGAAGTCCATGGAGATATCATGGAACTTCCACTCCGGAACTGGCATCGACTGTACCATTCCGCCCGGTCGTCTGTGCTCGAATTTCACCTTCTGGCATGTGAGACACCTCAAGACGAACTCGGTAACATCTGTCTTCATCCCCGACCACCAGAAGTATCTCTTCATGTCTTTATACATTTTAGAGGCTCCCGGATGGATGGAAACTGAAGAACAGTGTGATTCTCTAAGTATACGGTCTTTCAGATCCGTGTTACCTCGTGGTATGCATAATCGGCCCTTAAGTCTGATCAGATCATCATCATGAAGTCTGAAGTCGTATTTCTGACTCTCAAAGGTACCATCTGTCAGCTTCTGTCTGACCTCTCTCATATACTCATCAGTCCTCTGAGCCTCTCGCACCTCATCAACCAAGCTGGAGAAAGAAACTAGCGAATGGAGTGAGTGTGCTCGACGGCTCAGGGCATCTGCTACAACATTGGCCTTCCCTTCTTTGTATTGGAGGTCAATGTCATAGTCTTTCAGAAATTCTAACCATCTCCTCTGTCGAAGATTTAACTCCTTCTGAGTGAATATGTATTTCAAACTCTTGTGATCGGTGTAGATCGTGACACTAACCCCATATAAGTAGTGGCGCCATATCTTCAAAGCGAAGACTACAGCTCCCAGCTCTAAATCATGTGTGGGGTAGTTCTCCTCATGTTTCTTCAACTGGCGTGAGGCATATGCCACCACCTTGCCATGTTGCATGAGCACGCAACCCAGCCCTCTGCCGGATGCATCACAATAAACCTCAAAGCCCTCTGTACCGTCTGGAATGGTCAGTACCGGTGCAGTGGTCAGTGAGTCCTTCAAGCGCTGAAATGATCTCTCACAGTCGACTGTCCATAGAAATGGTGCATCTTTCTTCATCAGACTGGTCATCGGCTTCGCGACCTTGCTGAAATCTCTAACAAACCTCCTGTAGTAACCTGCCAGACCGAGAAAGCTCCGATGTCGGTAACAGTCTTCGGCCTTGGCCAGGTACGTACGGCATCAATCTTTGCTGGATCCACTGCGATCCCAGCATCTGAGATGACATGACCTAGGAAAGAGACCTGGTCAAGCCAAAACTCACACTTGGAGAACTTAGCATATAGCTGGTTCTCCCTTAATATTTCCAACACCCTTCTCAAATGTTCCTCATGCTCAACCTTAGACTTTGAATATATCAAATATCATCAATAAAACCACCACCGACTTGTCCAGCTGCTCCCGGAACAAGCGGTTCATCAGATCCATAAACTTCGCTGGCGCGTTCGACAAACCGAACGGCATCACTGTAAACTCATAGTGGCCGTATCGTGTCCGGAATGCCGTCTTCTCAATGTCTCCCTCCTTAATGGCTATCTGATGATACCCCGATCTGAGATCAATCTTGGAAAACACAGATGCTCCCTTCAACTGATCGAACAGATCGTCAATGCGGGGTAGTGGGTACTTATTCTTCACTGTCACTGCATTCAGCTCTCTGTAGTCGATGCAGAGGCGGAGACTACCATCCTTCTTCTTCACGAAGAGGACTGGCGCTCCCCATGGTGACACACTTGGTCTAATGAATCCTTTATCCAACAAATCTTTCAGTTGTTCTTTTAACTCAGTCATTTCTGCCGGAGCCATACGGTATGGTGCTTTGGCTATCGGTCCGGTACCAGGTAGCAGCTCAATGGTGAACTCTACCTCCCGAGTGGGTGGCATGCCGGGCAGTTCCCGTGGAAATAAGTCGGGGAACTCCGACACTACCGGTAAGTCGGGGTCGAACTCAGGGTCTCTCTCTATGTCCTGTACATAGCAGAGGTATACTTCTTCCTTTCTCCTTAATTCTCTATGCATTGCCATGGCGGTGATGATCTTAGTCGAAGGCTCTCTGGGCCTCTGGCGGTATGATATTGTTACCCCAGACGGACTCCTGAGCAGCAATCTATGCTCGGCGCAGAGGATACGTCCCTTGTGCCGCTCCAACCAGTTCATCCCGAAGATAACATCAAATCCTAGCTTACTGAACTCAATGAAACTGACTGGGAAGTCTTCCCCCTTAATTCTGATGGTGGCTCCTCGGTAGTAACGAGTGCAACGAACCTTCTCCTTAGACGGGAGCGTAACCGTGAAGTCGGGTAGCTCATCAGCGTCTAGCCCCAACCTGCTCGCAAATGATGCAGAGACAAAGGTATGCGAGGCCCCTGAGTCGAAGAGAACTGATGCCTCAATTCCATTGATCGGAAAGGTGCCGGTGAGGATAGTACCGCTAGCGTCGGCCTGTGCCTCTGTGAGTATGCTTAGTGCACCTTCCGTACCGAGTCCATACCTAATTGTGTTCACAAGCTCCATGAGTATTGATGGTATAACAAGAGTCGTAACAATTTATATGAACAACACTGTTATTTTATTCATGACCATCCTGTTTACAACATGTGCTTCAATCTTACATCTCATTTCTCATCTCATTCTAACATTACATGGCTAATATTGTCTAAAGGTTAGGTTTAATCTTCCTGGTCTCATATGCGTCGCATTGATTACTGCTGACGGTGCTGTATTCAGCTTGATTCTCTTAATCCCATGGTACAACATCCTTGATTCTCCTCCCAAAATTAATACATCACCTGACTTAAGTATTATCTTATCTGCACGGTCCGCACGCTTCTGCTCGCCGTATAAAAACTCCGCATCATCTCCAATGGACCAAGACACTACGGGTATCCCTCTTTCGAGAGACTCCGTTGTCTCGTCCTTATCCTGGTGTAGTCCCAGTTTTCCATCTTTTTCGTAGAAGTTTACAATGCAAATGTCTGGCTGGATGTCTGGAATCGGTTCAGCTTCCAACTGCTGAGCGATTTCCACGACTTGTGTAATAACTGGATGGAACTCTTCGGGTATCCCCGGTGGTGAGACTCCATCTTGCTCCCTTGTGGTTTGGTAATTCTTGGCATACGGATTCCAATCCTTGCCCAAGCTCATCATCTTTAATTTCATCCTTGCTCCCCCTGGGTACTCCGGTGTGTAAAAACCTCCCGGTCCCATTCCTAGTTGATTGCATCTCCTGATGATGGCTATTTGTGCGTCGGGTGTCAGGTATCCCCTTAATAAAATCATACCTGGGCGGATAACCTGACATTGTTCGGTTGGAAAGTGTGTGGTTTCGATGTCGGTGTGCTCCGGGTTAGATGTAGATGGTATAGGGTAGCAGATGTTGAATCTTCCTAAAGTGGTAGTAGGTTATATCTTACTTAGTTCTAATCTCATCTTATTTTCACCTAACTCATATATTTCACCAAACATGCATGATAATGCGGTAAGCAGGTAGTTTTATTACTAAATGGTTATAGTGGTACCTGGCCTCGATGAGGGCTCAGGCTCATCGTCCCGATCCACCATGTGTAGAGTGGGCCCCGTCTTCTGGGTCGCCCGTGGGTTCTTGTCCGCCGGCTGCTGCACTTTCCTCTGACCGTCAGATCCAGCTCCCTGATCGGTCTTGCCCTTGCCCCTGGTGTCGGGCCGATAGGCTCTGCTAGCAGGGTTCCGGTAACACTCATAAGCTCGGTGTCCATACACTCCGCAGAAGTTGCACTCCACTTTGTTTCCCTTACAGTCGAGCCCGGGGTGGTCCTTGTGACACCATCTACAGATGAAGCGTCGCTGGTAGCCACCACCGGCTCCCCTCTCAGTCTCAGATCCCTTTGGCGCCTTAGAGCGCAGTGGTGTAGCTGCAATAGCATAGGTCAGCTTCAATGGCTCTTCCGAAGCCTTCTCCTTTTCCTCCTTCCCTTTCAGGTTCTGATTCTTCTGGGCCTGAGGCTGGTACTTTTGTTTCTTGTACCCTCCTTGCCCTTGACTCTCTGAGCTTTTACCAGCACTCTTCCTCTTAGCGTTCTCCTCGTCCCTCAGCTGGACGGTAATCTCAACCTTAGCAGCGGCATGATAGCACTCCTGCAAGGTAGTGTAACTCGTCGGCCCCATGCCGTAGCGGAGTCGATGGCTAAGCCCGCCATAGAAGCGGTCCACCAAGATCTGGTCAGAATACCCTAGACCCGGCAGAAGACGGAGCAAGGCGGTGAACTCTGAGTAATACTCATCCACCGTCATCTTGTCTGACTGCTTAAGCGCATCTAACTGCAAGCGCTTCTTCGTCTGGACATGGGCGGGGTAGTACTTTGCCCGTAGCAAGGCGGTGTACTGCTCCCAGCCGAACTCTGGGTTGGCCACATGCTCGGCCCTCACCAGCTTCCACCAATCGCCCGCCGCCCCCTTCAGGTAGAAAGCAGCTAAGCGCACCTTGATCCCAGCAGGGACATCAAGGGTCTCGAAAGCGGTCTCCAGCTCGGAGATGTACGCCTCAAGCTTGGCGGGATCGGTCTCCCCCTTGAAGTGAGCGGGTCGAAGATCAGCAAGACTCTTCACCCAGTTTGGTTCCCTAGGCTGTGGCGGTGGAGGTGGTGCACCCACACCAGGCTGGTAGCCCATGTGCCCTAAAGCGGCAGCTACGATCTCTGCGATCGTCTGCCCTCCAGGTATCCCTGGAATGTCCTCACCCCGGCCGCGACCTCGGCCTCCTCTAGGGCGTCCTGCCATCTGAACAAGCATAACTTACATTAGATTCGTACTCACCATTGTTTTGGTTAGTAAATTTATAACGTCCGTAGACGGTAAAGACAATCCACACTTATTAGTGGTCATCTGACTCTACTCACTCTAACTTCTCACACCCCTAACCCAATACTTACTCCTTAACTTATATCCTAGCTCGGTGGTTACTTATATCCGGTATTTCTTGATCAGAGCGTAACTACGCTCTGATACCACTTTTTGTAACACCCCATCCAAAGCCTATCGTGGTTATCGCAATCTGAACACTTAATCGAAAACGTCGCAGCGGAAATAAACAACACCTGGACCTTGCCACGGTCTGATCGTTAGAATATACCGGATTAACATTTACAATACTTAACCAAAATACTTATCCAACTCAAAACATCAACATCCACAATCCCACATCCGACCGAGTACTAGTATCTCAAACGTAATCTTAAACTTACAACAGTTTAATATAAACAGTCGGGTGCACAGGCGCAACCCGAATTCAAAATAAATGTCCCCACCTAAATCTAACCGCTCCTACTCTCATAGTGCGTCCTCATGGGCCTCTTACCTGCAAGTGTAAAAATAGCCCCCGAGGGGGTCAGCACGAATGCTGGTACACCCTCTCATGGCCCCCAAGCTAACGGGGCTACGACGACTAATTGTCGATAGCATGGAAATTGATTACATACACAAACATAATATGAAGTGCAATAACAATAACCACAGATGAACATATATAGTTCACAAGCAATGAACGACTCAAGCGTTCCCTTAACAAGTGGGTTAGTAACCCCCTCCTTAGTCCTCATTTCCTTAATCTCAGTTCCTTACCTTACCTTAATCTTAATCTCAGTCTCAATCTTAATCTCAGTATACAAACCTTTCCTGGAAGGGATTGGTTGTAGCTTAATTCGAACCTGGGATTTGGGTGATCCCACCGCACCATCTTAATGCCACCTACTCTGGACGGGAGTCCAGCGTAGCTGAGCCGGCAACCGGCCCTAGGCTACAAGTCCGAAGACAAGTCCTTAAGCGGAGGGCGGATCTGATTCAGATACCGTCCCCCTTTCACTTAGCATGCATGACCGGAGATCGGTCCCGGGTTTCCTCACTCAAGTTCCAGTTAGTAGACATCTTAAACACCATGTGCTAGCTAAGCCTTATCGGGCATTAACCAACAACCATCAACTTAACTCTTATTCTTAACTCAGTAAGTACTAAACTTGGTTAGTAACAATCTCAAATCTCGCGGGTTAGTGTAAATATAACACAATCACAACGAGAACAATATAACCGGTTGCATGCTTTATCTTGTTTTAGTCATAGCAAATAAACAGATAGCACACAAGCCGAGGGACACCTCGTTAGCAAGCAGGTCACGAAAAGGATTGTACCGTTCACCGTCGATCGTTGTTTGACTAATCTTCTTCGGGGTCCCAACTCACAAACCTAAAACATTCATTCATTTTTAGGTTATTAGTTATTTGCACCTTACTTAACTCACTTAGTCCCTAAGGACTTCCACTCAATAACCTCTCAAGTCTTTATCACTTAGTCATACAAACTCAACTTTAAACACTAAAACTTATACATAATCTTAACTTAATTCCTTAAGTTCCTAGGGTCCCAATCATTACTACCCTACCAAGGGCATACCTCATTACCCATTACCATTCTTAGAAATTGAAATTTCTTTTTTTTTTTATTTTTTGGCTCGACCGGACTTACCGACCGGACTTGCCAAGTCCGGTCCATTCCAGTACCTTTTACCGTTGGAAAATTCACTCCGACCGGACTTACATGTCCGGTCCTATGTCCGGTCGATTCCAGAGACTTATAATCCGTACTAAATTCATGCCGACCGGACTTGACAAGTCCGGTCCCATGTCCGGTCCATTCCAGAAACATTTTCCCTCTCACAAAACAAGCCCGACCGGACTTGTAAGTCCGGTCCCCCAAGTCCGGTCGATTCCAGAAACATTTTCCGGTAGTGTAACAGAGCCCGACCGACCTTGCAAGTCCGGTCCTAAGGCCGGTCGGCTCTAAAAACTTGTTTCTAATTTCTTTTTCAACTCCAAACTTCTCCTCATATATCCTCATATGTTATAACCTCATTTGGGCACCTCAAATACACCTTAAGCCCTCCTTAAAATACCTTAATTCATCCACCAAAATCCATCTTAGTCATTATGCATTTTCCTTGTAATAATGCTAACACTTGTAATGTTTTCCTCTAGGTTTCTAGGTGGTGGTTCATACCTAGTGTAACCACTATGCCAAATGTTTCCTTCACCACTATAACATCATCTCCCAAGCATCTCTCACTATCTAAACTCTTTTAAGCATTCACTTAAAGTTCCTTAACAAGATTAAACTTCCATCATCATTACATTATTTCCTTCCTAGATGTGCACCAACATTTGCCTAAGTCCTAAATACCCAAATACATTCTTTTGATTCCTAAATACTCCATGGTGATACCTAAGTCATCATAAGTCATTAAAACATCTTAACTTCACCCTTTTTCATCAAGACAACCCATAGAACATTCCTAGTACTTCCTTAGTCATTAAATTCCCTTAGGATATCTTAAACACTTAAACTCTCCTTTAAATTTCGCCATGGGTTCTCTAGTATATAATACCTCCTAACACATGGTTTTTCTCCATCAAACAACCACTACCACACAAATTCTCATCACAATAGCTTAACACCCAATTTACACTAAAACTTCACCACATCATCATATAATGCTTAAACTTAAAATGCTTGGCACTTAGGCCCTTAAATGACAATAATCTTAACCACTGAATTTCCACATATATATGCCTTCAACCTGCGAATACACTCAACAAGGCTCCCATTGAAATAAAATGCTTCTTGTACTTCACCTTTATATTCTTAAGCTATCTCTTTTCTCATTTGCTCCTTAGTCACAAGTTCACAAGAATAGTCATTGTTTCTCCTAGGTTTTATAGCACCTTCCCAATATAAACTCTACACCAAACTCATCATATACCCATATCTCATTCCCTTAAACAACAAGACAACTTAAGGTAAGTAATTTACCTTGTTTTCTCACAAGCTTACAAGCTTTTCTCCTTAGGTTTTCTTTGTTCAATCTCGGTCACCAATGTGATTCTCCTTGCCAATGTTCTAACCAATATCCAATGACTCCAATGAGTACTAGATAACACATTAACCCTAAGGAACAAACCCTAGGTTTAAAAATATATTTTAAGGTATTAATGTGATTGTTTTACCTTGGTTTTCTCAAGACAACTTGGATGTGAAGCAAGAAGGACCTCCTCTCTCCTTTGAAGAGTAGAAACAAGCTAGAACAAGGCATAAACATGGAGTCCCATGAGTATATATTTTCGGTCAAGTGAAGAAAATGGTGGAAACCTAGATTTTCTTACACTTTCTTTACCTTAAGAGAATGGAGATGCCAATGGAGTCTCCAAACTTGAATTTCCTCCTCTAATGGTGGTTTGACTTGGCACCAAAATGAAGCTCTTGAAGTTTTGAAAAGATAGAAAGGAGGAGCTTGAGCTAACTAAGAAGAATATGTATTTTGTTTTGGATTTGGAGCTAAAATGAGCAAGATGTGTGCAAGAGAAGATGGAGCTAGCATGGAGAGGTGCTTCACGTTAATGGAGAAGAGAAAGAGAGCAAGAAAACCGTGTGAACAAGGAAGAATGAAGAAGTGAGGAGAGAGAATCACTAAAGGTGAGATATTATGTAAAAAGGTGAATAGTACTTTAGGCTTTAAAAGACTTATTTGCTTTCTTAATCACTTAATGAGTCATGAAGGTGGTGACTCACCCCTTAAGAAACCGGCCCCCTTTTAGTAATGAGGGTAGTTTAGTCTTTGTTGACCAAATGTCTCACACTATATAGACTTATGTTTAAACTAGCTTAATAAATTCACTATTCATCAAAAACAAGGCACATTGTTGTGAAATTTTTGATTTCCCATTGATATAGACCTCCAAATGTGATACTATATAGTACACATATTAATTAAAGAGTAATGATGGACATTTAGCCATTCAAAACTCATTTACAAGACAATTTTTCAAAACGTGCTTTAAGACTCCTTAAAGCACATTTTGTGTTTTAACTTGTTTTCAAGCTTGGTTTTCTTTGGTAATTGACTTAAAATGACCATTAGGATATTACTAAGGTCTTAGAACAATATTTGGGTACTCTCCCATGTCTCTCGAAGCTTAGAGCACATTTTGCTTAAACTGCTCTTTTTGGTGTTTCCTTATATTTTCTTTGATTAGAAATGTTTCTTAATGTTTCTAAGGCATTATTTAGCCTTCTTATATCTTAGTTTATCATTTGAACACCATATCTAAGTTTGGGGTATTTCACTTGTGCATTTAGGACTTAGGCAAATATTGGTAAACAAGTAGGAAGGAGAATAAGATGTTAATAGATGGAGGCATAAACTTGTGTAGAAACCTTGAGTAGTTGCATAAAGGAGTTTTAGATGGTGAAAGATGCTTTGGAGATGATGTTATAGTGGTGAGGAAGCACTTGGCATAGTAGCTATATTAGGTATGAACCACCACTTAGAAACCTAGTGAAAAACATTACAAGTGTTGACATGATTACAAGGAAAATGCATGATGACTAAGGTAGATGTTGGTGAGTGATTTAATGAGTTTAGTGGAAGGCTTAAGGTGTATTTGAGGTGCCCAAATGAGGTTAGAACATACTAGGATGTAAGAGGTGAAGTTTGGAGTTAAATGGGAATTTAGAAACAAAGTTCTGGAGCCGACCGACCTTAGGGACCGGACCTGCAAGGTCGGTCGAGCTCAGTTTACACTACCGGAAAGAGTTTCTGGAATCGACCGAACTTGGGGACCGGACTTACAAGTTCGGTCAGGCTTGTGTTTTGAGTACGAATTGAGTCTCTGGAATGGACCGACCTTGGGACCGGACTTACAAGGTCGGTCATGCCTAGAAATTTGTACGGGAATTGGTCTCTGGAATCGACCGAACTTGGGACCGACCTTGGCAAGGTCGGTCGGGCTTAAATTTCCCAGGGGGAAAACTCTCGGGAATGGACCGACCTTGGGGACCGGACTTGCAAGGTCGGTCGGGAAAAAATTTTCAAACGGTAATGTGTCCTGGAATGGACCGACCTTGGGTAAGGTCGGTCGGTAAGATCGGTCGAGCCAAAAGCACAAAAAAAAAAGAAATTTTAAATTCTAAAGATGTTAATTGGTAATAAGGTATGCCATTGGTAGGGTAATAATGATTAGGAACCTAAGAACCCAAGGAATTAAGTTAGGTTAAGTATAAACCTTAAGTTTAAAGTTAAGTTATTATGGTTAAGGTGTAAAGACTAAAGAGGGTATTGAATGGGAATCTTTAGGGATTAAGTGTCTTAAGTAAGGTGCAAATAACTAATGGCCTAAAAATGAATGAATGTTTTAGGTTTGTGAGTTGGGACCCCGGAGAAGGTTAAACAAACGACAGTCGACGGTGAACGGTACAGTCTTTCTTGTGACCTGCTTGCTAACGAGGTGTCCCTCGGCTTGTGTGCTATCTGTTTATTTGCTATGACTAAGACAAGATAAAGCATGCAACCGGTTATACTTATTCTCGTTGTGAATGTGTTATCTTTACACTAACTCACGAGACTTGAGATTGTTACTAACTAAGTTTAGTACTTACTGAGTTAAGGATAAGAGTTAAGTATTGGTATCTGTTGGTTAATACCCATTAAGGTTTAACTAACACATGGCGTGTAAGATTTTTACTAACTGGAACTTGAGTGAGGAACTCGGGACTGACTCCGGTCATGCATGCTAAGGAAAAGGGGACGGTATCTGAATCAGATCCGCCTTCCGCTTAAGGACTTGTCTTCGGACTTGTTGCCTAGGGTCGGTTGCCGGCTCAGCTACACTGGACTCCCGTCCAAGGTAGGTGGCATTAAGATGGTGCAGTAGGATCACCTAAATCCTAAGTTTAAGTTAAGCTACAACCATTTCCATTCTAGGAACGGTTTGTATACTGAGATTGAGATAAGGTTAAGACTGAGGTGAGTTAAGGAGAACCGAGGTTAAGGAAATCAGGACAAAGTAGGTGGTTACTAACCCGCTTGATAAGGGAACGCTTGTGTCGTTCATTGTGTGTGAACTAAGTATGTTCATCTGTGGATTGTTGTTTATAGCACTTCATATCATGATTGTGTTTCTAATCAATTTCCATGCTATCGACAATTAGTTGTCGTAGCCCCGTTAGCTTTGGGGCCACGAGAGGGTCGTACCAGCATTCATGCTGACCCCCTTTGGGGGCTGTTTTTACACTTGCAGGTAAGAGGCCCATGAAGTCACACCACGAGAGTAGGAGCGGTTAGACTTAGGATGGGTTGTTTATTTTGAGTACGGGTTGCGCTAGTGCTCCCGTCTGTTTATATTGAAACTGATGTAAGTTTATGACTATGACTTAGATACTTAAACTCGGTTGGTTGGTGGTATTTTGGTTGGTGGTGTTTTGGTCGGTTGTTTATTTTGGATAAGTGTTGTAAATTGATAAGGCCGGTATATTCTAACGATCAGACCGTGGCAAGGTCCCGGTGTTTGTTATTTCCGCTGCGATGAATTCGATTAAGTGTTAAGTTTTGCGATAACCACGATTGGCTTTGGACGGTGTGTTACAATTCGTCCCACATTTCAGTTAGTACACTCGTAGTGTCTGTCACACGCCTAGGTGAAGTATTCTGTTGTCAACTCCCTCATATCGTCCTATGATAACATGCATTCCGTGCTTCCCGAACTTAATCAAGGGAATTCTACCCACTGTTGTATTTAGTATGAACTCAATCCATTCCCTCGGGTTATCCAATTCCCGTCTATGTATAACTGCATATAACTTACCTACTGTGTGGTGCTGAGGCCGGTGTAGGTCTTCTGCTTTCGTTTTAAAGAGAATCTGAAGTTAGTGAGAAAATTTGGGCTTAAAAGAAGGTTTGAGATGAATATGAGTTGGATGAAAATTTGGGTGTGAAAACGGTTTGAAATAAATCTGGGTTTAGAAGAAAAACTGGGTTTAATAGAAAATTCTTCCTGGCATTTATAATGTTTTCACGCTTTGACCATGTCTAGCTTCTCGCTGACTGGTATATCTTCACATACATTGGTTAGGCCACTAAGCCCTTCCAGGTTTCACTCTCCAACTTTTTGGATTCGTGATTTTATAACTACTTCATTCAACAATACGGTACCTTACTAGGTACTTTATAGTCAATAAAATTTTCCTGAATAGCCCCCAGTTATAGCAGCACTTGCAATTGCAAGTGCGCCATGCTGGCTGGCTATCGGTTCAACATGTGCAGGTTGCGATACTACTTTTATCACTACCGTATTCAGTACCCTTGTTGGGTCTTTCTTTGACCTTATAGTCCTGATAATAGATCTCCTGAGCGACTCTCATCGGTCTTGACATGGTAGTCGTTAATGACTCTCCAATCACTTAACTCCGTGTTCCTTCTTAATGTTCGTCCCCACGCATTTGCCGTGGTTACCGAGACTTGATTCTTATTTAGGTACTACTTCGTAGTCCTATTGAAGTATGTTTCACTAATACTCTCATAGTGGTCTAAACTATGACAATTGGGTATTACAGCCTCTTTGGCGTTGTAGGTTTGGAATTATTCAACCTGACTAGTTCCTTAGTCGTTTACTATACCATTGTCGGTATTATTTAACAATTGTGATCCCGTAGACATGTGTCTCGGGTCTGTTGCTCCCCCATTGTCCGCTTCTTTGCACAGTTAGTGTTTTCTTCTTTGTTGGCTGGGTCTCCTCGACTGCTAGGCATGTCGACCCAGGTCGCCGGAAATTTCAGTCTCTTGTAAATAGGGTTCTTAATCGTCCGCTATTAAGTGCGGGTAAAGGTGTTCAAACAGGTTCCATCTCTGGGATTCTCAGTTCTTGGAATATACCGTATGATAGGTTTTGTTTCTTACAGAAATAATTCATAACAGCCAGGTCGGGTTGTTCCCGAGTATGAGAGGACTTTCCATCTCTCTAGCGTTGTTTCCTAGGTTATAAAACAGGGACTGTGGAGGGTGGGAAGGAGATTGTAGGTTTCCAGTACACACTGGTAATTCCTAACTAGCGTATCTTTCACGCTATCACTCAACCCTTAACCCGAAGTACTAAAATCCTAACTCGGTACTTCCTAAGCTCGGTATTTCAGTCATCAGAGCGATACTTCGCTCTGATACCACTTTTTGTAGCACCCCAACTACAAACACCATATTTAACAACCTTTAGCAGCGGAATTACAACTCAACACTCAACTTAATCCATGGGTGCTACACGCCGTTAGCCACCCACGTGGCTAACAAGGCTAATACATACATAGTGTACCGGTCTGATGGACAAGATTACCGAGCATTACACTTTACGTTTACAACTCCATTATAAACTGAATACAAATACATCTGCAATCCAAACTGTACCGAGTCTAATACATTCCATCATCGATATCACACTAAACTAAATAACCACCCATACATAAATAGTTACCCCGTCTTACTCTTGAACGGCTACCAGCTTCATTGTACCTGAAAAGTAATGGGGGCCCCCAAAGGGGGTAAGCACCTTTGCTGGTATGGTAATCCTGCAGCCCGCATGCTACCGAGCCACACACAACTAATTGTCGAGTGAGCATGCAGGTTATTTTATTTTAAGCACACAAGAAAACTATAAACACGTAACATACTTATAAGCACACACATCCCATAAAAAGGATACAACATAACATTCACACATCTGAAATACCCCAAACCTTGGTATGTTGTGTAAATGTTAAACTATGGTATTTAAAGGCTAAAAAGTGCCTTAGAAATATAAATGAACCATTTAAACCATGGTAAAACACAATAAAACACTAAGACACGGTTTGAGCAAAAACATGCTCTAAGCTTGGAGTGAACTTGGCTAGGACCCAAAGAGCCTACCAAGACTTGATAATGTTTAATTATGACTTTATAAGGCTAATTAAGTCCTTAGGAAACTTTGGTAGACAATGAAACCAAACAAAACACAAATAAATACCTTAAGGTCAATATGGGCTAAAATGTGCTCTAAGCTTGGGATAAATGTGTATAAGACCTAATGGTCATACCTATGCCTTATTAATATGTGAATGAACATATTAAATCAATTACCAAAGAAAACCAAGCTTGAAAACAAGTTAAAACACAAAATGTGCTTTAAGAAGTCTTAAAGCACGTTTTTGAAAAATTGTCTTGTAAATGAGTTTTGAATGGCTAAATGTCCATCATTACTCTTTAATTAACATGTGTACTATATAGTATCACATTTGGGTGGCTATATCAATGGGAAATCAAAAATTTCACTTCTATGTGCCTTGTTTTTGGTGAATAGTGATTTTTATAAGCTAGTTTGTAACATATAATGTTATAAGTAATTAAATTGGTCAACAAAGACTATTATACCCTTCTAATAATAAGGGGGCCAGTTTTTGGTAGTAATGAGTCACCAAACATGTTAACTTGTTAAGTAAATAAAGGTGACTCATAGGTTACTATTTGCTTTAAGTTATAATTATCTTCAAAAAGCAAAACCAATTTCATTTCTTCATTCCTTTCTTCATTTCACACGGCTCCACTCTCTTCAACCTCTCTTCTTGCTGTTCTCTCACGTTAAAACAGCACCACCACCATGGAAGTCCATTTTTGATCCCTTGTAAAATCTTGCTCACTTAACCAAATCAAAAACAAACACCACCAATCTCTTCCTCTCATCAAGCTCTTCATTTCTATCTTCTCAAAACTTCAAGAGCCCCATTTCGGTGCCATGGAGTTCCACCATTGAAGGAGCTTGAGCTTGTCTTTCCACATATTATTGATCTCCTTTGCTTCTAGGTAAGGAATCTCAAAGAAAAATCAAGTTTCCTCCATGTTTTGTGTGTGACCGAAAATATTCATTGATGGAGCTCTTTGTGTGACTTTGTTCTAGCTTCATTCCAATCTCTTATGGACTAGGTGGAGTCCTCTCTTCATAGATATTCAAACTCCCTTCAAAGATCAAGGTAAAACAACTACATTAATGTTTTTGAAATAATGTAAACCTAGGGTTTACAATGAGATGAAGCATAAAGCTTATATACTCATTTCAATATTGGTATATTGTTTAGTAGTTGACAAGGAAAGAAATGCCTTACCGGTTTTAAGAGGAAACAAGAAAGAAGTTTGGGTGGAAAAGAGGTAAATATGCTATCTCAATGTGGTTTAATGCCTTAGGAGAAATGAGCTTATAATGCTTGCTAAAACTACCTAAAGAGCAAATGGTGAATGACTTAGTAAGGTGTTCTCAAGGAGACTAGTAAAGGAACATATATCTTGGTGTGTGTAATTGCAGGTCAAAGGCTTATGTATTGTGGAAATTCAGTGTTTAAGATTATGCAATTTAAGGGCCTAAGAGCCATGTTATTTAAGGGCCTAAGTGCCAAGCAAGTTTAATTATGCACTATATTGTGATGTAGTGTAAATTGGGTGAAGTCTTGTGTGTGATGGTGTTTTTGATGGATTTAGGTGTTCTTGAGTGTTTAATGGTGAAAACTATGAGCTTTGGAATGATGATGTGCTAAGAGAACCCATGGCAAAATTTGTAACATGTATAAGGAGTTTTAAGTGCTTAAGTGAACTTGGGTGAACTAGGAATTGTTAGGAATGGATACATGCTTCACTAAGGAAGAAAACATGCATTAAGGTGTTCTAAGGTGCTATAAGGATTTAGGCATTGTCTTGGAAGTTCTGGAAATCCAATGAGTGTTTTAGGATGTAATGAAGTCTTGGAGAAGTTTGTTTAAGGTTTAGGTAATGTTGGTATCCAAGGAATAAATGATGTTTAGATAAGGTTTTGAGAAAGGAATTCAAGAAGTTGTGAAAAGAGGATTAGGTTAGTAAGAGGAGATGCTTGGGAGATGATGTTATGAAGGTGAAGAAGCATTTTAGTGTAGTGGTCATTTAAGGTGAAACACCACTTGGAAAACCAAAAGGAAATGTTACAAGTGTTAAGAGATTTGATAAGAAGATTGAGTAACAAGTTGGACCATGTTTTAAGGTGAATCAAAGTGATATTCTAGTATTAGAATATGCCTAAGTTCATGTATGAAGCTTGGGTAATTAAAGGATGAAGATAAGAGGTGAAACAAGACTTGGAAAATGAGGTTCTGGCCCGTCCGAACTACCGTCCGAACGTGGACGTTCGGACGTGCCTGTGTGCGCGTGAGTTTTCTGACATTCGATTGATGTCCGAACTACCGTCCGAACATGGGAAGTTCGGACACACACATAATTCATTCTCTGGTTTGGCTTCGAACGGCGTCCGAACTTGGGAAGTCCGGACGCAAGTTCGGACGTCCACCAAGTTCCACCCTTAGAGTCTCGAACGGTGTCCGAACTTGAGAAGTCCGGACACAAGTTCGGACAAGGCGCTGTATGGACCAAAAACATTGTTTAAGGAATGGAAATGATGTGTAATGATGGAGATTGATGGTTAATGATGTTATGAGGTTGTTAAGGACATGTTAGGTGAGTTTAATGACAATTAAGTGGGTGGAAAAGTTGTATCAAAATGTAAAAGTAAAACAAGTTAAAATGTAAAGTTATGTAACTAAGTTAACAAGGAAAGTCATAAGCATTAGACATTAAATAATCAAGCGACCGCAATGTTAATAAAAACACATGTGATGTTAACAGTTGTTCGAGAATTTGCTCGAGGAACGTAAGTGGACATGGTAAAATGGACTCCGGTGACAGGTATGGTTTTCTTGCAACCTGTGTCCTACCGGATTACACCGGCTTGTATGCCAATGTGTTTTTCTGAGTGTTTGCCACCTTGTAAGATTAGAACATGCAATGAGTTTATAGTAATTCATTTATGTGGCGAATTTGGCCTCCGATACCATTTAACCTCAAATATGTGTTAGACCTTAGCTAACCAAATCTAGGAACACATGAGTGATCGGTATTCGGAGTTGACGGCCCAAACCTTGGGAACGTTCTAACCACGGCTATGTGTGAGTTAGTTGGATATTGTTGTTGTATGCAAGTGTGTGAACCTTCCTTGTGTGCTTAACTCGGTTATGATACCGTATGGTGTGTGGATGTGGTAGGCTCCATGAAGGATCTCTAACTACTTATTTTTAAGTATATATGTACTAATGGGGGGGTGAGGAGTCCGGTTGTTCCGGCCACGCGTGTGATGGACGGGAGTCGATGTCATATCCGGTTCGGCTCTCTTGGTGTATGTATAGGTTGTATTCCAATTTGGTTTCTACCTTCCCTTAGCTTATCCAAAGCTAGTTACTGACTCACGTCGGGCCACAGGGGCATACAAATGTTATTTCGGTGTGCTTGGGATCACTATATCCGACACACCTTAGGTATAAGTTAACCGTTCTATATAACTGGACGGTAACGAGGTTGGTAACGAGCTTAACATGGGATTGGCAAAAATCCCTAGGCTCACATGGTATACTAACTATGGTGGAAGGTTCCTTGTGAGAACCGATTTTGTGGTGTTATGTAATGTTATGGTGCTATGCAAATTCCCTTGCTATGCTATGGTACATATATATATTGGATGTTTTAAATGAATGCGATGTCATCATGTGTACATCGAAACAAGAGAGGTGTTGTTATGTTTTATTATGTGAGAAATGAGATATGTTGTATGATATGGAGTGTGTGGATCATGGAAATGAATCCCAGTTTGTGACAAGAGGCGTTTAAGGATAACCCGATTAATGGGTACGTGTCGTTCATTAAGGAAGTAGCTCCGTTTTAGAGGAGAGCCACTCTAGGGTCTAAGGAATCATTGGATGATTTGTTAAGTGTGGATGTGTTGGTTATAGGTTGAGCCCATTGAGGCGAAATGTTATGTGTTGTATGTTTATGGCTTGTATGCATGATTTAAATATAATCAACTGCATGCTAAGACGACAATTAGTTGTGCGTGGCCCGGTAGCATGTGGGCTGCGGGATTACCATACCAGCAAAGGTGCTGAGCCCCTTGGGGGCCACCCTTTCTCTCCTTTTCTATTTCAGGCACAAGGAGCTGGAAGCCGTTCGAGAGTAGGAGGGTAGATGTTTATACATGGGTAGCCATTTAATGGCGTAAGCATTGTAGGCGTAGTAAGACCAAAATTGTTATCGGCATTAGTTGTAAATACTCGGTACAGTGGGAATGTATGTAATAATAAATGTTGGAAACGGAATAAGGATGGTATTGTGTAGTTGCTCGGAAATCTAGTCCATCAGACCGATATAATGTACATGTATTAGCCTTGTTAGCCACGTGGGTGGTTAACGGGTGCGTGTAACACCATTGAATTAAGTAATGTGATGAGTTGAATTTTCCGCTGCAATTTGATGTTATATGTACGGTGGTAGGTGGGGTGTTACAACATCACATTGGTTAGATCACCTCATTGTATTCCTTGTCCCTTGAGGGCTCTTCCTTAACGGGACTTAATTCTTACTAAGCAACACTCACCGAATTGATCGGGCTACAACTATTTCTTTCACTGAATTTGGGTTGATTTTGGTTATCAACTTACACAACATCAACACACATATCCTGTAACAACACGTACACAACACCTCATCGTTCTTCTTAGAGAACGTACACTTTACTTAAGGTGGGTCGGACTAAATATAAGTCTGCACACCTTACATATTTACTTTGCTTAGATGGGTCGGTCTTACTATAGATCCGTACACATTATACACATATTCCCTTAGTCCGACGTGAGTCAGATAATAGCTTTGGTTAAGCTATCCCGGTCTTAATATAGAACCGTACACATTATACACATATCCCCCTAGTCCGACGTAAGTCAGATAAATAGCCTTCGTTAAGCTTGAGGGTGGTTGTAATCCAAGAAGTAAAACGACCATAACATAACAGAGTGGGAGTTAATTCACATATATACATCAACTCCCAAACAACATGCGCGACCGGAACGACCGGATTCCTCACCCCCCATAATATATATACATATTAGTTAGAAGTTCCTTTATGGAACTTATCACATACATGCACCATTTGGTGTTACAAGTTTGGTTAATCACACACAAAGGAGGTAACATCCCATTCAACAACATGGACAACAACATTCATTAAATGACAACATACTAAACGAAGTTACACATATCACACACAATCACAACATACACTAATGCACGGATAGCCGTAGTTAGAACGTTCCCGTACGTTGGGACGTTTAATCCGAATACCGATCTCTTATGTGATCCTAGAGACGGTTAGCTACGGTTTAACACATAATTAAGGTTAAACGGTATCGGAATTATTTACGCCACATTAATGAATTACTATAAACTCATTTCATGCTTATTCTTACAAGGTGGCAAACATACAGAAAAACAAGTTGGCATACAAGCCGGTGTAACCCGGTAGGATACAGGTTGCAAGAAAACCATACCTTACACCATGGGTTATCTACCTTGTTCCCGAGGATTTACTCCAACGCATCACCTCACGCTCCCCAGGTAGTTTCCGAAACAACTAGTATTATTATTAAAACGTTTTACTAACAACAAGATCGTACGGTATGTAAACTTCTATTACTCCCGTACTTACCCCGTTATCCCGTTATTTCGGTTTAACTTTGTGTACTTAAACTCACAATTTTCTCACATCAAGCTAACACTTGTTTACACTTTCTAACGCCTTTACATGTCACCAAACAAGGCCTAAACATCATCTAAAACAATTACCATTCAATCCCCCATGTTTAGAAGGCTTAAAACAAAAAAATTTTCCTTCTCTGGTCTGGACCGCCCCTCTGGGGCGGTCCCAGAGCCGGTCCACAACAGAAGCTACACGGTTCTTTTTTTTTCTCTTCTCTGCACTGGACCTCCCCACAGGGGCGGTCCAGAACAGACCCTATTTTAAAAACCGTTTTTCTACACATTCTGAACTCCAAATTCATCCAAATTTTTTTCCACTTATTCCACAATCTTTCCACATGTTTCCTACATGTTTAAACACCTTAAAACATGCATTAAACCCCTCCAAATCATTGGTCAAATCCTTACTCCAATTCTTGCTCAATTTTCAACAAAATTTCATTCCCCCTTCCACATTATGGACACTTGTGCATTTCTAGCTTCTTCTTGCTAGTGTCTACCTCCTACCAAACTTACCAAACCACCTCATGACCATTCCAACTCATCCCTAGACCTTTGCACTTCTAGAACCCAAGTCCAACTTCATTTCCAAGATTACAAGCACTAACTCTTTTTCTTGAAATAACAATGCTTTACAACACTCATTTGCTACAGATTTTATACACTCATATATCCATTCTCCATGTACCATTATAAGGCTATTTAACCACTCTACTCAACACTACAAACACCTAAGTCCTCCCATTCACCAAGCCATCATCAAAACACTCATTTCCTACCAAAATTTCGCCATAACCTCCCCTTAATTTTAACATGTTCCCACACATTACTTAGCTCACCAAAGCACTCCAACCATCAACTCATTTAAGGCACTATCCCACACATCAATTCCATCTCTAAAACAACAACAATACCAATATGCATTAACTTTAAGTGCTTGGCTCTTAGGCCCTTAAATAACATTAACTAAACACTAAATTCCTTCATTAATAAGCAACACCTGCATTACACTTAATGCATTTAAAGTACTTATTTTGCACAAACACAAATACAATCCCAAAGGCATTACTCTAGATTAAGGTAAGCCATTTACCTTGAGTTTTCTTTCAAGAATTTTCCTCCTCTTTAGTTCTTGTTGAACAACCGGTTTCAAATGGGTTATTTGATAATCTAATGACCAAATCAAATTGAATACTAATGAGTATTAAGGAACTAACAAGGCTCTTGATTTAAGACTTGTACTTAGAACATGATTTAAGCACTAGAAATGGAAGGGATTACCTTATAACTTCCAAATGAGGATTAGACAATCAACGCTAGATGTTCTCTAACACCTCTTGAAGATGAACAAGGCTAGAACAAGTAGGGAAAATGAGCTTAAAAATCTGTAGGAATCGGTTTCAAAAAGAAAGGAGGAAAACATGATTTTTCTTGCTCCTTTCTTACCTTAGAACAATGAGGAGTGTTTTGGCTCAACAATGGAGGTTCTTCCTTCAAGAATGAGCTACACCCATGGAATTCAAAATCATCATTTGGAGGTTTTGAAAGGTGGAAATTAATCTCCAAGGTGAGGGGAGTATTATGGTGTATTTATTTTTCAATTTGGAGCTTGTATAATGGTAGAAAAATTGAAGAAGAAAAATGGAGTTGGTTGGGAGCTTAATAAATCGCCATGGCTGGAGCAATATGAGAAGGGAGAGAGCTGGAAGAAGAGGGAATCGTAAGAGAGCAAAAAAAAGTGGGAATAGAAGAGAGAGAAATGTAAAAAGTAACATTTGTACTTTTTCTACTTTACATATTTGTCTTTTTGTGACCAATTTTAAAATAAAGAGATGAGAGAGAGGGGCAAAAACGTGTGATTCATAGAGGAAGAGAGGAAAATCAGATTTTGTTTTACAATATTTGAGAGTATTTCACTCTTATTACAATTTACACCCCATATGTTCACGGTTTATACACTATTCACTAATCCGGGCCGATTTTCCGGATTTTTTCTCGTTTATTTAATTTTAATGGTTCTTAAACTCCCATTAGTGTTTAATTATAGTTATATGATCAACTATAATTTTTACGCGGTCATTTGACCGTTTAAAGTTGTGTTTTCGGGTTTTCTCGAAAGACGCGCTTTAAGAGTCTGTTAGGGTTTTAACGCATTATTTGGATTTGTTTTCTTCAGGATTTTTCCCACATGTTCTTAGTGTGTAATTAGGGTATAAAAATATATTTATAATCCTAGTTAAGGTTATATACCTCCTAAGATAATTAAATACGCGTTTTTACGTTTTGTGACTTTTACGCGTTTTCCTTTTTCTTTTGGTTTTACTTCCTTCACCAATATTCCTAAGGACTTAATTAGCCTTAGAAAGTCATAATTACATAATTAATCTACACTTAAAGGTTTGGGGTATTTCAGAGACTCTACCGTGGAGTGGCTATTGCCGTGGGTGACCCGCCATAGGAGATGGGTAACTTAGAGACGCGTCGTTCTAACGAGACGTTGTCAATAGGCATGACTGATCAATTACGAACAACTATATAACTCATACATTAGGCGAACATTATTTGGGCTCGTATGCCAAAGACGGGAAATTATACTTGTTTATAATTCTCGTTGTTTCGCCTTGTTGCTCAGTGGTTATGCTTTGTGGTTATGTGTCGTATGTTGGTGGATTTGTTGAAACGAGTCATTGTACTCATATTGTGTGTTGTGAATTGTTTGATTGAGTCATTGTACTTTGTCTATATTGTGAACTGGTTGAGTCGAGCCGCTGTGCTCGTGTGTGGATTATTGTGGATTGTTCGGTCGAGTGAGTCGCCGTACTCAATTATGAACTATCAAGTGTTTGTTGGAATGGAGTCTCTGTACTCATATAAGCGTTGTAACGTTTTCAGTGGTTTATTGCGATGCGATGTGTGAAGCCGGGGGCTTGTGGCTATTTGAGTTTACTGCAATATATGTTGTTGCTTTACAGTTTTTATATTAAACTACTTGCATGAAAATGAATTGCATGCTCTCGACCAATTAACTGAGGGTTCGAGGGGGCATGACAGTCATGTAGTAACATACTCAGCAGGGGCTGATTCCATACCACAAACAAACATTTTGCAAGTATGCAGCTTCCGGTGTCGACAAAGAGCGGGACGCGCTGGATAGTTTAGTTACAGTTGTTTAAATATGCACTGTTGCATTTTGGTACGAACTTAGAAACGTGTATAGGATTGGGATACTTAGAATGCTCACTGTGAATGTATTTTATATTCGTTTGGGAAGGTTAGATCTATCTCTTGTTGTCACTGTGGGAAATTGTTTCGTATTTATATATATATATCAATAAGCACGTTATTCCTCGTATGGGCGAGTGAGAACGGTGACACCAGTAGTTCAATTGTTTAGATTACCGCTGCGATGACAATGTGAAGTGAGACGATTAGGAGCCAATTAGAGTAGGGGTGTTACATCCCTATTCTTGGAGAAGATCAAAATGTCGTCTATGAATACGACCACTGACTTGTCTAGCTGGGCTTGGAAGACCCTCTGCATCAGATCCATGAATCTCGCTGGTGCGTTAGTCAGTCGAAACGGCATCACTGTGAACTCGTAGTGGCCGTATCTGGTTTGGAACACTGTCTTCTTTAAATCTGATTCAGCTACTACTATCTGATGATATCTGGAACGCAGATCAATCTTGGAGAACACCCTTGCTCCCTTCAGCTGGTCACATAGGTCATTGATCCTGGGCAGTGGGTACTTGCTCTTGATCGTGACATTATTCAACTCCTGTAGTCAATACATAATCTCATGCATCCGTCCTTCTTCTTGACGAACAACACAGGAGCACCCCAAGGTGAGACACTGGGTCAGATGAAACCCTTATCTAGTAACTCCTGCAGTTGTTTCTTCAATTCAACCATCTCTACAGGGCCCATCCGGTAGGGTGCTTTGGCAATCGGTCCCGTACCAGGTATGAGGTCGATGTTGAACTCAACCTCCCTCAGTGGTGGTAATCCAGGTAACTCCTCTGGAAAAACGTTGGGGTACTCCGACACAACTGGTACGTCACTCTTGAACTTCGGGTCTGTCCTCAGATCCTGGGCATAACAGTAGTAGGCGGTCACGCCCTTGGACACCTCCTTCATCAGGGACAACGCCGATACAACCTTCATAGTCGGCTGCTTGGGCTGCATTCGGTATGATACTGTGATCCCTGTAGCTGACTTCAAGAGGAGACGATGCTCTGCATAGTGTAGCCTACCTCTGTATCGCTGCAGCATGTCCATGCCCACAATTATGTTGAACCCCATGACAGGGAAGACAATGGCATCAAAGAGGAAATCTGCTCCCTTGATTGCTACGTTCAAGTCCTTACACTGCTTACTGCACTTGATTAACTCTCTGGATGGCAATAAGACTAAACAACCATGGATATCCTTTGTAGGGGCATCTATCTTAGCATGGAATGCCTGGGATATGAATGAATGGGAGGCTCCAGAATCAAACAGTACAGTGGCTTCCACCTCATTAATTAAGAACATGCCTGAAACCATAGAGTAAATTCTATGATTTTCAGGCAACTCTTCCAAGGCAATAAATCAGGGTAGTAGTTATACCTGTGATGACCATGCCATTGCTCTTCACTTGAGCCTGGTTCAACACAGTCAACCTAATCTCTGAGTTTCCAACCCCTACAACGACGCAACAAAACTCATAAGATTTCCATTCTTATTAAGGTCTTCATGAGCATCTTAATGATTACAATGCTGAAATTACAAAAATACAAGGCTAGATCTGTCTAAAGGTTAGGTTTAAACGGCCAGGTTTCATATGGGTCTAGTTGATGATGGATGTGGGGTTGTGTGGGGCTTAATTCTCTTCACCCCATGGTAGATAAGTGTGGCTGCTCCCCCGAATATCAGCACATCACCCGACTTCAGGAGGATCTTTGTAGCAAGATCTATTCTCTTCTGATCTCTAAATAGGAATTTCACGTCGTGTCCAAGTGATATGGACACCACTGGAACTCCTCTGGTGATGGACTCTAGAGACTCGTCCTTATCCTGATGCATTCCTAGCTTACCTTCTTTTCCATAGAAGTTGATGATGCACACGTCTGAGGTTAGGTCTGGGACGGGTTCATCCTCCAATTCTTGGGCTGCTTTAACTGCAGCTCCAATGACGGTCTGCAACTCTCTTGGGATTGGTGGCACCTCCACCTCTTCATAGGTTCTTGTGGTGTGGTCCCACTTCTTACCTAGGCACATGATCTTCACCTTCATGGTTGAACCGTTCTTGAAGGTAGGGGTGTAAAAGTTCCCTCCTTTCACACCTAATTCTCTGATCTTGAGGATCAATGCATATTGGTCAGCTGGGGTCAAAAATTCACGTAATAAGATCTTCCCGGGTCTCAATATCGATCTCACACTTCTCTAGTGGGTGTGTTTTGGCTTCAAAGGAAATGGTGGGTGTGGAAATAGGCAATACAGGAAAGCAAATATCGGAAGCTGAATGAAAAACAACAATTGCCATTAAGTAGTCAAGTCAAAGTTCAAACTGGTTTTAGCACAAGATGCAAGAAAGAGGGATTTATAGTTCATCCCTTTACAATGTGGAGGAAAAAGTACTTGAAGAAATGAAGTGAAACGAAGGTCTAAGCTTCTTCAGTAGGAAAGTAGTCCTCACCAGGTGAACTCGGGTCATCACTCGCTGATTCGACACGGTCGACCAGGTTGAGAGTTGGTGCTTTGCCTGGCCTCTGAGGGTAGTTCTCGGCAGGGCGGTTGGTAGATGGTCCTGCAACTCCTGTGCCACCTCTACCTCCTCCTCCGGCAGCATTGGTAGCTGGGGCTCTAGCCGTCGACCCGGTGTGTGGCTTGTAACTCTTGGAGTCCGGGATCAAGAAGCATTGGAATCCCCTGTGCCTCTTCTTACCGCAGTAGTGGCATTCTACCAGGTTCCCTTTACAGTCCTTGCCTGGGTGATCCTTCTGGCACCACTAGCAGAAATACCTTCTCACCGAGTTGTCTCCTGTTTCAGTTCAAGGTTAGTAATGCGATAGCAAAATATAGCTACATTATAGATTCTAACTTTTCTCACCCCTAGGTGGCTCATAGCGGAGAGGCTTAGCATCAGCATGAGAAGGAACGATGGCTTTCTCGTTCCCTCCCTTGAAAAAGTTTCCCCTCTTTTCATGATTCTGAGAGGATCCTCTTCCATTTCCTCCTCCATTATCATTCCTCCTCTTCCCTAGCACAAAATCCTGACATGCGATGGTGGTTTCGCAGTCATTTGCATCATCAGCTAGTTCTTGTCGTTACAATACGAGTTAGTGGGGAATATAAGCATGCTAGAAATTTCATAGTCATATTTCATACCTGTAAAGTCTTTCTTTTGGTGGAACCGATCATATTCATGATCCTGAAGTCCAAGCCGGTATGGAATTTGTCCACCAAGTACCTCGGAGCGTAAGCCCCTCCCCAATGACGACAAGCAACTCCACAAACTGGTCATAGTATTCAGCAACAGAGGAAGTCCCTTGCTTCAACTGCTCAAATTCACCTCTCATCCTCTTCTGTAGGTAGGATGGGTAAACTTAGCTCTCAGGGACACCAGAAATGCTTGGAAATCAAAGTTCGCTTGGGCTGTCAGCTCGGCTCTGGCTGTCTGCCACCATCGATGAGTGGGCCCTTGGAGAAAGTAGGCCGCTATGTCCACTTGGCGATCTGCTGGAACATGTAGAGAGGTAAAAGCCTTTTGAATCTCAGCGATGTATTTCTAGAGCTTTCGGTACTGGCTGGCCTTCGTAGACTAGGGGACGAAGATTGTTGACCGCTTTCAACCAGTTGAACTCTCGTGGACCGTTGGGTGGTGGCGGCGGTGGTTGAGGGATCTGAGCCTGCTGCTGAGCTAATGCAGCGGTCACAATCTGAGCTATGACCTCAGGGGTAACAGCGTCGGGTCCGTAACCACCTGGGGGTCCCGCTCCTCGTCCTCCTCGTCCTCTGTGTCCTCCTCTTTAAGACATTTAACTGCTAAGGACGGTGTTTGTTGTTCAGAAATTGTGTTAAATCTAGATATCTATGTAGTAACGTGTGAAGTGTTTTATAGCTACCTAAGGACGGTATGTAGCTAGAGTGTTCATGAGTAATGTAAGTAAAGTTAGGTATGGGGTAAGGGCAACGTCCTTTCTGGAATCCTCACTTCCCAATTCAACCCCACTTCCCCAGTTTTAAGGTCACCTATATTCTAAGTATTTCACTCGGCCTGTTTTCTCGGGCTCAGAGCGTAACTACGCTCTGATACCACTTTCTGTAACGCCTCTATTTAACGAAAATGCAGCGGAAATAAAATACTAAGGCGATTACAGATCATCGGGTTCCAAACACCCAGCACCAAAACTCACCAATTTTATCATAGGACAATACAAATGCTACAGTCTAAACTCAAGAAAACATAGCATAAACCTAACAATAGAAAAATATGCCAATGTTCCACAAATCCTAATTCCCATCCCAATCACGCATACTCTTCGTGGCCACCTGTAACACCCCTACTATTAATACAGTCATTAACGTCCAATCTCCTTACTCACCAAATACACGCAGCGGATACCTACTTACATACATTGGGTGATACAATGCCGTTAGCCACCCACGTGACTAACAAGGCTACTACTTCTACATACAGCATCGGTCTGATGGACCGGAATCCCGAGTATTACATATCTACCATATATATTTCATACACCAATACACGCTACATTCTTCCATTCGATACAATACTTCAAATACCATACAATATAATCCACATACCGAGTTTACTAAGATCCTTATACAGATATACTACCTCTTCAAAGTTCATACGTACTCACTACGAGTCTACTTACTACCCGTTCCTCACAACTACTTACTCCTAATTACAAGGGTGTGCCTCCGGCCTCTTCCTTGACCACATTCGCTTCGGGTACCTGCACACTAAAAAATGTCCCCCGAAGGGGTCAGCTTTCGCCGAGCATGATAACCGCATACCCGCGTACTAGTGAGGGTACGCCGACCACTTGGTCGTATACATGCGGTTGATTTCATTCACACATACATGCATACATGCTCTTATACACATACAACAATACTTACGCAAGGCATACATACATACACTACATTACATACAAGGAATACAATAAACCATCCAATACATACTTACCTTCTTCCGAAATGCACATACTCATTACATACACAATATACAATTCTTGTTAGCTTCATTGGTCCACCCGTGTTAATCGGGTGGAGATTACTCTTTACTCATTACTCATACACATACATACTCATACTTACCTACGGATCCATACTTACTTACTCTTACTCTTACTCAAGTTAAGTCGTCGGGACCTCCGGCCCTGGGGACTACACCGTCCCACCTCCGGATTTACTTGACTCACCAATCCGGGATGCTACCCATTTAAGGGATTTAGGCCGCGGACCAGTTTAGAGTCAGGATTTGCAGCCAACCTCTTGTGACTCCGCATCCTCACGCGTGGCCGAAGCTATATCGGACTTGTATCTCATTCCATTTACTCACTTAAGTTAGGAGTTAGATAGTTAGGAATTAGCACAAGTCAACATCCAAGCCCACAATACTACAATACACATATACACATACATACGAGGTACAATACATTACACAAGTACAATACGAGGTTCGGATACCATTCATCATCATTCATATATTTCATGAATTAACAACTAGTGCTCAAGACAATGAATATCAAGCACAACATAAGTCAAGCACAGGTAAGTGCAATATAGTCCGATTCGTGCATTTATCTTATTTAGGTGGTCAAAGAAGCACACACAAATCGGGGTAACCAGATTAGGATACAGGGCATGTAGAAATCATTACACTTTCACCGTTGTACTTGTATCCCAACGTTCCTCCGGTATTCACAATTCAAATCCTATGATATACGTACAACCGAATATTAATCTACCATTATAATATTAACTCAACTACTTTTGTTCACTAATCCTTATTCACTAAGCCTTTACATTCCTTACACTTATATTTCATTTTACTTACTTTCCATTACTTGTCCATAATTTACATACACATGTATATACATATGTATAGGTGGGTATACATATATATATATATATGTATATATACTAGTTATAAGCGTACTGTTTTTTTTTTGTAAGTATAGGGCCGTCCGACCCCCGTCCGACCCAAGCCCTGGGTCGGACCATTCCAGTAAGGTTCGTTCCCAGAAAATTACCCTGTCCGACCCAGCACTATTCCCCGACCCCGACCCATACTCTCTGGGTCGGACCATTCCAGAAGGTTTTGGTCCTGTCGTCCAAGCTCCGTCCGACCCACGTCCGACTCACCGTCTGGGTCGGACGAAGTCAGAAACTTCGACAACAATTTTTTTTGCCTGTCCGACCACGTCCGACTCACGGCCCTGGATCGGACCATTCCAAACTTGCCTAATTAATTCCCCATTGTTCCTAACTTAATCCCACATATTTTGCACCCATTAGCCACCTAAACATGCTTAAATCCATTACTAATCTTTTACACCCTTTTATACTAATTCACTCACTCATTTTCTTAAGTTTTCATTTCAGTATTTACAATGTTCTTCTAAGTTGCATCTTGCTACAGATTTAAACTCTCTTCTTCTACATCTTTCGATGCCTCTTATAATGTCATTCCTAAAACTTACAATACACTAGTTATCTCTCCAAACCTTCCAACCAAACAGTTCTAACAACAAATCTGTTACAAGATGTTTTTCCACCTAGTTTTTAATTCACTAAGTGTTCTAATCCTAGGCAAATTTTGCCATAGTCTCCCCTATATTTTTATACTCTCACCACATTGTTTGTACACACATTAGCATCATTATCTCACCTATTCATAAGCAACAACAATATACAAGCTCCCATATACAGTTACCAATACCAACAACACTAAATTCCTGCACTCACCCATTTATGTTTGTGACAGTTTTTCAATTGTTTACAAAGGTTTAACACATTTATGTTCTATCATACATTACACTACTAACACACTACCCTTTTACAATACATATTTTCGTTACTAAAATCCGTTACTTACTTATTTACAAAGACACACAAAGGTTAGTATAATTACCTTGTTATCTCACAAGCTTCTCCTTTCCTCCTCCTTCCTCTTTCCTTCTTCTCCCCACCGGTTTGTAAACCGAATTCTAACACTACATCCCATTCACATATACATTTTAATACACAATTTAACCCTAACCATTATATAAGTTCTAATATAGGTTTTAGGGTTTAGCATTTATATTACCTTCCAAAGGTGCAAGAGCTGTTGGAATAGTTCAAGAACAAGACTTCTCACTCTCCAAAGAAGCCAAAATCGGCTAGCATTCAAAGAAGCAAACAAGGGTTTACCTCCAGATTCGTTTTGCCTTTAAGGCTAGAAAAACAATGGAGTTTTAAAGAGATTTTTACCTCAAAAGAACAAAGAGAACAAGGTGGCTCTAATGGTGGTCTTGAAGCTCCAAATGGGGTATACCCATAAAAACGAAAATGTGTGTTTCGAATTTTGGAAAGATAGAAACGTAGCTCTTGGTGAGAGGATTACAATGGTGGTATTTTTATGATTTTGGAAGAGATTTGAGGGAGTTACAAAGGAGAGAAGAGAGGTTTTGTGTTGTTTGCTCCTTTCTCCATTAATGTTGCATGCTGGGGAAGAAGAAGAAAGAGAGGGTGCTGGGTGAGGGTATTACGTGAGTGAAGATAGAATGGAGAGGAGAGAGAGTGTTGAGGGGGTAATGTAGTTGCTTTTTGTTTTCTTTTATTGCTTTTGTCTTTAGTTAATAAGAGGATAGGTGAGTGTGAGAGAGGGGGGTCAAAATCGGACAGCCCACAGACCCACATGGGTTTGAAAAATCTTTTTACATTATTGGACACATAAGTTTGTGGTTATTTATATTTCTACCCCACAAGTTCCCGTTTTTGACAGTTTTACTAATTTCTCGTTTTATTGATTTTATTGGTTCTAAAGCTTCACTAATATTTATTAATGATTATTTAGTTGACCAAAATTGTTACGAGTCTATTTGACCCGCTTAAAGACACGTTTTCTCGGTTACCTCGAAAAACGCGCTCTAGTGTTCATTAGTTTTTTTAATCCATTTTAAGGATCCGTTTTCTTCGGGATTTGTTCCCTAATATATTTAGACTTACTTAAGCCTTAGAATCCTTACAATACGCTAACAAGGTTTCATACCTCCTATGGTTATTTATCGCTTATCTAGCGTTTCCCGTTTTTTTTAAGCGTTTCTTTATTTCTTTTGGATTTACTTTTCCTTACCAATATTACTTAAGCATTATTAGGCTCCTAAATACCTATTAGGATAATTTAATCGCCATATTTAAGGTCGGGGTATTTCACCACCTGTATAACAACTCATACCTGCAAGATAAAACCAAGCAGCCCACCCCGGAAGGGGTTAGTCAGTTCCCTGAAATTGAACTGGTACAATTCTCATAACAGAAATTAAAACATAATCTTAAACAATATAGTAACTTGGAAAGAAAGTCTTAAAAACAAAACAGAGGAACAAAGCACTTCAAAATCACCAAGTTAAAGTAACAAACAAAGAATAGAGATAGACAATAGAAAAGGTAAAGTTAGTCACTTAAAACCACACCATGAGTTAGTGAACATCCCATGCTTAAGATAGATTAAACTCCAGTTAAAGAGTAGAAAGACCCAAGTAGTCACAAGGACTAGGAAAGAAAGGAAGAAATCCAAGAACCAACAGCTCAAGAGTGGGGAATGAAACTAATTGGAAGAGATGGCTCCGCTGCCAATTACGTCCTTTTTGGGACAGGGGATATACAGCCCCTCACTGTTAACTACGTCCGATAGGACAAAGGATATACAGCCCCTCGCTGTTTACAACGTCCGATTGGACTGGGGATATACAGCCCCTCACTGTTTACTCGTGAAGATGTGCGCACATCACAACAAAGACTCAGCTCATGGTTGAACAATATCTAGAGTCGAAAGAAGAATTTACCAAGATTGACATTCCCAAATTCCCACTAGATTAAAACTGCACAAGTGCAATACCAAAACACTCAGTCCTACAGAGTGCAGAGGCGTAAACCCTCAGCAGTTAATATCTAATGGGACAACCAGATAAGAGGAACCAATGATCATATGAGTTGCACATTCAAGCTCAGTTAGTCACATCAAGCTAAGTTAGTCACACAAACAGTTTCCTTTCAAAATTCATTCAAGCTCAGTTAGCGTTTCACAAAAATTCCATAAAGTTTGTTACCCAAAAGTATTTGAGTACGAGAAATCGTACCTGGTATATGTAGAAGCAGTAACCAAACTTGAAAATGCGAACTACTTCCACTATTCACCTATAATTAAAGTATTCCAAGCATTGATTAGTTAAGGAACTATAATGCTACAATCTTTCATTCTTACTAGTCCATAGTTTTGGTTTACAGTTACTCTCTCCTAAGGATCTAGCTAGATCTCGTAATTAAATCTTTAATGTACATTTTAACTTGTTCCATTTACCTACTCCTGAATATAGGTTTAGCTTAATTAAACTTTAGTTACGCTTGGCTAACTTACTTTAATACCTATTCAAGGTTTAGGATATGTATTTCCCCTAATAGTCCACCTAGATGTCACATTCACATTTAATATTTTCATTTTCACGTATGAGTTAGGTTTATCCTAATTTTCCCTCTTATTATGTTTCCCATAAGGTATGTGATTTCTTTTATCTACTTCTAATGGATATATATATACACTTATATTTCCTTAGGATTTATCCAAAACATTCTTTAAGAAATCCTTATTGTATTTAATTATATTTAATATCTTTTAGACATATCCACAACTGATATATGGTTAATAAAATAAAGTATTTTTCCTAGTTTTAATTATGCATATTAACCTCCATATTATATATTAATAAAATGTAATTTAGTTTAATTCCTTGATTCAACATAAGTTTCTATTTATTTCTCTCATATAAGAATATATATATATATATATATATATATATATATATATGTAACAATTTTTACTTCACTAAAGTTAATACCCAAAATATTTATCTACATTCTGCTATTAGATGTTAACTTAGTCTTCTCATACTTTTCCCAACCTAAAAAGTTATTAACAGACTATACTTTAATTTTGTTACATTAAAAACCTTTATTATAAGATACTTATGAAAAACCTTAGCATTACAATTTTTAAACCTATTTCCTTGTCCAAAAATTCCCAAATTTAATATATAGTAACTATACATTTTAGACATATTTTAAAAATTTTATTCATAAAATATCTTTTTTAAATTATCCAAATAATTCCTCTGTAACTTGCAAATCATCCTAATTTATAATAAACTAAATTTATAGGAATTATAGGTTCTTTCAGTCAATTTGGAAGGTTCATCAATTAGCAGTCGGAAGGCCATATAAATTAATCTTAGCAAGGACTCTTATTCTGGCGTCCATTTAACAATTACAACCCTCCATGAACCCCCAGGCCCCCATTCGGCCGTCCCCATCCACACGCGAACCAACATCGGACCCTTCCCCTCACAATCATTCATCAGGAATTCCCAATTCGCACCTGAGTACTAATCCCTTGATATCTCACAACAGAAGAAATTCGTGATTCTTGTTCCTGTCGATTCGATTAATAAATTCCGTTTAATGGTACCGATTTCCCATTATCATGCAGATTGAAGATTTTCGAATCTGGGTTCGAAGTTAGGGTTTGTATTTTGGTTTCAGTTTGAATTTGACAAATTCCCTTGTAATCCGTAATAGACTAAATTGGGTTCTGTGGTTTGACCGGTAATGTTACGTTGGCAACAACGGAGCAATTTGATCAGAAAACTCACCGGAATTGCATTAACGGGAGATCCCCAAATCGGAATTCTGGAGGTTTTTTTTTCATGTGCAGTTTCAGGTAGGCAACTTCCCGAATCAACCCACCTCGCCAACTGAGAGGGATTTGATTCACGAAACCTATCAATCCAATCCAAAAACTAGAAAACATTAACTAGCGTTAGTGGAATCATTGAATTTGTCGAACAACAGAGACGTTAGAGAGAAAATCACAACAACAGAAAGACAACACCGACCGTAGTCGGTTTCACAAATAATCTGGCACAAAAACAAACCACCGAAATAGGAGGCAAATTCAGACAGCTTTATCTCAACCAAACCCGTGCCCGAATCATTCAGAGTCATTAACATAAGTTGTAGAGGGATTAGATATCTTCAAAACAAGCTGAAGAACATGAAATTTGGCTGAGAAACAAAGAAGTTATGGCGAGACGAAGTTTACCTGTTTTCAGGAAAAACTAGAATTCTGGGTTACGAACTCGCAAGGAGGCAACTTTGGATCAATTTTCCGGTCATCGTAGAAGGAGTTAGATGGTGTGTGAGTAATGGTTGGAAAGAGGAATGATAGGAGAATCGAATGAAACAAACGGAATACCAAATGGTGGAGTAGGGAAAAAGATATAGGTGTCTAAAGATCGATCCCTGACATGCCAAAACTGAAGGAAATTCAACCGATTAAGTTAACTTTGGTGCTGACTGGGCGCGACATGTGTCCCGAGGCGCGCGGCTGAGTCAGCTAGCCCTGGACACGTCAGCAACCTCCAAAATTTTGGCTCTAAACTTCAATTTATCATAACTTGGCTAGGATGATCCGTTTTTAACGTTCTTTTTATCAATCTTCTTGGTTTTCCATAACCTTTTATTGGTATAGTTTTCACGGCCTGATTTGACCATTCTCAAAAAGTCAATCCTAGCAAGGCTTTTGAAGCTTTAAGGTTTCTATGATTTTATTTTGACTTTAAAGCCTTAAATCAATGTTCAAAATATTTCTAAAATCTTTATAATATAATTGGAGTGTCTTGAAATTTTCCCAAGATTTATTGACTTATAAATCTCTCTATTAAATTCATAATACCATATAATAAATTAATATTTAATAGTATTATTTAGGGTTTACTAAAAGAAATCCCCTAAATTAATTTAAATTAATTTATGGGGTATTTCAGAAGCTTTCTTCTAAGGGGGAGGTAGTGAAATACCCCAAAAATCTATTTATGAGTTTGAATGCCTTAAAACATTATTTTGGTCACTTTTAAGGGCAATTCGGGAATAGAGACTTTATGGAGCATTTTTAAGGATGAGATGTGTTCCATTAGGTTCAGAATGTATTTTTCTTTAAGTTGATCAAAACGGGTATTTTGGTAATTTAGACCTAAATGTTGACTTTGACCACCAGGGATATTTTGGTAATTTACCCAAGTCGAGAAATTGATCCACCATGGTATATTCACATGTCTAAATTACACTAACAAATTAATGAGCTAAATAAATTAGTGGGAAGTTACCTTATCTTAAAGATGATATCTTATTTAAAGCACAAAAGCATCCATTTGTCCTTAAAAGAGAATTTATCCTTTTGGTGGTCATTTAATGTGCTACCAGGGAGTTTTATACTCTTACTTAGTTAGAAAAACAATTTCTACTCAGCGTTTAATATTTACATGATCAAATCCTCATTAATCTATTAAAGCACGAAGAGTGTCTTGGTGTCCTTTAAATAATTTATTATTCTTGGTTGGTTACTGAATGTGCTGGAAATATTTATTTAATTCCAGATTAGCTAATCCATTTAAACAGATGTTTCACTCAACATTTAATAGTTGCATACTCTTTAATGCCTTAAAGCACAAAAATGTCATTAATAGTCTTAAAGTCATATCTTGACTTTTGGTATTCTTTTAATGTTTTCAAATGCCTTCTCTCTCTTACTAATCCAGTAAGATCAATATTCAAAATTTCCCATCCCTTTTACCAAATCAAACCCTCTTTAATTCCTTGTGTAACACCCCGGTTAAATCCAGAAGAGAACTACGACCTTTTTTTTAACATACTGATATATATAATGCAGCAGAAGTTTACAAAAGTACAAACCGGGGGCTACTGTCACATCTACTACCTACTAGCAGATGCACAAACTACAACTTCCACTACACTTCAACTTACCACCAACCTACGATAGCAGTCTCCACAAGCTTCATTAAAACAACAACCATCTTCGCCACTTACACCTTATACAACAACCCCTTCCCAGCTAACTCCTACGTCAGCTACTATGTCACTATTTACAACCAAAATATAAAGGGGTATCAAAAAGGGTTATACTACAACATCGTCCACTAATTTTCTCCTGAGTATTCTATGATAGTTTCAGCTACGTGAGTTGTGACTTGACTACTCCCAACTCCGCATGCCTATAGCCACGAACACTTTGAATCCACTCTTCGTAGGTGACTTCCGTTATCCCAGGCCCCAACTCCTTGCAATAAGTGTAATAAGCACATACATATAATATATCCTGCCTAGTGTCCTCATGCCACATTATTTCACCAAAGAATTCATCCTGCAACCATAAATCCATATATACACACAAAGGGGTTGCAATAAAATCAGTGAAATTGAGTAACTCCCACCACAACATGTAAAAATACATTTTATCTTGTCAAAACTTTAAGCATTAATTAAGCATAACAGTAAGGATAACAGAATTAACACAACCAAGGTCAGTATACACCACAGAAACCAAACCCTTTATCATAGCTCTTTTCCATAGGTCCTTGGGCAATCGGTCTTTCGACATAGAGCACTGTGACTCTCAACCCCTCGGATAATATTCACCACCTCACCCCATGTCCTTAAGTGTGCACACCCTCCAAAGGTCATTCGCCCATAGAGTAGATCATGATGGCTTAGCTCCAATTCATGGTAGGAGCAATAAATAAACTCCAATACAATGTTAGGAGTAATATTCCATAAACACTTCACCAATTGGTTAGGCACTTCCTTGCCCCTTCCTTTACCTCAGAATTATTTAAATACAAGTTATAAATACAAACAGGTAAGTATAACCAGCCAAACATTCATTGAGCGGAAACAATACAATAACAGCATCTTCAGTTAATCACTGTAACAATTTATGCACGTTTGTATGCTCAAGCAAGATCACCAAATTTAATCAACCAACTCAAGGAAGCAAAAGTTTAACCCATATAAGTACTACCACACTTTTCCTTAACAACTAAACCAGGGATTCAACCGTCTTTTCCTTACCTTTGTGGACACTAAAACACACATTATCACATCCTAAATAATCAACGAATAAATCATTGGACAGAACCAACTCAACCGTACATATATCATTAACAACAAACATACTATATGTAATTGTTTAATACCGCATGGCCAAACTATTTGTACGCTTCCATATATTCATCCTAGTATACGTCGGCTCACAATCTAAATATTAATATATAATGGGTTCCATGTTATCTCAACCTCTTGCTAAGAATATATAATAATTAAATAGCTACATGGCTAATATACTCTAAATCGACCAACTACATAAGTACGTACAACTCATATACTCAAAATATCTTAGTTGATCCAAGACTATCCTAAAATTTATCGTAAAGCATTTACTCATATAATATCTGTAGTTGATACAGTACATGCGTAGATTATAGGTTGTACAAGCTCATACCACACACTAAGTTAATTACCGGTACCTATACGCACAAGATCAAAAGGAAACCGAGCGACGGTCTATTCCCTTTCTCTAACAGTTTATTATAAGGAAGCCGTGTTACCAAATTAATTTAATAGATCATCTAACCTTATATATCTTATATTAAATTCAGTTACCTCTAGAACATAAAAAAAAATCAGATCGTAACAACCTCACCCCAAGCTGTCGGCCACAACAAGAAACACGTAGCAATTTTCCTTTCCATTCCTAACATGTTCTAGCTTACCTATCTCGTATCCTTCACCTAGCCACTAATTACACCAGATATATAGGTGAGTTTAGCCTCTAAAAATCATCAAGAACTCAGCCTAACAACCCAAGAAAATCTAGCCAGGACAAATAGCCTTAAAACCAAGGAAATGTAGAAACTAAAAATCTGATTTGCTCTTTTTTGTTGTACATGGAAGTTACCTGGTTTCCTCTTGCCATTTCTTGTTAATTTTCTCTAGGAAGTTACAGCTAAAGATCCCACCTTCTTCCTCTCTGATTTCCTCAGCCCCTGGTCTAGCTTCCCTCCCCAAGCTTGCGCACGACAGCAGCGGTACAGCAGCAACCAAAGAACGTTTTTTTTTCTCCTGTCTTCTTTCAGTGTTGTTTTACTACTAACTTAATTCTCTCTTTTAATGCAGAACTTACGTGAGTGAGAGAGCAGGAGGGTGGCTTACGTGAGTGAAACGAATTCAGTAAGTGAGTTGATATATATAGAGCAGAGGAAATGATTACTTAACAGATCAGCTAATGAAAACATGACAAGTAGTACGTATAGTTCTCCAATTCTATTGGCTCTCCCTTGCTGATTGTATTAAGTAGTGACACGAACACCCCCTTAACAAGCCAAGGGAAATCGATGGTTTAAGCTGGAGATAAGGTTAGAAGTGTAATCATCACAAAAAGACAAAGATAATTAAGAAACCTTACATGTCACCATAGTAGATTATCATTGCTGAATTCTTTTTTTTTTTCATGTACGTAACTTCCAACTACTACCCCAACACAATCGGTTTGGCTAGGCTATTCACAAGAGTATATAATATTATTACTACCCATATAAGACAAAATTGTTAATTAACCTTCTATTTAACGTGTGACAAAACAAAAATACATGTTGGAACATGTAATAACTCACGGTAATATATGGACTGTTTTGGCCGATTCTTTTTTTTTTCCTACGGAAGGTAGCATGATTACTATAATGTCTAGAAGTCCTATAAATACATCTATATGGTCCTAACACTCAGGGTCACAACAAAATCCCAATGTACAGTTGACTCCAAGTAAATAATAAATAAATCGATTCACAGTAAATTCATGCTCATTCACAGCAACTGGAAACTTGTACATGTAATTCACAGTAAGTAACGACAAAAGGTGTGTCATTAGGGCTATGGCTTTATCGGGTGTTTCATTCTCCCCTCCTTAAATATAGCTTCGTCCCCGAAGCTCCTTAACCTTAAATGATTCAGCAACATCACAAAAACTCAACTGAACCAATGACAACTGTTATCCAGCTATAAATGATTATGTAGTTCACATGGGATAATACCCTAACGTCTACATGCAGGATGATAAATCATACCAACCATATGACAACAAACAGTCGATCTCATGGAATCAAGCATCTAGTCTACTAGTTCATGTCTTATTCAAACTATAACTCGTCATTTCAACCCCAATTTACCTCACGCTCTCCCCTCCTTAAAAAAAAAGTTTCCCCCGAAACTTTATGACTAACCTTAGCCAAATAGGTGTGGGTGGTGTGTCCTCATTTTATCCTCCGACTCCCAGGTAGCTTCTTGGATCCCATGATGATTCCACAACACTTTTACCAACTGTACTGATTTTCCCCTGGTTTCTCTTGTTTTATGGTCAAGTATCTTGATTGGCTGCTCGACATAAGATAAGTTGGGTTCTAACTCAACCTCATCTGGTTGAAGCACATGAGTCTCATCTGGAATGTACTTCTTTAACTGTGAGACATGGAAAACATTATGTACTTGTTCCAGCTCCATAGGTAACGCCAATCTGTAGGCCAACTTACCTATTCTCTCCAATACATCATAAGGCCCAATATACTTAGGAGCTAGTTTGCCTTTCTTACCAAATCGTATGACACTTCTGGCTGGTGATACCTTTAAAAACACCTTGTCCCCTTCCTGGAATTCTACGGGTCTTCTATGTAAGTCTGCATATGATTTTTGTCTACTTTGTGCGGCTTTCATTCTCTGTTGTATATTTTTGACTTGCTGACTCATTTCCTCTGTAAATTGTGGTCCAACCATCGTTGGTTCCCCCGAATCAGTCCAGCACAGTGGGGTACGACACCTTCTTCCATACAATGCTTCGTATGGCGCCATCCTTATGCTTGCGTGGTAGCTGTTGTTGTAGGAAAATTCAATCAAATGAAGTGTGTCAATCCAGGACCCCCGATAATCCATCGCACATGCTCTCATCATATCTTCCAATGTCTGGATGGTTCTCTCAGTTTGACCATCTGTTTGTGGATGGTAAGGGTACTAAGGTTTAGTTTAGTACCCATGTTCTTTTGAAATTCTTGCCAGAATCTGGAAATAAATCTTGAATCTCTGTCAGAAATGATTTCCGATGGTACTCCGTGATACTTCACGACATTCTTGACATAGGCATTAACTAATTGCTCCATTGTCCACGTCTTCTTCATTGGTATGAATCTGGCAGTCTTAGTTAATCTATCAACAATCACCCATATCTGATCCATTCCTCCTCTTGTAACTGGCAACCCACTTATAAAATCCATAGATATAGAGTCCCACTTCCAACTTGGTATACCTAAGGGTTGTAACATACCTGGCGTTTTCTTGTGCTCAAATTTAACTTTCTGGCATGTCAAACATTTTGCCACATGTTCTGCTATATCTTTCTTCATGCCTGGCCACCAATAAAACCTCTTGATGTCTTTATATAATTTATCCCCTCCTGGGTGAATAGAATACCCAGAGTTATGAGCTTCTTCCATTATCCTTGTCTTGACATCGTCCCCTTGTTTGGCACACACACCTGCCCCGAAACCTCAAGCTTCCATCTTCGTGTATGAAAAAGTCTGGCACTTCCCCTTTCACTACTTTTCCACTTATCTTTGCCAGCTTATCATCTTGCAGCTGATGTTCTAAGATCTCTCTATGGATATCAGAAGATATACTTATACTATACAACTTAATTTCTTATCCACTACACCTTGCTCCACTACCTCTAGTTGTAATCTTTTAATGTCTTTCACCAGTTCGTCATGTAAAATCCAGTTGGCTTCTTCCGTGTGGCTCCTCTTACGACTCAGTGCGTCCGCCACAACATTTGCCTTGCCCTCGTGGTACATGATTTCCAATCGTAATCCTTGATAAGCTCCAGCCATCTCCTTTGTCTCATGTTTAATTCTTTTTGCGTAAAAATGTACTTCAAACTCTTATGATCTGTATATATCTTGCAGGAAGTACCATATAGATAGTGTCTCCAAATTTTTAATGCGAAAACAATAGCAGCAAGCTCCAAGTCATGGGTAGGGTACCTCGCTTCATATTCCTTCAGCTGTCTGGAGGCATAAGCAATTACATTGCCATGCTGCATTAAAACACACCCTAAACCGTATTGGATGCATCGCTGTATACCTCAAATCCCTCTGTGCCTCGTGGTAGCACAAGTACTGGCGCAGACGTCAGCGGCCTTCCTTTAACCGTTGGAAAGCTTCCTCACACTTTTCATCCCATCGGAATGGTACCACCTTCTTCATCAAGTTCGTAAGTGGTCGAGCGATTTTTGCAAAATCCTTGACAAACTTCCTATAGTACCCTGCTAGTCCTAGAAAACTACGTACCTCCCTAACAGTGGTAGGTCTTGGCCAATCCTTTACCGCTTGTATCTTAGCCGGATCCACTGAAATACCATCCTTAGTAAACATGACCAAGGAATGATACTTGCTCTAACCAAAACTCACATTTTGTCAGTTGGCATACAGTTTCTTTTCCCGCAGAGTTTGTAAGACTTGACGTAGATGATCTTCATGTTCCTCCTTGCTCTTTGAATATACTAGTATGTCATCGATGAAAACCACCACAAACTTATCCAAAAATGAACTGAAAACTCGATTCATCAAGTCCATGAATACGGCTGGTGCGTTGGTCAACCCAAATGGCATAACTGTAAATTCGTAGTGGCCATACCTGTGCGAAACGCTGTTTTTGGTATATCCTTGTCTGCCACTTTCAACTGATGATATCCCGACCGTAAATCAATTTTTGAGAACACCTTTGCCCCCTGAAGCTGATCAAACAAGTCATCGATTCTTGGCAGTGGATACTTGTTCTTGATCGTAACATTGTTCAGCTCCCGATAGTCGATACAGAGACGCATACTTCCATCTTTTTTTAACAAACAGTACTGGAGCTCCCCATGGTGATACACTTGGTCGAATATATCCCTTGTTAAGCAGTTCTCCTAACTGCTCTTTCAGTTCTGTAGTTCACTTGGTGCCATCCTATATGGATGTTTGGAGATTGGAGCTGTCCCCGGGACCAAATCAATTGTGAATTCAACTTCTCGGTCTGGTGGCATGCCCGGAATCTCCTCTGGAAAGACGTCAGGAAAATCCCTCACCACTGGTAGACTTTCGGTTCCTAAGCATGTCTTATGTGCCGTTACAGCATAAGCATCCTCGTTCTGCACATAGCATAAGTATGTCCGATCTCCCCTCCTAATATCCTTCCATAACCTCGTGGATGAAACCAACCTTACCTCACCTTTAACTCCCTCACTTTTATGTGACACTCTTTTCCCCCTTTTTCCCATTATGCTCACCTTTCCCTTTTCACAATCTATCCGCCCTTTGTTTTTACTCAACCAATCCATCCCTAAGATTATATCGAAATCTTTTAATCCAAATACCACCACATCTGTTTCAAACTCACTACCCCCAATAACCATCTTTACTCCCTCGATCTTTTATCACATCTAACTATCTTTCCCGTTGGTGTAGAGACATTAAATTCTATGCTAGCATTTGGTGCAATTCCTACCTTTTTCACAAATTCCGAGGATATAAAGGAGCATGAAGCACCAGAATCAAACAATATTTAGCATTGGTTCCATAAACTGAAAAGGTACCTGTTATGACTTTTCCCTCCTGTTCTGCTTCAGTGCTTATAATGTTGATATGACCTCGATTGTTATATCCTCCTCCTTGGGTTCCTCCAATATGGCCTTGTTGGTTCCCTTGAGTAACCCCCATGCATTGGTGTTATTCCTTGAACTTTGGTAGCCACTCTCTGCCCTCCGGCTTGATTGTTATCGCCTCTGTTATAGTTCCGGGTTCCCGGCTTGATTACATGCTCACTATATCCTCCCTACCTTCTTTGTTTCTCCTCCATTCATAGGCTCTATGACCTAATTCCACAGTTATAGCATCTTACTGGCTCCCTTCGCAGCCACTCCTGGATGATTCCTAGAGCACTGCTTACAGAAATAATATCTGGCCTTCTTACTTGGATCATTCATACCGGCCCCTTGCCTTTGGTAGTTTGGTTTAATCCAAGGTTTCCTACCACCACTCTGATTTCCTTCATACTTCCTCTTCTCTCCAGGCTTTCACCTTCCCGGTTTGACTCAAATTCCTCTTCTGCCCCGACTGTGCCTCCTTTCTCCTTTGCTGCACACGATAAAGGTTCGAAGCTTTCTCATACGCTTCTTGTAGGGTATGAATCGGTATTATACTTAGGGCTTCCTGTAATCCCCAGTTCAAGCCTCCAATGAATCGTTGCACCATTGCAGCTTCGTCAGGCACCAGATTTGATGCAAACCTTGCCAGTTCCACAAATCTAGAGTGGTACGTCTTCACATCATCTGACAGTTGCTTCAATCCCAAAAACTCATGATATTTCTGTATTCGAACATGTTCTGGATAAAATCTCCTCCTCATAGCTTCCTTTAGTGCATTCCATCCAAAATTAGATGTTCTGTCATCTTATCTTTTTCCGCACACCACCACAGATCAGCTTCTCCTCTGAAGTAGTACACTGCCCCGTTGACCCTCTTGTCTTCAGGACATTCCACTACATCAATATTTATCGAACTCCCGAATCCAGTCCTCAAGGATTACGGGTCTTCAACCCCAGAAAAGTTACTTGGTCTCATCGCGGAAAATGTGTTTGGTGACATCCTTGTGATCCCCAGCTCTTTCCTCTTGCTTTTCTATGATCCTGCCCATGCTGAGGGCTAGGTTCCTTAGGGTTTCAAGCTGGCTCCCTTTCTGTTCTCCCTTCCTGAATTCGAATGCTCACCATTCTACACACATATATATATAGTCATGCAGTCACATGTAGTCAATCATTAAGCATTCAGTCAAGCATTCACACACAAGCTTTGCACCCAAGCACCCAGACATTAATCCACTACCTATCCTATAACCTATGGCTCTGATACCAAACTGTAACACCCCGGTTAAATCCAGAAACTACGACCTTTTTTTTAACATACTGATATATATAATGCAGCAGAAGTTTGCAAAAGTACAAACCGGGGGCTACTGTCACATCTACTACCTACTAGCAGATGCACAAACTACAACTTCCACTACACTTCAAACTTACCACCAACCTACGATAGCAGTCTCCACAAGCTTCATTAAAACAACAACCATCTTCGCCACTTACACCTTATACAACAACCCCTTCCCTACTAACTCCTACGTCAGCTACTATGTCACTATTTACAACCAAAATATAAAGGGGTATCAAAAGGGTTATACTACAACATCGTCCACTAATTTTCTCCTGAGTATTCTATGATAGTTTCAGCTACGTGAGTTGTGACTTGACTACTCCCAAACTCCGCATGCCTATAGCCACGAACACTTTGAATCCACTCTTCGTAGGTGACTTCCGTTATCCCAGGCCCAACTCCTTGCAATAAGTGTAATAAGCACATACATATAATATATCCTGCCTAGTGTCCTCATGCCACATTATTTCACCAAAGAATTCATCCTGCAACCATAAATCCATATATACACACAAAGGGGTTGCAATAAAATCAGTGAAATTGAGTAACTCCCACCACAACATGTAAAATACATTTTATCTTGTCAAAACTTTAAGCATAATTAAGCATAACAGTAAGGATAACAGAATTAACACAACCAAGGTCAGTATACACCACAGAAACCAAACCTTTATCATAGCTCTTTTCCATAGGTCCTTGGGCAATCGGTTTCGACATAGAGCACTGTGACTCTCAACCCCTCGGATAATATTCACCACCTCACCCCATGTCCTTAAGTGTGCACACCCTCCAAGGTCATTCGCCCATAGAGTAGATCATGATGGCTTAGCTCCAATTCATTGGTAGGAGTAATAAATAAACTCCAATACAATGTTAGGAGTAATATTCCATAAACACTTCACCAATTGGTTAGGCACTTCCTTGCCCCTTCCTTTACCTCAGAATTATTTAAATACAAGTTATAATATCACAACAGGTAAGTATAACCAGCCAAACATTCATTGAGCGGAAACAATACAATAACAGCATCTTCAGTTAATCACTGTAACAATTTATGCACGTTTGTATACTCAAGCAAGATCACCAAATTTAATCAACCAACTCAAGGAAGCAAAAGTTTAACCCATATAAGTACTACCACACTTTTCCTTAACAACTAACCCAGGGATTCAACCGTCTTTTCCTTACTTTGTGGACACTAAACACACATTATCACATCCTAAATAATCAACGAATAAATCATTGGACAGAACCAACTCAACCGTACATATATCATTAACAACAAACATACTATGTAATTGTTTAATACCGCATGGCCAAAACTATTTGTACGCTTCCATATATTCATCCTAGTATACGTCGGCTCACAATCTAAATATTAATATATAATGGGTTCCATGTTATCTCAACCTCTTGCTAAGAATATATAATAATTAAATAGCTACATGGCTAATATACTCTAAATCGACCAACTACATAAGTACGTACAACTCATATACTCAAAATATCTTAGTTGATCCAAGACTATCCTAAAATTTATCGTAAAGCATTTACTCATATAATATCTGTAGTTGATACAGTACATGCGTAGATTATAGGTTGTACAAGCTCATACCACACACTAAGTTAATTACGGTACCTATACGCACAAGATCAAAAGGAAACCGAGCGACGGTCTATTCCCTTTCTCTTAACAGTTTATATAAGGAAGCCGTGTTACCAAATTAATTTAATAGATCATCTAACCTTATATATCTTATATTAATTCAGTTACCTCTAGAACATACAAAAAATCAGATCGTAACAACCTCACCCCAAGCTGTCGGCCACAACCAGAAACACGTAGCAATTTTCCTTTCCATTCCTAACATGTTCTAGCTTACCTATCTCGTATCCTTCACCTAGCCACTAATTACACCAGATATATAGGTGAGTTTAGCCTCTAAAAATCATCAAGAACTCAGCCTAACAACCCAAGAAAATCTAGCTAGGACAAATAGCCTTAAAACCAAGGAAATGTAGAAACTAAAAATCTGATTTGCTCTTTTGTTGTACATGGAAGTTACCTGGTTTCCTCTTGCCATTTCTTGTTAATTTTCTCTAGGAAGTTACAGCTAAAGATCCCACCTTCTTCCTCTCTGATTTCCTCAGCCCCTGGTCTAGCTTCCCTCCCCAAGCTTGCGCACGACAGCAGCGGTACAGCAGCAACCAAAGAACGTTTTTTTTTCTCCTGTCTTCTTTCAGTGTTGTTTTACTACTAACTTAATTCTCTCTTTTAATGCAAGAACTTACGTGAGTGAGAGAGCAGGAGGGTGGCTTACGTGAGTGAAACGAATTCAGTAAGTGAGTTGATATATATAGAGCAGAGGAAATGATTACTTAACAGATCAGCTAATGAAAACATGACAAGTAGTACGTATAGTTCTCCAATTCTATTGGCTCTCCCTTGCTGATTGTATTAAGTAGTGACACGAACACCCCCCTTAACAAGCCAAGGGAAATCGATGGTTTAAGCTGGAGATAAGGTTAGAAGTGTAATCATCACAAAAAGACAAAGATAATTAAGAAACCTTACATGTCACCATAGTAGATTATCATTGCTGAATTTTTTTCATTGTAACTTATTTTTTTTTCTCATTATACTACTACTACCCAACACAATCGGTTTGGCTAGGCTATTCACAAGCGTATAATAATATTATTACTACCCATATAAGACAAAATTGTTAATTAACCTTCTATTTAACGTGTGACAAAACAAAAATACATGTTGGAACATGTAATAACTCACGGTAATATATGGACTGGTTTTAGCCGATTCTTTTTTTTTTTCCTACGGAAGGTAGCATGATTACTATAATGTCTAGAAGTCCTATAAATACATCTATATGGTCCTAACACTCAGGGTCACAACAAAATCCCAATGTACAGTTGACTCCAAGTAAATAAAATAAATCGATTCACAGTAAATTCATGCTCATTCACAGCAACTGGAAACTTGTACATGTAATTCACAGTAAGTAACGACAAAAGGTGTGTCATTAGGGCTATGGCTTTATCGGGTATTTCACCTTGACACACAAAAATAATGTCATTATTGGCTTTAAAGTCTTATTTTGACCTTTGGTCTTCATTTTCCAGTTTTCAGATGCCTTATCTTTCTTAATTAATTTAGGAATATCAATAAGTATCCCTTTTACCAGTTCAATCCTCTTTAAACCTTAATTGTCATTAAAACATTGGACTTATCTTTGACTTTAGGCAATCATTTTCCAGTGCTACAGAACATCACTATTAAATAAGACTTGAGATTCAATATTCAAAAACAAATACCATCTCTTCTTACGGTCACTGAATTACATCCCACTAATGCCTTAAATGTCATAATGACCTTTGGATTTCCATGGTCTGTCTCCAAACGACTCATAATATACTCATTAATCTAAGTTTTAGACCGATTATTTTAAATTACATTCTGTTTAAATCAGTCTCCACCATACTAAATTTTCCAACTTACCAAAATTACCTAGGTATTCTCTCACCTCCTTGCACTATATTTAGGGATGTAAACCGATATGTTTTCGTAGACACCTCAATCCCTCTCCATCCTAGTAATTGGTAATCTGAGCTGGTTCAGGAATTCTTCTAGTAGGCATCGACTCAACTCCTTCCTCTTGAGTGCATAGTTTTTTAGGAAACCTTCCATGGTGCCATTGTTTCTGTGAAGTATCTGGTTAACCTAGTGAACCATAGAGGCAATTTGTGAGTTTTAACTTCGAAAGGTAACCTAGACATCTAGTTGTTCTTGGGGACAACAATGCTTTCTGTAAATGTGTTGAATTATGCGTTTTATCGCTTCGATATTTTGACACTGATATGTTAAAACTTTGATTTTTGTGATTCAAAAGCAATGGATTGACATGGTAAAGGTAAAGTAATATTTTTCTATGGAAATGTGTGATGACAAATTTTATGGAGTGGTTAAGTTTGAGATCAGTTGGCAAAGTTTATGGTTATTATGAAATGACATGGTTTGGTATTTTCCGGTTACCCGCGGAGGGCCGGGTCTTAGCGGTAAAGTAAAGTATATTTTTCTATGGAAATATGTGATGACAAATTTTATGGAATGGTTAAGTTTGTGGTTATTATTTGGTTATTATGACATGACATGGTTTGGTTTTTCCGGTTACCCGCAGAGGGCCCGTTCTTAAGCTCTAGTAATCTACTCCTTTTAGTTTTCGAGCTATCTAGGGGTGTGCACACTTAAGGATGCTAGAGTGAGGTGGTGGCGTCGGTGTCTCGCGAAGAGCCCGACAGCAACAAGCTCCAGTGTTAAACTGGAGTGAGGTTAAATTACTATGGCTTGATTTATGGTTAATATTGGTTATTATGGAATAATAAGGTTTGGTTTTACCGGTTACCCGCGAAGGGCCCGGATCTTAAGCTCTAGTAATCTACTCCTTATAGTTTTCAAACTATCTGGGGGGTGTGCACACTTAAGGATGCTAGAGTGAGGTGGTGGCGTCGGTGTCTCACGGAGAGCCCGACAGCAAGCTCCAGTGTTAAAACTAGAGTGAGGTTAAATTACTATGGCGTGATGATTATGAATGGTTTAGTGTCGGTGTCTCGCGGAGAGCCCGCCAGCAAGCTCCATTGAATAACTGGAGCGAGGTTAATTATTTTGGATTGATGGTTAAAAATTGGTTGATCAAAAGCGAGCATGTGGTTTGGTTGTTAGTACTTAATATTTGATGGTATCTTAATTGGTTATGATAAATTGGATGGATATCATATGCTATAAGACCATAATTTCTCCACATTAACAGTTTGTATATGATGCTAATATTACTCAGCTTTGCGGACTATTGTTTTTCGTGTGTCGTTTAAAATGTGTTGTTAAGCAGGTAACGATCAGGATTGAGTGCGCGGGCATGGAAAGTGATCACCTAACACAAGGATGTCAAATTGCATAGAGTTAAGATCAGAATAAAACTAGTCTTAAAGCTTCACTTGTAATTGAATTTGTAACTTTGGCAGATGTTAAGGCTTTTAGTTTAATTACCTTAGTTTACTTTTATGTCGCGAACAGTGGTGATTAATGTAATAAATGGGCCTTGATAAATTTCTTCTAAGGATAAGTTTTAATTGGATTAAGATTTTTCTAATTGGAATTTGTTAACTTATAGCCTTAGCGCCCTTTTGGGCGTGGCGGTAACACCCAGATTAAGTTAGTTCCGCTGTCCTAAAAAAAAACTCAAAAATTTGGGGGTGTTACAAAGTGGTATCAGAGCTAAACTTGGTCAAAGACTAGAATTTTATATGTCAAAATGAGTAGAAACTAGTCTAGGTAAGGTTTGGGTATTGAGAACATGTAACACCCCTACTACACACTTACTATCAACTGGAGTCGCAGCGGAAAATTAACAACTAAACGATTGGTGCTACAACGCCGTCAACCACCCACGTGGTTAACAAGGCAGAATAAATAAAAGTGTACCGGTCTGATGATCAGACTCCCGAGCATAGAACTAAAACCATAAATACATCATATACATTACCGAGTATTTAATTACATTCCTTCACTGTAAACTACCAATATTCCGCCACAGTAGTATCAACGGAATCAAAATACAATGCCACGGGAGCACAGGCGCATCCCGGGCTCAACATCCAAAATAACCAAAAGTACATCTGCAGCCTAGAATCTAGAGCCACTTTGCTTCCTCGATCCTCATCCTGCAGTAAAAATATGGAGCCCCCGAGGGGTCAGCAACCCTTGGCTGGTATGGTTAACGCGCAGCCCATCGGCTACCGGGATACGCGCAACTAATTGTCATGATAACATGGCATTCATTTTAAACATAACATAACATGTGGCACAGCATTATTATTGCATAGCACAACATCACATACACAGGATACTCTTTCCACAATCACAAACCAAGAAGGTTAAACAACATAAGAAGCCTAGAGAATGGTTCACTCTCATGTTAAGCTTTTTACACACACTCATTACCGTTCTGTTATTCGAACGAGTAACTTAAGTCACAGATGGTTCGGATAGAGTGACCCGAACACACCACACAAACACATGTTCCCACTAAACCGATCAGAAGTCAGAATAGGTAAGCTTTGGAGGAAGCTAGTGGGAGATCAAACGCCAAATTAAGGAGAACAATCTTAACAACATAAGAGTCGAATCTGATTCAGATATCTACTCTTAAACTTACATGCATGACCGGACAACCGGATTCCTCACTTCCCAGTTAGCACTTGTTAGAAGTTCAACGTGGAACTTAACAACAATTCACAAGCAAGTGGTAAGTCATGTTAGACACACACAAGGGAAATGAGTCACATCATAACATCACAATAGTATAACCAACTGTAAACTTATTACATGAATTAAGTCTTTCAAGGTTGTAAACATACAGAAAAACATACAACACACAAGCCAGTGTAAACCGGTAGGCAACAGACTGCAAGAAAACCATACCTTGGTCCTTGCTTCGATTGATTTCCACCATAGGTCACTCCTATACACGTTTAAGAATGTCGGTTAATTACTTACTTAACTCCAAGTTTACTACGTGTTTAACATGATTATCGACATGTTTTAATGCCTAAACTTACCCTTGATTACTTACATTATACTCCCTAAGGTTTATTACTTAAGCCATACTTGTTTGTTTTTTTTTTTTTACAAGTTTAGGTCCGACCGAACTTACTGACCGACCTTACACAAGGTCGGTCCATTCCAGAACATATTACCGTCAAAATTTTCTACTCCGACCAACCTTGTAAGTTTGGTCACATGTTCGGTCAATTCCCGAGAGTTTCTTCCCTTTGAAAATTCAGGCCCGACCGATCTTGGCAAGTCCGGTCGCAAGATCGGTCGATTCTCGAGACTTATTCACGTACAACAATTCAGGCATGAACGAACTTGTAAGTCCGGTCCCAAGTTCGGTCAATTCCAGAGACTTAATCCGTACTAAAAATCCATGCCCGACCGACCTTGCAAGTCCGGTCCCCAAGGTCGGTCCATTCCAGAAACCATTTCTCGCAGGGTAAACTGGGCTCGACCGATCTTGGCAAGTTCGGTCGCAAGATCGGTCTGCTCTAGACCCTTATTTTTCATTGCCCATTTAACTCCAAACTTCACCTCATATACCCTAGTATGTCCTAACCTTATTTGGGCACTTCAAACACACCATAAGACCTCCTTAAAACTCCTTAAATCATTCACTAAATCCTCCTCAAGCATTTACACAAATTCTTATAAAAAGGTTTACACTTATAATGTTTTTCACAAAGTTTCTATGTGGTGTTTCATACCTATAACTCCCACTATTCCCAAATGTTTTCTCACCACTTCAACATCATCTCCCAAGCATCTTTTCTTCCTAAACAACTCCTTGAACACCTTTACAAGTTTATAGCTCCCCATGCAACAATTACTTCATCCTTATTCACCAACATTGCACAAGTCCTAAACACAATCTCACCATGACCTTGAAATGTCCCAAAACATTCTTTTGCATTCTAAATCCTCTGGAACATTGCCTAAGCCCTTTTTACATCTTAAAACACCTTAATGCATGTTTCTTTCATTAGTTGAACACTTAATCATTCTAAACATTTCTTAACTTACCAAACTCATTTTAAACCCTTAGAACTTCTTGTTTATTACCTAAGTTTTGACATGAACTCTCCTAGAACATTACTAAACCAAAACACAATGTTTTCACCATTAAACAACCAAGAACACTAAAATCCATCAAACACATTCTTATACACAAACTTCACACATTTAGCACTACATCACAATATAGTGCATAATTTAAATTGCATGACACTTAGGCCCTTAAATAACGTGGCTCTTAGGCCCTTAAGATGCATAAATCATAAGCACTGAATTTCCCACATTATATTTGCCTTTGACCTGCAAATACACTCAACAACACATATGCCTTTTACTAAGCCTTTGAGAACATTTTACTAAGTCATTCACCATTGGCTCCTTAGATCATTTTAATAAGCTACATAAGCTCATTTCTCCTAAGACTTTAAACCACATTCGGTTAGCACATTTACCTTCTTTTCCTCACAACTTCATTCTTGTTTCCTTGACTAAATCGGCAAGGCTTTTAGTTGCTTGTCAACTTCTAAACATTATTCAAATGATAAAATGAGTATACAAGCTTTATGCTTCATCTCATTGTAAACCCTAGATTATACATTGTTTTAAAAACATTAAGATAGTTGTTTTACCTTAGAACTTGAAGAGAGTTTGAATATATATCAAGAGAGGACTCCACCTAGTCCATGAAAGGTTGGAATGAAGCTAGAACAAGGCAACATAAGGACACCATTAAGAGTGATTTTCGGACAACACAAAAACAAGAAGGAAACATCATTTTTCTTTGAGTTTCTTACCTAGAAGCAAAGGAGAACAACAATATGTGAAAAGATGAGCTCAAGCTCCTCCCATGGAGATTCTTCTTGGCACCAAAATGGAGCTCTTGAGATTTTGAAAGGATAGAATTGAAGAGCTTGATGAGAGGAAGAGAATGGTGGTCTTAGAATTTGATTTGGCAAAATGAGCTAGGAGATATAAGTGGTCAAAGATGGAAAATGATGGTGGTGTTGGTGTTGCTGTAGCAAACCGTGAATGAGAGCAAGAAGGAGATAGAAGAGAGGTTGAAGACGTGTGAAATGAGAGAGAAATGAGAGAATGAAGATTGGTTTGCTTTTTAGAAGATATTTATACCTTAAAGTAAATCGTAACCATTAGTCATCACTTATTACTTAATAAACTTACATGTGTGGTGACTCATTACTACAAAAACCGGCCCCCTTAATGTTACTAAGGCCATTTTAGTCTTTGTTGGCCAATTTATATACTTATACAAACATATGTTACAAACTAGCTTATTTTAGTTACTATTCACTAAAACAAGGCACATAGATGTGAAATTTTTGATTTCCCATTGATATAGACTTCCAAATGTGTTACTATCTAGTACACATGTTAATTAAAGAGTAACGATGGATATTTAGCCATTCAAATCTCATTTACAAGACAATTTTTCAAAAATGTGCTTTAAGGCTCCTTAAAGCACATTTTGTGTTTTAACTCGTTTTCAAGCTTGGTTTTCTTTGGTAATTGGTTTAATATGTTCATTAGTATATAAATAAGGTCTTGGTAAGCTCATTAAGTCTTACCCAAGCTTATCCCAAGCTTAGAACACATTTTAGCCCTAATTGACTTTAAGGCACTTATTTGTGTTTTCTATGGTTTAAATTGTTTACTAATGTTTCTAAGACTCTTTTTAGTCTTAATATACCATATTTAAATGTTTAAACAACATACCAAGGTTTGGGGTATTTCAATCTACCCCCTTAAAAGAACTTTGTCCTCAAAGTTCACACTTCCATATATCCTAAATGTTAGAACACGGGAATACATATAAACAATATTTCCATACAACATTAACAACACACTTACATAACATTGGACACAAAGTCCATACAACATAACATCGGACACAAGGTCCATACAACACAACATCTTTCAGACACACGGTCTATAACATAACAACATAACATAGACGATGTATTTAAATACACGTCGTACACACATAACCGAAACGGCTCTACCCCCCTTAAAATAGGGGTACGCCCCGTACCCTATACACATAAAGACTAAAAGTAAACAATGATGGGTACTTCGCCTTCATCTTATCTTCTAGCTCCCAAGTGGCCTCCTCAACGTCCTGGTTAGACCAGAGAATCTTCACCAGTCTCACAGACTTATGGCGAGTGTCTCGAGTCTTAGTATCCAGAATCCGTACCGGAGTCTCCACTGATCGCATGGTCGGCTCTAAGGTTAGCCTTTCAGGCTGAAGCACATGAGACGGATGAGACATATATTTCTTCAACTGGGACACATGAAATACATCATGTACCTTGCCCAGCTCGGCGGGTAGATCAAGTCTGTAAGCTACCAGGCCGATCCGCCCGTCACAACATAAGGCCCCACATATTTTGGGCTCAACTTGCCTTTCTGGCCAAAACGAAATACTCCCTTCATGGGGGATACTCTGAGAAATACCTGATCGCCCACGGCGAACTCCAGGTCACGTCTGCGCACATCTGCGTATGACTTTTGTCTATCCTGAGCTGCCTTCATGTTAGCCCGGATCTGGCGAACTTCTGCCTGAACTTGTTCCAGATACTCTGGTCCTATAATGACCGTCTCACTTGACTCATCCCAGCATAATGGCGTGCGGCATGGTCTACCGTACAAAGCCTGGAAGGGAGACATCTTGATCGATGCATGGTAACTGTTGTTGTAACTAAACTCGATCAGATGTAACTTATCAATCCAGCTGGTCTTAAAATCAAGTGCACATGCACGTGACATATCCTCAAGTGTCTGGATGGTACGCTCACTCTGACCATCTGTCTGTGGGGTGGAACGCTGTACTTAGCTTCAGCTCGGTGGTACCAAGCGCTTCCGTGTGGATTTCCAATACCTTGAGAGGAATCTAATATCCCTGTCAGACACAATTGTTTTTGGTACCCCATGATGTCTTACAATCTCTCCGTCGAAAAGTTCTGCTAGTTTTGCCACTTTCCAGGTGTCCTTCATCGGTATGTGTTGGAGAAATATGTGACTACTTCTACCACATAGGCAGTGTACCTATCGTTTTGCGGGTATAGTGATTAAATGGGGTTGTCGATCTCAGGGACCTCGTACAATTAATTGACAAATATTTGATTAACTGGAAATTAAGTTAAACTAAAGAAAACAGGAAATATCATTTTTTTTCGGTTTTGATTGATTGATTAAAAAGAAACTAAACTACAAGGAAAAATAAAACAACTTAAATAAACACAGAGGGATTTAAAGAGTGATGAATGTGATAAATAGAAAAGCGCACCCCGGGTTGTTTGCTTACCTATTCCTTTTATATCTGTTACTAAATTCTTCCTTTAATTTTACTGCAATAACTCAGAAACTTTAATTAATTCATTAACGACTAAGTATAATGAATCCTAACCAATTGTTAGACCTAGCAGCAGGCTAATGCTCTAGACCGGACACAATTAATCGCATAAAGAGTAGTTTCTATTGGAGTCTAATTAACCTATAGGCCGGATCAGGCTTCTAGCTGTTAATTAGGTTCAACTTCCTTCGTCTAGTTATTTATCTCAGCTCTCGCATTTTAATAAAATAACTACAAGGGTTGTTTTAACTATCGGCCAAATAATTAAAACACTTGAAGGACAAGAATTAAACTGTTGTAGTTAACAGAATTTATTTGAAGAAATACATAACAGAATTTAGGAAATAGGTTCGCTTCCCAACCCGGGAAGCTAAAATACTTACTCGCTCATCGTTACAGAAACAACGATAACAGAAAAGGAATGCATTAAATAAATTAAAGTAAGGGTAATAGATAACTCCAGTTTAGAAGTTCACTCCGGTTCCTCGCTTCAACTCCGTCGTGCGCTGCCCCGTCTGCTAATTTATTTCTGTAGAGCTGGTGCGTAATAGTGGAAATAAAATGGAAAGTGGGGTGTATGTATTACGTGGGAATTAATGGAGTGGATGGGTGATGATTTCTGATTGAGGCAAATGAAATGAATGGAGCATGAGCGTGAGCGAGGGAGTGTGGTAAATGACTCAGTCGATGGATGATGGATGCGTGGGTGAATGGATTAATTCGTGGACTGATAGATGAATGGATTGTCGATGACTGGATGATTTTTAGCAAGCAGAGTGTGGGTTTATATAGGCGGAGGATTTCAGAAACAGACAACGGAGAAGTGACAAGAATTGTGAGCTAGTGAGTAGATGGCGGTGGAGTTGGTGCAGATCCGTGAAGATTGCAGTCAGAGATTTCATCGGGCAGAGCAATTGATTGCAGAGACAGTCACGCGTGCACAAATTAAGGTGGGCGACCGTCTGCAATTAATGAAGGTAGTTCGACTGCGGCGCCGTGGAAGAAGAAAACTCTGTTCGGTGTCGAAATCTAATTCTGTTCCATGCGCTGAAATGCTCTTGTCCGCCTCGCGCCTAGCTCAGTCCGCGTGTTATGAGGCGGACGCCTCTGCTCCTGTCCGCCAGTTATGAGGCGGACGCCTCTGCTCCTATCCGCCAGTTATGAGGCGGACGCCTCTGCTCTGTCCGCCAGTTATGAGGCGGACGCCTCTGCGCCCTCCTGTCCGCTAGTTATGCCGATGTACAAGTATATTATATATATGTATATATATACGAATGTTGTCTAATCTTGAATGGCTCCAGATTTTTCGTTATAAGTCCGTTTGACTCGCCGTTTGTTGCATTGGAAAGCTCGTGAAGTAAACTACTTGATTCCAACACATTTTCCTACATTTAACACATAAAATATATCAATTCGTATCAAAACATAAATCTAGGAAAATCGTAAGATAAGTGAGAAATATTACTTAAAATACTGCAAATTATAAGGTAATTAAACCCTTAAAAGTCTATATATTTCGCACTTATCAAACTTCCTCACACTTATCTTTTGCTTGTCCTCAAGCAAATAAAGAACAAACTTTCTCTAAGGTTACAGTATCAAACTCCGGGATTCAACAATCGTGGAAGGAAATCAAGCTAAATGGCAATCAAAAGAATAATCCTGCTCTTAGATGTAGGTTTTTTTGTAAACAGTGAAACAGAAAATTTTTAATAAGAGCGTGGATAAGTTAGATTGTAAAAATTGAACATAGATTAGCTTGGAATCTTTCACCAATTTCTTTTCTCTAACCTTTGGATGACAAGGGGTGTGAAGTAACACCTTATTCCGTGATACCTTTCAACACCACATACTCATGATCAAAATATGAAAAATTGCGACAATCATTAAGAGTTTTGCATGTTTTTTTTTTGTTTTTCTCTTCTCTTTTGTTTTTCATTGTTCGCACAATTGTTTCATCCCCCAGACTTTTCTCTTCACCCATGTAGCGGCTTTGGGCCTTCTATCCCAGATCACAAGACCTTAGGTAGATGGGTGATGAGGCACCCCAAGGACTTAATAACCGAATGAACGAGGCCTGTTTTGGTTCAGAAAACTTCATTATATGATCAGAGGAGTACCTTGCCTTATCCTTTCCATACCAAACTTTCACTTAGTCCCATGATTGCCAAGCTAAGGTAGCTCAATTTCCACAATCAGCCTATCCACCAGATTTCAGTGAAAATAGATTTAATTTTGAAGAAAGAAATTGATACATACAAACAACGTCAAGCAGAACGATTCTTGAGGTTGTCATCAGGCTCGATTTCAAAAACTTCCACAAAAAATTTTAGCCCGAAAATTCAACATGTATTGGCCTTTAGAGAAGCTTACTATCATAATTAGAGAACAATAAAAATCAAGTGTGGCATTAGGTACTACTGGCATATTTTCAGGGAAAGGTCTAAACTTCCTCACACTTAAGAGGAGCAATGTCCTCATTGTTCATAAAATAATCAAGAAAAGACCTTTCAAAATATGCCAGACTCATGAATCAACAGTTAAAGCTCGAGTGGCTGAACATAAATATTAAAAATAAAGGAACTAAGACTCCCCTGATATCGTGAGATTGAGGAAGGTGCCCTTCCTCACACTTAAAGCATTGGCGGTGGGGTCGATGTTCCTCACACTTGAGTCTAAGCAAGGGTTCAGCTTGGAGTGATTGCAACAAACGGTTTACCTACACACACTGTCAAATACCAAAATAACGCTAGGAAGCGTTGCATTAATAGCACAGGTCTAATTATCTCCTTCCTCTTCTTTCTTTCCTCTTTCCTTTTTTTTTTTTATATATATCACAATATATTAGAGAGAAATAGATGCGTAGCTTATAAAACATGAATTTGAAAATTACCCCTGGGTTGCCTCCCAGTCAGCTGCCCTCTTTATAGTCATTGGCTGGACTTTGTGAAGTAGCTAACCTGCAGTTGGATCTTTAAGAGATATTTCATATGTAGCAGCTTGATCCAGTGTAGTACCTAGAAATTTCTTGACTCTTGACCCATTGACTTTAAATGTTTCCCCCTTTGCATTGGCGAGTTCAATCGCACCAAATGGGGAAATGCTAATAATAGGGTAAGGTCCTGACCAGTATGATTTCAGCTTACCTGGGAAGAATCTGAGCCTGGAGTTGAAAAGTAGGACTTGGTCCCCCACCTTGAGTTCCCGATTGGCAATCATCTTGTCATGCCAGCGCTTGGTGCGTTCCTTATATATTACAGCATTCTCGTAAGATTCGTTCCTGAGTTCCTCCAACTCTGTCAACTGGAACTTGCGTTTATCACCGGCTTGCTGTAGGTCAAAATTAAGAGCTTTCAAAGCCCAATATGACTTGTATTCTAATTCCACAGGCAAGTGGCATGCCTTTCCAAAAACCAACTTGTAGGGAGACATGCCAATTGGTGTCTTGAAAGCAGTGCGGTAGGCCCAGAGCGCTTCATCTAATCGAAGTGACCAATCCTTTCGAGAAGAGTTCACCGTCTTTTGCAAGATCCACTTGAGCTCTCGGTTCGTCACTTCGGCCTGCCCATTTGTTTGAGGATGGTAGGGTAAGGAAACCTTATGTCGAACCCCATATTTCTTTAATAGTGCTTCAAACTGGCGGTTACAGAAATGGGAGCCACCGTCACTGATTATGGCTCGAGGAACGCCGAATCGAGTGAAAATATTTTTCTTCAGGAACTTCACAACAATTTTAGCATCATTAGTAGAACAGGCAAGGGCTTCCGCCCATTTTGAAACATAATCAACAGCTACTAAGATGTAAAGATTACCGAAAGAGTTTGGGAAGGGACCCATAAAATCAATACCCCAGACGTCAAATAGCTCAACTTCTAACATGTTATTTAGTGGTAGCTCATTCCGACGAGATAGATTACCTTGCCTTTGACACCGATCACATGTCGAAACAAACGCATGACAATCTTTGTGAAGGGTATTCCAGAAAAAACCTGATTCTAGTATTTTTGCGGCGGTTCGAGTGGCACCATGATGTACACCGGCTTCTCTGGAATGGCAATGAAGGAGAATGTTTCTGACCTCTGACTTCTGGACACATCTCCTAACGATCCATCTGCACAGACTTTAAACAGATAAGGGTCATCCCAAAAATAATGTTTGACAATGGAGAAGAACCTTTTTCTTTGCTGATAAGTCATATCAGCTGGAACAATCTTCCTAACAAGGTAGTTAGCGATATCAGCAAACCATGGGTCCTCAACATCTTCAGCTGCAAATGCTGACTCGTCGGGGAAGGACTCGTTGATGGGAGTCCCATCATCAGATGCCTCCATTCTGGACAGATGATCAGCTACCACATTTTGTGTCCCCTTTTTGTCCCTGATCTCAATATCAAATTCTTGCAATAGGAGAATCCACCTAATTAACCTGGGTTTTGACTCTGCCTTAGCGAACAAATACTTAAGAGCAGAGTGGTCAGTATGCACAATAATTTTTCCACCCAGTAAATAAGATCGAAACTTATCTAGAGCAAAAACTACAGCTAGTAATTCTTTTTCTATGGTCGCATAATTTTTCTGGGCATCATTTAAAGTTCGACTTGCATAATATACTACCCGAAGAATTTTATCAACCTTCTGACATAATACGGCTCCCACAGCGTAATCACTAGCGTCACACATTATCTCAAAAGGGAGTGACCAATCAGGAGACACAACGACAGGTGTAGAAATTAGCTTTTCTTTTAATAAATTAAAAGCTGTCAGACATTCTTCAGAAAAATGGAACTTAACATCCTTCGCCAGTAGATCACACAGAGGTTTAGAGATTTTGGAAAAATCTTTAATGAATCTTCTATAAAAACCTGCATGCCCAAGAAAACTACGAATATCTCTAACAGAAGATGGTGGTGGGAGCTTTTCAATTACCTCGACTTTACCCCGGTCTACCTCAATACCTTTTGAAGAAATTTTATGGCCCAGGATGATTCCTTCTCGAACCATGAAGTGGCATTTTTCCCAATTCAACACCAGATTGGTTTCTTCACACCTGGACAGCACAAGATCAAGGTTTTCTAGACAGGATTCAAATGTTAGACCATAAACAGAAAAATCGTCCATAAAAACCTCAATGCATTTCTCAATATATTCAGCAAAGATGGCCATCATACAACGTTGAAACGTGGCAGGAGCATTACATAATCCAAATGGCATTCTTTTATAACTATAGGTTCCATACGGACAGGTAAAAGTTGTCTTATCCTGATCCTCAGGAGCTATAGGGATCTGAAAATAACCTGAAAAGCCATCCAGAAAGCAGTAGTAGTCATGTCCAGCTAGTCTTTCCAACATTTGATCAATGAAAGGTAATGGAAAATGGTCCTTACGAGTAGCATCATTTAATTTTCTATAATCAATACAAACCCGCCATCCTGTAGTGGGACGCTGGGTAATCAGCTCACCCTTTTCATTAGGAACCACAGTTATTCCTCCTTTCTTTGGTACTACCTGAACTGGACTTACCCATTTACTGTCTGAAATAGGGTAAATAATGCCTGCATCGAGTAGTTTGATTACCTCTTTCTTAACTACCTCTTTTAGGACTGGGTTAAGACATCGCTGAGGCTGAGCCAATGGTCGGTAGTTATCTTCCATATAGATTCGGTGAGAACACAACTGAGGGCTGATTCCTTAATATCTGCTATAGACCAACCAATAGCTGATGTGTGATTGCGCAACACCTCCAGTAGTTGCTTCTCTTGAGTTCCTGTCAAGTCAGAAGAGATTATAACAGGTAATTCCGATGGTTCATTAAGAAAAGAATATTTCAAATGAGAGGGAAGAGGTTTCATCTCCACTGTAGGAGGTTTTTCAATAGATGGTCTTGGCCGGTCAGCACTTCGCTCGACTTTCTCAAATTGCTGCTGGTACTTGTGGAAGTGTGGCCGCCTTTTGTTTAACTCTTCAGCCATGAGGGCCATATCTGGATCCTCATCATCAGCTTCGCAAGATGCCATAAGACATCTTTCCAGGATTTCCTCTTCTTCTGTGCTTAAAATAGTTTCCTGCACTAAAGAGTCAATAACATCTATTGCAAAGCAGGATTGAACAGCGGCAGGACGCTTCATGTTGCGTGTCATGTCGAAAACAACCTGCTCATCATGAAATCTTAGAATAATCTTCCCTCCTTCCACATCAATGAGAGTGCGGGCAGTTCTCATAAACGGTCTGCCCAAAATTAGTGGCACTCTGTATCTTCCTCCATATCAATGATGATAAAATCAGCAGGGAAAATAAACTTACCAATAGAAACTACCAAGTCCTCAACTTTTCCTTTAGGATAAATTATGGAACGGTCTGCTAGTTGTAACTGAACAGATGTGGGAGCACATTGACCTACACCTAATTTCTTAAAATAGATAAAGGCATCAAATTAATACTTGCTCCTAAGTCACATAAACCGTTACCACAATCCACCTTCTCGATAGCGCATGGAATGATGGGAAGACCTGGATCTCCTAACTTGGGTGGCAGCTTCTTCAGGAGAACTGCAGATACTCTTTCTGTCAATTTGACCGTGTCAGACTCTAGCAAAGAACGCCTGTTAGACAAAATATCCTTCATAAATTTAGCATACATAGGCATTTAAGACAAAGCATCAGAAAAAGGGATGTTAATAGTTAATTTCTTAAAGATATTAAGAAATTTCCCATATTGCTCGTCCATGTTCTTTTTCTTTAGTCTGTTAGGGAATGGAATAGGAGGATTATAAGAGAGTTGAGAAGGTTTAATAGTGAGAGATTCAGGAGACTCCTTCTCCTTGGGATTTGTGTTTCCTCCACTTCAGGTTGAAATTCAGCTGGCTTATTAAAATCTTCTTCAACTTCTGGAACATCAGAAACTAGTTCCTTGCCGCTTCTCAGAGTTACTGCTTTTGCATGCTCCTTGGGTTAGGGTCAGGCTGACTGGGAAGTGACCCCGTCGGTCGCTGTGCCAGCTGTTGTGAAATTTGACTCATTTGCCTCTCTAGGCTCAGGTTGATAGAAGCTTGATCAGCGTTTTTAGCGGCTTGTTCAGAAAGTTTAGCTTCTATTTCGGCAATCCTGGAGTTTGTAGTTTGGCCTTGTTTGAGGATTTCTGCCAGCATATTCTCAATTTTACCACTGCCTCCTTGAGAGTTTGGGATTGCTCCTGCTGTCTAAAGTAAGGTGGTCTATTTTGGTTGAACCCAAAATTACCTATAGACTGATCATTACCCCTCCATGGAGGTTGTTGATTGTTCCTCCAATTATTCTGATTGAAATTGTTAGGATAGGGGTTACCTGGTCTGTTGTTGATCGATTTTAACTCTTCAGGGTTACCTGCATAGCTAGGACCTTCACAGTTGAATGTTTCGTGGGCTCCTCCACAATTCTCACAGCAAGGATTCAGGAAAGGCGAAGAAGTAGCTGCCTTCGCGGTTTGCTGTTGCGTCTGGTTTACAGCTAACTTTTCCACAACTTTAGTAAGAGCTGTTAGTTGAGCGGATAAATGATCCTGTGGGGGAATATTATACATACCTGCTTTTGGCTCACCTCTCCCCTTGTTCTTGCACCACTGTCTGGTACTAGCGGTCATGGTGTCCAAAAGCTCCATCGCTTCATCCCCAGTTCTTGCCATAAAGTTTCCTCCAGATGAGGAACTTAGTACTATTTGTTTGAATCGTTTAATCCCTTAAAGAATGACAGTACTAGTTCTTCGCTACTCATACCATGGTGTGGGCATAGAATTGCAGCTCCTTGAATCTATCCCAAGAATCATACAGGGACTCACCTGGTTCTTGACAAAAGTTTGTGATTTCAGTGATCTTTTCCTTGTCTTTGACGGTGGATAGTACTTCGCCAGGAACTTGTTTGCCAAGTCAGCCCAAGTGTGGATGCTACCCGGTTGCAGACTCCTTAGCCACCTGGATGCTCCGTCTTTCAGAGAATAGGGGAACAGCTGTAGACGAATGCGCTCGTTCAGGTTCCCCGTCTTGTTGAATGTATTGCAGAAGTCCAGGAATGCAGAGATGTGGTGTGGGGCATCATCTAAGTCAAGTCCGCTGAATTGTCCCTGGTGGTACAACGTGGTGATGAAGCTCGTCTTGAATTGCCAGGCGTCGAGCTCAGCTTGCGTCACTTGAGGGAGGACGATAGCAGAGGATCGTCCTTCTACTGATGGTTGCTGGTACTCCCCTAGAGTTTGTCTGGTCGTCATGGCAAACTGTAGTTGTCGCCTGCTGTGGAGAACTCTTTCGATATCTGGCTGAAATTCAGCTATAGGTTCTCCTGCAGATCGAGTCCGACGCATAAGAGACGAGTTGGTATGAATATGGAAAAACTAGATTAACTATATACGTGGCAAAAATAAAGAGAAAATATCAAACAGAAAATAAAAATAAAAGAATGAAAAATTTAACTTATCCCAATTAAATAATAATTGTCAATTAACCGTGCCGGAGGTCCCCGGCAACGGCGCCAAAAACTTGTTGGAGAAATATGTGACTACTTCTACCACATAGGCAGTGTACCTATCGTTTTGCGGGTATAGTGATTAAATGGGGTTGTCGATCTCAGGGACCTCGTACAATTAATTGACAAATATTTGATTAACTGGAAATTAAGTTAAACTAAAGAAAACAGGAAATATCATTTTTTTTCGGTTTTGATTGATTGATTAAAAAGAAACTAAACTACAAGGAAAAATAAAACAACTTAAATAAACACAGAGGGATTTAAAGAGTGATGAATGTGATAAATAGAAAAGCGCACCCCGGGTTGTTTGCTTACCTATTCCTTTTATATCTGTTACTAAATTTCCTTTAATTTTACTGCATTAACTCAGAAACTTTAATTAATTCATTAACGACTAAGTATAATGAATCCTAACCAATTGTTAGACCTAGCAGCAGGCTAATGCTCTAGACCGGACACAATTAATCGCATAAAGAGTAGTTTCTATTGGAGTCTAATTAACCTATAGGCTGGATCAGGCTTCTAGCTGTTAATTAGGTTCAACTTCCTTCGTCTAGTTATTTATCTCAGCTCTCGCATTTTAATAAAATAACTACAAGGGTTGTTTTAACTACCGGCCAAATAATTAAAACACTTGAAGGACAGGAATTGAACTGTTGTAGTTAACAGAATTTATTTGAAGAAATACATAACAGAATTTAGGAAATAGGTTCGCTTCCCAACCCGGGAAGCTAAAATACTTACTCGCTCATCGTTACAGAAACAACGATACAGAAAAGGAATGCATTAAATAAATTAAAGTAAGGGTAAGAGATAACTCCAGTTTAGAAGTTCACTCCGGTTCCTCGCTTCAACTCCGTCGTGCGCTGCCCCGTCTGCTAATTTATTTCTGTAGAGCTAGTGCGTAATAGTGGAAATAAAATGGAAAGTGGGGTGTATGTATTACGTGGGAATTTAATGGAGTGGATGGGTGATGATTTCTGATTGGGGGAAATGAAATGAATGGAGCGTGAGCGTGAGCGAGGGAGTGTGGTAAATGACTCAGTCGATGGATGATGGATGCGTGGGTGAATGGATTAATTCGTGGACTGATAGATGAATGGATTGTCGATGACTGGATGATTTTTTAGCAAGCAGAGTGTGGGTTTATATAGGCGGAGGATTTCAGAAATAGACAACGGAGAAGTGACAGGAATTGTGAGCTAGTGAGTAGATGGCGGTGGAGTTGGTGCAGATCCGTGAAGATTGCAGTCAGAGATTTCATCGGGCAGAGCAATTGATTGCAGAGACAGTCACGCGTGCACAAATTAAGGTGGGCGACCGTCTGCAATTAATGAAGGTCGTTCGACTGCGGCGCCGTGGAAGAAGAAAACTCTGTTCGGGTCGAAATTCTAATTCTGTTCCGTGCGCTGAAATGCTCTTGTCCGCCTCGCGCCTAGCTCAGTCCGCGTGTTATGAGGCGGACGCCTCTGCTCCTGTCCGCCAATTATGAGGCGGACGCCTCTGCTCCTGTCCGCCAGTTATGAGGCGGACGCCTCTGCTCCTGTCCGCCAGTTATGAGGCGGACGCCTCTGCGCCCTCCTGTCCGCCAGTTATGCCGATGTACAAGTATATTATATATATGTATATATATACGAATGTTGTCTAATCTTGAATGGCTCCAGATTTTTCGTTATAAGTCCGTTTGACTCGCCGTTTGTTGCATTGGAAAGCTCGTGAAGTAAACTACTTGATTCCAACACATTTTCCTACATTTAACACATAAAAATATCAATTCCTATCAAAACATAAATCTAGGAAAATCGTAAGATAAGTGAGAAATATTACTTAAAATACTGCAAATTATAAGGTAATTAAACCCTTAAAAGTCTATATATTTCGCACTTATCAGTATGAATCGAGCCACCTTGGTCAGTCGGTCAACAACAACCCAAATCATATTCAGACCTCCCCTTGTAGGCGGAAGCCCTACTACGAAGTCCATTGAAATGTCATGGAACTTCCACTCAGGCACTGACATTGCTGTACCATACCACCAGGCCGTCGGTGCTCAAACTTGACCTTCTGGCAAGTGAGACACCTCAATACATAATCATTAACATCCTTTTTCATGCCAGTCCACCAAAAATAACGTTTCATAACCTTATACATCTTTGAAGCTCCGGGGAGAATCGAAGTTGTAGAATAGTGGGATTCACTTAGTATGCGCTCTTTCAGCTCAGCGCTACTCCTCTGAATACACAGTCGGCCATTTAGCCTAATCAGGTCATCATCGTGGAGTCTGAAGTCGTACTTCTGACCCTCGAATGTGCCATCAATAAGCTTCTGTCTAATCTCCAACATATACTGATCCGTCATCTGAGCACTCCGTACCTCTTCAACCAAGCCAGTATGAGAGACTAGCGAATGGAGAGAGTGTGCTCGGCGACTCAATGCGTCAGCTACCACATTTGCCTTACCCTCTTTGTACTGTAGATTAATGTCGTAGTCGTTTAGAAACTCAACCCACCTTCTTTGTCTCATGTTCAACTCCTTCTGAGTGAACAAGTACTTTAAACTTTTGTGGTCAGAATAAATTGTCACACTTACCCCATACAAATAATGTCGCCATATCTTCAATGCGAAGACAATGGCACCCAGTTCTAAATCGTGGGTAGGGTAGTTCTCTTCATGCTTCTTCAGCTGTCGGGAGGCGTAAGCTACGACCTTCCCGTGTTGCATCAACACACAACCCATACCTCTGCCTGATGCGTCGCAATAGACCTCAAAACCATCTTGACCGTCTGGTATAGTCAGGACTAGTGCAGATGTTAGAGCATCCTTGAGACTCTGGAAAGAACTCTCACAGTCGACTGTCCACTCGAATGGTGCATCCTTTTTCATCAAGGAAGTCATCGGCTTCGAGACACTGGAGAAGTCCTTCACAAACCTCCTATAATAACCTGCCAGACTGAGGAAGCTTCTGATATCGGTAACTGTCTTCGGCCTAGGCCAGGTGCGCACTGCATCAATATTTGCTGGATCAACAGCGATCCCGGCCTCAGAAATCACATGACCAAGAAAGGATACTTGGTTCAACCAAAACTCACACTTTGAAAACTTAGCATATAACTGATTCTTCCTCAATGTTTGTAACACATTCCTCAGGTGGCTTTCATGCTCACCTCTCGATTTCGAGTACATAAGAATATCGTCGATGAAGACTACCACTGACTTGTCCAACTAATCTTGGAACAAGCGGTTCATTAAGTCCATGAACTTAGCTGGTGCGTTAGACAATCCAAACGGCATAATCGTAAACTCGTAATGTCCATACCTTGTTCTGAATGCTGTCTTCTCAATATCACTATCAAATAGCAATCTGATGGTATCCGGATCATAGATCTATCTTGGAGAATACTGATGCTCCCCTCAACTGATCAAATAAGTCGTCAATGTGTGGTAAAGGGTAACGGTTCTTCACCGTAACTGTATTCAGTTCTCGATAGTCAATACACAGGCGGAGACTACCGTCCTTCTTCTTCACGAAGAGGACCGGCGCTCCCCATGGTGAAACGCTAGGGCGGATAAATCCCTTGTCGAGTAGGTCTCTCAGCTGCTCCTTGAGCTCTGTCATTTCTGCTGGAGCCATACGATAGGGCGCCTTCGCAATTGGTCCGGTGCCCGGAACCAAATCAATCTCAAACTCAACTTCCCGTGCTGGCGGCATGCCCGGCAGTTCCTTAGGAAATATATCAGGAAACTCCGGCACTACCGGCACATCTGGGCTAAACTCTGGATCTCTCTCTATGTCCTGGACATAGCAGAGGTATACATCATTCCCTCGTCGTAGTTCACGATACATAGCCATGGCGGTGATGATCTGAGTCGAAGGCTCCCTGGGCCTCTGGCGCTAAGATATTGTAACCCCAGACGGACTCCGAAGAAGTAGACGATGCTCGGCACACAGGATTCTGCCCTTGTACCGCTCCAACCAGTTCATCCCGACAATCACATCAAAACCGAGTCCGTCGAACTCTATCAAGTCGATCGGAAACTCTTCACCTTTGATTCGCACAACAACATCTCGGTGGTAGCGGGTAGACCTGATCGCTCTTTCGACGGGAGAGTGACTAGGAAGTCTGGCATCTCATTACCGTCTAACCCCAGCCTCTTCGCAAAAGATAGCGAAATAAATGTGTGTGAGGCTCCGGAGTCGAACAAGATCGAAGCGTCCACACCATTGACTGGAAAGGTACCGGTGAGGATTGTGCCGCTCTTGCCGGCTTCTGCCTCATTGCAGACACTCAGTGTACCTCCCATTCCGAGTGCACAGGCTAATTCATTGGCAAACTAATAAGTATTGGGTAACAACACGGTTGATATACTTCAACAACTCCACTTTATTCATTAACAAACTCTTCTTATTATACGTTGGGTTACACTGCTACACAACTAACACATATATAACATCCTTAACATACACTGGCTTAACACATTACACAATTATACAAGGCTTTTAAAACTGTCTGAAGGTCAAATTCAAACGTCCAGGTTTCATGTGTGTGGCGTTGATCACTGCCGACGGTGCGGTATTCAGTTTGATCTTCCTTATGCCATGATATAGCATCCTTGACTGCCCACCCATAATTAACACATCTCTTGATTTCAACACTAATTTCTTTGCGAGATCAGCACACTTCTGCTCGCCGTATATAAACACTGCGGTATCACCAATGGACCAAGACACCACGGGTACTCCCTTACTTAGAGACTCGGGTGACTCGTCCTTATCTTGGTGTAAACCCAACCGTCCACCTTTCTGGTAGAAGTTCACAATACACAAATCTGCTTTAACACTTGGAATTGAATCCGTTTCAACTTGCTGAGCAATTCCCACGGCGTGGTTAACGACCGCAAGGAACTCCTCAGGTATCATCGGTACAATTGCTCCGTCTTCAGCTCGCACTTCTTGATATGTCTTGGTGTAAGGATTCCAGTCCTTACCCATGCACATCATCTTCAATTTCATTCTTGATCCACTCGGGTATTCGGGTGTGTAGAAACCTCCGGGTGTTGCTCCCAGTTCATTGCATCGTCTGATGATGTGGATTTGTGCTTCCGGTGTCAGGTATCCATTTAAGAGTATCATACCTAGTTGGATGACCTGACATTGCTCCATTGGAAAGTCGGTGATGTTGATGGTGGTTTCTTCAGGGTTTGGTGTGGGTGGGATTGGATAACATATATTGAAGGCTCCTTTAAGTTTAGATTTATCTAATTAGGTGACTTTCACATTGTACTTTAATTCTTTACTCACATGGTAATACACTTGGACTCACTAACACACACATGCATGAAATGCGGTATGCAATCACTTATTTCACTCAATATTTTAGGCGGTACCTGGTCTAGTAGAGGGCCCTGGCACCTCAGACCGGTCCACCACATGCAGGGTGCCCTTGCTAGGTCCCAACCCCTTCCCCTTCTGGGAATCAGTGTCCTCAGATCTGTGGGTGGCTGGTTAGCCGTCTTCGGGCCATCAATAGTCGCTGTGGCCTTACCCTTCCACTGCCCCTTGGGCTTGTTGACTCTGTTGTTGGGGTTCCGGTAACACTCATAGTCACGGTGACCCCACTTCTCGCAGTAACGACACTGCATGTCATTTCCTTTGCAGTCCTTACCGGGTGGTCTCTGTTACACCACTTGCAGTAGTAGTGGCGCTCCGGTCCAGAACCCGTGCTAGCTGTTATCATAGTACACAATCAATACTTACTTCATAACTTAACAACATACAATCAACTTAACACACGATTAAACAATTACCCATAGGCGGGTAAGAGCGAAGGGGTTTCGCCGCGTATGCATATGTGAGCTTCAACGGCTCCTCAGCTGTGGTGTTTGGGCTTGGCCCTTGTCACCCTGGTGCTGACTCTTCTGGGGCTGGGGATAAGGCTTCTTCTTCTTCTTTCCTCCCCCGTACCCCTGCGGACTCTGGCCCTCGCTCGTGGCCTTGCGCTTGTGCGCGTTCTCCTCGTCCCTCAGATGGACGGTAATCTCAACCTTAGCAGCGGCATGATAGCACTCCTGAATTTAGGATGTCAGTCATGCCCCGCAAAACATACTCACAAACTCACATTAATACTCACTTATGGATTACACTTATTCATATCACACTTCATTCAAATAACCTGCAAGGTAGTATACTCAGATGGCCCTATCCCATAGCGAAGACGGTGACTGAGACCGTTGTAGAAACGGTTTACCAGCACCCGGTTCGAGTATCCCAGGTCCGGTAACAGGTGGATAAGACCGGTGAATGCAGTGTAGTACTCGTTGACCGACATCTTGTCCCCCTGCCTCAGACTATCCAGCTCCAGGCGCTTAGCCTCTTGAACATGCACATGGTAATACTTGGCTCGCAGTAGAGCCGTGTACTCCCTCCAACCAAACTGAGGATCCGCCATCCGGTCCTCTCTCACAAGCTTCCACCAACTCTGTGTTGAACCGTTCAGGTAGTAAGCGGCAAGACGGACCTTGGCCCCAGCAGGCACATCCAAGGTCTCGTAGGCGGTCTCCAACTCAGAGATGTACGCCTCCAGCTTACGTGGGTCGGTCTCCCCATGAAACGACGGGGGTCTCAAATCTGCCAATGCCTTGACCCAGTTGGTCTCTCATGGCGGTGGCGGTGGTGGTTGAACTTCGGGCTGTTGCCCCCTGAATTACAGCTACAAGTTATGGGACCATTTGGGCTACGACGGCTGCTACAGCTTCGGCCATGGGTTGTGCCGTAGGGTTCTCTCCCTGGTTCCCAGTGTCTCCAATGCCGCCTCCGCGGCCTCGACCTCGTGGTCTACTGACATCTGAATTCACACGAACATCATTAGCATTGTGCTTACACACTTATCGGTTCCAACGGTTGTAACCTTTTCCGACAACAAGGTACCTCCACACTTGGTTAGTGGTTAATCTTCCATAACTGCTCACTTAGGTAACTGTAGTTAGGTTTCCTAACTCGGTATATTCCTAAGCTTGGTATTCTAGTCATCAGAGCGATACTTTGCTCTGATACCACTTTTTGTAACACCCCTACTACACACTTACTATCAACTGGAGTCGTAGCGGAAAATAAACAACTAAACAATAACTAAACGATTGGTGCTACAACGCCGTCAACCACCCACGTGGTTAACAAGGAGAATAAATACAAGTGTACCGGTCTGATGATCAGACTCCCGAGCATAGAACTAAAACCATAAATACATCATATACATTACCGAGTATTTAATTACATTCTTTCACTGTAAACTACCAATATACCGCCACAATAGTATCAACAGAATCAAAATACAATGCCACGGGAGCACAGGCGCATCCCGGGCTCAACATCCAAAATAACCAAAAAGTACATCTGCAGCCTAGAATCTAGAGCCACTCTGCTTCCTCGATCCTCATCCTGCAGTAAAAATATGGAGCCCCCGAGGGGGTCAGCAACCCTTGGCTGGTATGGTTAACGCGTAGCCATCGGCTACCGGGATACGCGCAACTAATTGTCATGATAACATGGCATTCATTTGAAAACATAACATAACATGTGGCATAGCATTATTATTGCATAGCACAACATCACATACACAGTGGATACTCTTTCCACAATCACAAACCAAGAAGGTTAAACACATAAGAAGCCTAGAGAATGGTTCACTCTCATGTTAAGCTCGTTACACACACTCATTACCGTTCTGTTATTCGAACGAGTAACTTAAGTCACAGATGGTTCGGATAGAGTGACCCGAACACACCACACAAACACATGTTCCCACTAAACCGATCATAAGTCAGAATAGGTAAGCTTTGGAGGAAGCTAGCGGGAGATCAAACGCCAAATTAAGGAGAACAATCTTAACAACATAAGAGTCGAATCTGATTCAGATATCTACTCTTAAACTTACATGCATGACCGGACAACCGGATTCCTCACTTCCCAGTTAGCACTTGTTAGAAGTTCGACAGTGGAACTTAACAACAATTCACAAGCAAGTGGTAAGTCATGTTAGACACACACAAGGGAAATGAGTCACATCATAACATCACAATAGTATAACCAACTGTAAACTCATTACATGAATTAAGTCTTTCAAGGTTGTAAACATACAGAAAAACATACAACACACAAGCCGGTGTAAACCGGTAGGCAACAGACTGCAAGAAAACCATACCTTGGTCCTTGCTTCGATTGATTTCCACCGTAGGCCACTCCTATACATGTTTAAGAATGTCGGTTAATTACTTACTTAACTCCAAGTTTACTAAGTGTTTAACATGATTATTCGACAAGTTTTAATGCCTAAACTTACCCTTGATTACTTACATTATACTCCCTAAGGTTTATTACTTAAGCCATACTTGTTTGTTTTGTTTTTTTTACAAGTTTAGGTCCAACCGAACTTACCGACCGACCTTACACAAGGTCGGTCCATTCCAGAACATATTACCGTCAAGATTTTCTACTCCACCGACCTTGTAAGTTCGGTCACATGTTCGGTCAATTCCCGAGAGTTTCTTCGCTTTGAAAATTCAGGCCCGACCGATCTTGGCAAGTCCGGTCGCAAGATCGGTCGATTCCCGAGAGTTATTCACGTACAAAAATTCAGGCATGACCGAACTTGTAAGTCCGTCCAAGTTCGGTCTATTCCAAAGACTCAATCCGTACTAAAAATCCATGCCCGACCGACCTTGCAAGTCCAGTCCCCAAGGTCGGTCCATTCCAGAAACCATTTCTCGCAGGGTAAACTGGGCTCGACCGATCTTGGCAAGTTCGGTCGCAAGATCGGTCTGCTCCAGACCTTATTTTTCATTGCCCATTTAACTCCAAACTTCACCTCATATACCCTAGTATGTCCTAACCTTATTGGGCACTTCAAACACACCTTAAGACCTCCTTAAAACTCTCTAAATCATCACTAAATCCTCCTCAAGCATTTACACAAATTCTTATAAAAGGTTTACACTTATAATGTTTTTCACTAAGTTTCTATGTGGTGTTTCATACCTATAACTCCCACTATTCCCAAATGTTTTCTCACCACTACAACATCATCTCCAAAGCATCGTTTCTTCCTAAACAACTCCTTGAACACCTTTACAAGTTTATAGCTCCCCATGCAACAAATCACTTCATCCTTATTCACCAACATTGCACAAGTCCTAAACACAATCTCACCATGACCTTGAAATGTCCCAAAACATTCTTTTGCATTCTAAATCCTCTAGAACATTGCCTAAGCCTTTTTTACATCTAAAACACCTTAATGCATGTTTCTCTCATTAGTTGAACACTTAATCATTCTAAACATTTCTTAACTTACCAAACTCATTTTAAACCCTTAGAACTTCTTGTTTATTACCTAAATTTTGACATGAACTCTCTTAGAACATTACTAAACCAAAACACAATGTTTTCACCATTAAACAACCAAGAACACTAAAATCCATCAAACTCATTCTTATACACAAACTTCACACATTTAGCACTACATCACAATATAGTGCATAATTTAAATTGCGTGGCACTTAGGCCCTTAAATAACATGGCTCTTAGGCCCTTAAGATGCATAAATCATAAGCATTGAATTTCCCACATTATATTTGCCTTTGACCTGCAAATACACTCAACAACACATATGCCTTTTACTAAGCCTTTGAGAACATTTTACTAAGTCATTCACCATTGGCTCCTTAGATCATTTTAATAAGCAACATAAGCTCATTTCTCCTAAGACTTAAACCACATTCGGTTAGCACATTTACCTCTTTTCGTCACAACTTCATTCTTGTTTCCTTGACTAAATCGGTAAGGCTTTTAGTTGCTTGTCAACTTCTAAACATTATACAAATGATAAATGAGTATACAAGCTTTATGCTTCATCTCATTGTAAACCCTAGATTATACATTGTTTTAAAAACATTAAGATAGTTGTTTTACCTTAGAACTTGAAGAGAGTTTGAAATATATCAAGAGAGGACTCCACCTAGTCCATGAAAGGTTGGAATGAAGCTAGAACAAGGCAACATAAGGACACCATTAAGAGTGATTTTCGGAAACACAAAAACATGAAGGAAACATCATTTTTCTTTGAGTTTCCTTACCTAGAAGCAAAGGAGAACAACAATATGTGAAAAGATGAGCTCAAGCTCCTCCCATGGAGATTCTTCTTGGCACCAAAATGGAGCTCTTGAGATTTTGAAAGGATAGAATTGAAGAGCTTGATGAGAGGAAGAGAATGGTGGTCTTAGAATTTGATTTGGCAAAATGAGCTAGGAGATATAAGTGGTCAAAGATGGAAAATGATGGTGGTGTTGGTGTTGGTGTTGCTGTAGCAAACTGTGAATGAGAGCAAGAGATAGATAGAAGAGAGGTTGAAGACGTGTGAAATGAGAGAAATGAGAAAATGAAGATTGGTTTGCTTTTTAGAAGATATTTATACCTTAAAGTAAATAGTAACCATTAGTCATCACTTATTACTTAATAAACTTACATGTGTGGTGACTCATTACTACAAAAAACGGCCCCTCAATGTTACTAAGGGCATTTTAGTCTTTGATGGCCAATTTAAATACTTATACAAACATATGTTACAAACTAGCTTATTTTAGTTACTATTCACTAAAACAAGGAACATAGATGTGAAATTTTTGATTTCCCATTGATATAGACTTCCAAATGTGTTACTATATAGTACACATGTTATTTAAGAGTAATGATGGACATTTAGCCATTCAAAACTCATTTACAAGGCAATTTTTCAAAAATGTGCTTTAAGGCTCCTTAAAGCACATTTTGTGTTTTAACTCGTTTTCAAGCTTGGTTTTCTTTGGTAAATGGTTTTATGTTCATTAGTATATAAATAAGGTCTTGGTAAGCTCATTTGGTCTTACCCAAGCTTATCCCAAGCTTAGAACACATTTTAGCCCTAATTGACTTTAAGGCACTTATTTGTGTTTCTATGGTTTAAATTGTTTACTAATGTTTATAAGACTCTTTTTAGTCTTAATATACCATATTCAAATGTTTAAACAACATACCAAGGTTTGGGGTATTTCAGAACACGAAGTGAGGACGTGAGGTTTCACCTCTTATGTGATTTCTTGAATTACGTACTAATCTGCAGAAGATGCATAGAAAGGTGGTGAGATATCATGGTGTTAAGCAAGCTACTTGGGTGGTGCAGTCCAAGACTTATTTTGGGGTGTTATTTAGTTACGAGGCTGTAACTTTTGTTTTAAGGGGGGGTGAAGCGGTACATAACTTATTACTATCTTTTGTACTTAATTTCTCAATTATGGTTGGTAGCAGTAAGTAATGGTAATTTATGTTTATATCTTGGTATGTTCTTGTTTATGCTTCATTAAATTATGGTTATGTCTTGGTATGTGGTCGGAATGTTCGGTACTTTGAAGGTACTCTGGAATGGTAAGTTTGAATTATAATGGTTACTTACTAGAATGGTGTAATACGGGAATAATTGGGTAATTGTGTGTTGTGGATGCTTTGTGAATATGGTGAACCTGGTGGAAGATAGAACTTGGTCTTGGCCGGATCAAGGAAAACTCGACACAAGATGGGGTGGAAACGTAATTCTACTTTGGCACTGGCCATGTCAAAGTTGGATGATCCTTGAAGCATCCAAAAACATGGAAAAAAAAATTAATTATATTGCTTTGTGTTGTCTTTTGGAATGATATGTTTGTATTATGATGTATGGTTGTCGATAAAATTATGGACATATAACTCTTGGTAATGGAATGGTGTATTTATGAACACTTGGATTACTGACCTTAGTCGTCAAATAAAATTCAAACTTGGAAATGGGAATGGTACAGGACAAGAATCCTAATGTGTGACTTATGACCCTAGCAGATCATTATCCTTATAGGGGAGGTGTAAGCTTCGGGGACGAATCTTTCTTTTAAGAGGGAGGTAATGAAATACCCCAAAAATCTATTTAAGTTTGAATGCCTTAAAACATTATTTTGGTCACTTTTAAGGGTAATTCGGGAATAGAGACTTTATGGAGCATTTTTAAGGGATGATGAAATACCCCAAACTTGATATGTGGTTTAAATATTAATATGGTATGTAAAGGCTAAAAAGTGCCTTAGAAACATCGGTGAACAATTTAAACCATAGTAAAATGCAATAAAGCACTAAGATACAGTTTGAGCAAAAACATGCTCTAAGCTTGGAGTGAACTTGGTTAGGACCCAATGAGCCTACCAAGACTTAATAATATTCAATTATGATTTAATAAGGCTAATTAAGTCCTTAGGAAACTTTGGTAGACAGTTAAACCAAACAAAACACAAGAAAATACCTTAAAGTCAATAAGAGCAAAAATGTGCTCTAAGCTTGGGATAAATTTGTATAAGACCTAATGGTCATAACTATACCTTATAAATATGTTAATGAACATATTAAATCAATTACCAAAGAAAACCAAGCTTGAAAACAAGTTAAAACATAAAATGTGCTTTAAGGAGTCTTAAAGCACATTTCTGAAAAATTGTCTTGTAAATGAGTTTTGAGTGGCTAAATGTTCATCATTACTCTTTAATCAACATGTGTACTACTTAGTATCACATTAGGAAGTCTAGATCAATGGGAAATCAAAAATTTCACAAATATGTGCCTTAATATGTGAATAGTGCTCAAATAGTGCTAGTTTTGACTTAAGTCAACTTTGATTAGTTAAATGGTCAACAAAGACCATAAATATCTTTTAGAATGAAGGAGGCACGGTTTTTAGAGTGTGAGTCACCATACCAAGCCAGCCAACTAAAGAAAAGAAAAAGAAATAAAGTAAAGTTACTATTTACCTTTATAAGTCAAAATATCTTAACAAAGCATACCTCTCACCCCCTTTCTTCATTTCCTCTTGTTCCCACCGTGTTCTTCCTCCATTCTCCCAACCAATCTCGTTCTTGCTACAGCACATCTCTTCTCCAACTTCAATTGCTCACCAAATGTTCAATATTGCTCCAAATCAAAAACTAAGCACATATTTGTCTTAGTTGAGTCAAGGCCTTTCGTCCTCTCTTTTCAAAATTTCAAAAGCTCATGTTTGATGCCATGAAGAAACTCCATTGAAGGGGGAAAGTTCTGTTTGAAGAGCTCTTTTGCTTCTTCTCTCATTCAAGGTAAGAAAAATCAAAGAAATCCAGGTTTCCTTCATTTTTGTGTATAGCCGAAAATTCACCCCTTAATGGTGCCTTGTCTTGCTCTCTTCATAGCTTAATTCAAACTTCAAAGGACTAGGAGGAGTCCTATCTTGCTACTTAACCAAGCTCTCTTTCGAATTCCAAAGGTAATCATCATTTTGGTATTTCAAGACACTTATGTAAACCTAGGGTTTAATTATGAGTTTGAGTATTAAACTTAATGCTCATTACCTTTATATGTGTGTTGGTTAGAAGGTTGACAAGTGATAAAAGTTCCTTGCCGATTTTCAACCAAGAAAGAACAAGAGAAAACAAGTGAGAAAGCTTTAAAAACAAAGAGGTAAATGATCTCTCTTAATGTAGTTTTATGTACTAGGAAATTGAGCTATATTTGCTTAATAATTAACCTAAAGAGCCAATGGGAAATGAGATAGAAAACTATCCACGAGGTGGACTAAAAGGACATGGGAGCATTGTTGTATGTAATTGCAGGTCAAAGGCATTATTTATGGGAATTCAGTGTTTAAGTTTAATGCAATTTAAGGGCCTAAGAGCCATGTTATTTAAGGGCCTAAGTGCCAAGCAATTTAAGTTTATGCACTATATTGTGATGTAGTGTAGTTTAAAGGTTTAGTTGTGTGTAAAGAACATCTCTTGTGAAGGTGAATGTGTTTGATGGTTAAAGGATGAAAAACCATATGTTTGTGTATAAGAATGTGTATTAAGATTGAATGTTCTTGATTGTCTAAAGGTGAAAACAATGTGTTTTGGTGTAAGTTGATACAAGGGAAGCTATGGCGAAATTTAGTTGATAAACAAAGAGTTTATGTGTTGTAATGAGATTTTATGACCTAGAAGGTACTAGGAATTTTTAAGTGTTAAGATGGTGAAAGAAGTGAATTAAGGTGTTCTTAGGTGTTAAGATGCCTTAGGCATAGTCTTGGAGATTTAGGGAACTAATGGATGATTTCTTGATACACCAAGGTGATGGTGGAGGTGTCGTAAAGTCTTGTGCAAAGTTTGGTGAACAATGAAAGTGTAACGCCTTGTGAAGGTTTAATTATGAACTTGTGGGAAGACTTGAGGAGTGTGTGTAAAGGGGATGAGTGTAGTGCAAATGATGTTTAAAAGGGTGGTTATAAGGTAGTGAGGGAGTACTTTGGTTAGGTGAAGTTTTAGGCAAGAATACAAGTTACAAGTGTAAGAAAAAAATGTTCTAAGTGTTAAGGACTTAGTAAAGTTGAGTAAAGTTTACGGAATTTTTGGGATGTTTCGAGAGGGTTTAAGTGTGCCCAAAAGATGTTAAAACATGTGAGAGAACATGTGTAAAGCATAGGAAAAAATTGGGATGAATTTGGAGTTTAGAAAGAGGAGAAAAGCACATTAGAAAATGGGTTCTGCAGTGGACCGCCCCCCGGACCGCCCCTGTGGGGAGGTCCAGTGCAGAGAAGTGAAAAAAAAATATACGTGTAGCATCTGTTGTGGACCGCCCCTGGGACCGCCCAGAGGGGCGGTCCAGACCAGAAATGAAGAAAAAAATTTGTTTAAGGCTCCTAATGATGGGGGATTGAATGGTAATGGTTTTAGATGATGTTTAGGCCTTGTTTGGTGACATGTAAAGGCCTTAAGAGGTGTAAACAAGTATGAGGTGTAATGAGAAGTGATTAACTTATATGATTAAGTTTAAATTACAATGACTTAGTGGTCCAACATTAGGGAGTGATGATGGTTAGAAAGATAAGCATTATACTTTAAACAATCATATTACATCGATGTTAATAAAAGTACATGTAATGTTATCAGTTGTTCGAGAATTGCGAGGAACATAAGTGGATGTGGTAAAGTGGACTCCGGTGACAGGTATGGTTTTCTTGCAACCTGTGTCCTACCGGATTACACCGGCTTGTATGCAATGTGTTTTTCTGTGTGTTTGCCACGTTATAAGATAAATCATGAAACGAGTTTACAGTCGTTAATGTTATTGTATGTTTACGTGCCGATACAGGAACCTCGAATGCGCTTGAAGGGCTAGTTCACCACTATTAGGTAAACGTAAGAGAACGGTATCCGGTGATAACGTCCGACCTAAGGAACGTTCTAACCACGGCTATGTGTGAGTTAGTTATGTGATGTTTGTGTGTGATGTTTGTGGGTGAATGTGTTACTCTCCCTTCCCTTGTGTGTGTCTAACAAGACTTAACCCAATGTTGTGATTGTTTAACTAAGTTCAATGATGAACTTCTGACAAGTGCTAACGGGGGGAATGAGGAGTCCGGTCTGTTCCGGCCACGCGTGTGAGTATGGGGGTCGTTGTCATATCAGGTTCGATCTTCTCCGTATGTTATGGTTGTTTTCCAATTTGGTTCCCAACCTTCCCTTTAGCTTAACCAAGGCTATTACTGACTCACGTCGGGCCACAGGGCATACTATGTTATGTTTGTTAGGTGTGCTTGGATCACTATATCCGAGACACCTTGTGTTAAGTATCCGCTCATTTAACGACATGGTAACGAGTTATGTAACGAGCTTATCATGAGACTGGCAACATTCTCTAGGCTCACCAGTGTATTAACAATGTTTGGGTCGGTTCCTAAGAGAACCATTCCCGTTATGTTATGTGATGTTGTTGTAATGCAATTTCTATTGCGATGTTATTATGTGCACGTTGAAACGTGAAAGTGTTTTATGTGTTGTTATGGGATGCATGTTATATGTTGTAAAAGTGGAGTATGTGGATCATGGATATGAATCCCAGTTTGTGATAAGAGACGTTTAAGGATAACCCGAATAACGGGTAAGTGTCGTCTATTAAGGAAGTAGCTCCATTAGAGGAGAAACACTCTAGGGATAATGAATACCATGAGTGACTTATCAAATAAGGATGTATATCCGTTTATTGAGCCCATTAAGGCGAAATGTGTGTGTTGTGTGTTTACAGTAGCGTGCATGATTTAAATATAATCACCGCATGCTAAGATGACAATTAGTTGTGCGTGGCCCGGTAGCATGTGGGCTGTGGATTACCATACCAGCAAAGGTGCTGGCCCTTGGGGGCCACCCTTTCTCTTCTTTTCTTATTTCAGGTACGAAGTGCTGGAAGCCGTTTGAGAGTAGGACGGGTAGTCGTTGTACATGGTGTGAGCCTCGATTTTTAAACCCTATCCTATGTGGATTAACTTGATTGGGATCTAAACGGGTTTAGGTCCACTTATACCTAAGATTAATACTATGTCATATACAATAATTATTAAAACCTAAGCTAGCTCACTGGAACCTATTACGAGTCGCCACCTAATTTTAACCTAGATCATTAGGAAAGGAGAGTTCGGTTCGGGGGCTTGATATTCGACTTAATTAGGGTTCAATTACTTTCATTACCCTTCCTAGGTCTTTTCCTCTACTTGGTTAATTACGGCTTATTACGAGTCGTTTTAACCTAAGTGCGCGAGCTTCTGTTTTTTTTTTGTGTTTTTAGCATTTTTTGACAGAAAATTAAAGTGGAAATTAAAATTACCTAAACTAGGGTTTCGGAGGCAGAATTAGGTCAAGTTTTGTTTTCGTCCGTGGCTACGGACCTAATGTCCGAACCTACGGGCCCTAGTTAACTTAATTACACAGTAAAGTCAAATTTAAACATAAACGAGATTTTGAAAAGTCCGGGGCCACGGACAGGACGTCCGTGGGCCCGGACATGTTTTATAAACCCTAAATTTTGAAAATAAAATATCCCGCCACCGTCCGGGGGCGTCCGGCTTTCGGACATGGCGTCCGGGACCCCGGACATAGCGTCCGTGGGTGCGAACCTCCCTCGGACAGCGGCGTTTGGGTGGCTCCCGGCGGTGTTTCTGGCTCAAATTTTATGGGTAGGTAGCCTGAAAGATTCTAAACATGTTAGTGATTGAAAGTTTACAATTTGAATTCGAATTAAAACACGAAACTTAGCAAACAAGTTATTGAGCAGAAGCGAAAACAAACGCTAATTCAGACGATAAAAAGTCAATTCGACTCCAAATTTAACACAGAGTAGTTAAAGTTGAACAAAGTCAGAAAACATGACTTCAACCTGTTTTACCTTCAGATTTGATGAGACTCTTCACAACGGGGATCTTTTGGTGCCTCGTTGATGCCGATTTTTGATTGACTTCGAATTGTGCTTCTGAATCCTTCTTCTTTATGCTGTTAAGGACGTTTTCTCTTCTTTTTTTTGGTGGTTTTATGTGTTTTTGGTGCTTGGAAGTTCAATAGGAGAAGAAAGGATGAGTTTTTTGTGATTTCGGGGTGATTCTGCAGTGTTTCGGTATTGATTTGAGGCTGGAAGTGTTAAAACGTGGGGAGAAAGTTTGTGCTGTTTTTCTGACTTTAGAAGTGTTCTCCTCTGCCCTAGTTCGTTCTTGGGGGTCCTTTTATAGAAAGAGCATGGTCAAATTGATAGAGCAAGATCTTTATCTAAAAGACTGATTTTGTGCTCTAAGGGAATCTGATTTTTTAGAATATGTTGCAAGCAGATAAAATTATGAAAATTTAACTGAAGGTAAAGAATGATTTTTAGGAATTTTGAGAGTTGGAATCGGATTATTTTGATAAATACGATTAGATAAAAATCGCACAATATGGAATCCCCATAATTCATAACTAATTATTGGAAAGTCGAATAACGAAATTCCAACGGAATTAGTCTCTAAAATCATCCTCTATCTTGTGTTAAAATTGCATGACATTTTGTTTTGATTTCGGTATTTTCCGGAGAGAGAGAAAATTGCAAAAATGATTGAATTTCTCTTTTAAATTTTGGGATAAGGTTCCCAATAAAATAATTTCAGGTTTATGACTGTATGTAGTCATGGTAACCATGTGACAATTTTATTTCAATTTTGGAAACCTTTTAATTTCTATTTTGAGGCTATTTCATGTGTTAATTATTAAAGAAATTAGCTTATAATATGAATAAAAGCTAAATTTCCAGAATAAATTTCAGAAAATCATGAAATACCTTTCATAATGACTATGATATTTAGAAGTGTTTGGAGATAATGAACAAGTCATATGAAAATAGAAAAACCCCGATAATGTCCTTTGAAATCCTGCATTGGTGCATTTTTGACCATTTTGCCCTTTGTAACACGTATGCCTTAGAGACCACTCCAGGGGGGGGGGGGTTGAAATTTTGGGTATAACAGATTGCCCCCCGTCAACTAGGCTTTGTAATGAAAATGAAAAGACTAGTTGATGCCTGAGTGATACCCCAAATTTTGGATCTTAAAAGGCCCTATATGCAGATTGCGTCGAGCTATTCTAAGGCGCCGACTACCTATGAGTGAGAATGAGAAGATGTCGAGCTATTCTAAGGCGCCGACTACCTATGAGTGAGAATGAGAAGATGTCAAGCGATTCTAAGGCGTTGACTACCTAGACGATGAAAATGATGTCAAGCTATTCTAAGGCGTTGACTACCTATAATGAGTGAAATGTGCTTAATGTGATGATGAATTGTATGACCTAGGTGCATCTAGGGACCGCAACCTATTCCGAAGTGTGTGTAAAAGGTTAAGGACTGAGAGTGCCAAACGTGGCAGGTGCTAAGGAAGTGGGTAAGACTTATGACAAGCTTGAGGGTGAGTTCTTCTACTCAGGTGAGAATTTGTATCTGTGAAGAATCTGCATCTTCGTGGTGAGAATCTGTATCTGAATCTACGGGTGAGAATCTGTATCCCTGAAGAGTCTGTATCTATGGATGAGAATCTGTATCTCTGAAGAATCTATATCTTCGTGGTGAGAATCTGTATCTCTGAAGAATCTGTATCTCCGGGGCGAGAATCTGTATCTCTGAAGAATCTGTATCTTCGGGGTGAGAATCTGTATCTCTGAAGAATCTGTATCTCCGGGGCGAGAATCTGTATCTCTGAAGAATCTGTATCTTCGGGTGAGAATCTGTATCTCTGAAGAATCTATATCTTCGGGTGAGAATCTGTATCTCTGAAGAATCTGTATCTCGGGCGAGAATCTGTATCTCTGAAGAATCTGTATCTTCGGGGTGAGAATCTGTATCTCTGATCGGGTGAGAATCTGTATCTCTGAAGAATCTGTATCTTTGGGGCGAGAATCTGTATCTCTGAAGAATCTGTACCTTCGGCTGAGAATCTGTATCTCTGGTTTATGATAAGGAGTTTCGTACGGACGGATGCAAGGTAAACTTTATGCAAACGATCATGATGAAAGTTGATTATGAAAGTGCCAAACGTGACAAAGATGATGTGCATGTCAAAATACAATCAAAGTGTATGTAGGAAACTTGTCCAAAACAAGAAATCGTTGGAAAATGTGCCAAACATGGCAATGTTAAGGATCAAAAATTGTCCAAAGCAAGACATTGCTAGAAAGTGTGCCAAATGTGGCCATGATGAGGTTTATGAAACCGAAGTGGTTAGAGGAAAGTTGTTCAAGACAAGAAATTGTTGAAAGAGGTGCCAAACGTGGCGGTGTTTGAAGAAAATTCTGTTTAGTGAAAAGGAAAGTGAATTATCATTTCCTAACTATAGACTTCGGACTTGAAATTTATCTCCTACGAGATGAACATGCCGCCGGTGGGGTATGGTGTATGATGTGAAGGTAAGGGCTTACGTGGGCCTGTGGTGTTTGATGTGCAGGTAAGGGCTTATGTGGGCCTGTGTAGTGGAGGTGTGGAGGTAAGGGCTTATGTGGACCTGAGGTGCTTGATGTGGTGGTAAGGGCTTGTGTGTGCCTGTGGTGGGATGATGGTGGTGATGTTTGAGCTTTGGGTTCCAATTGGTGTTGTCATAGCAATTGTTGGAGCCAACAATTGCCCCCAGTATTTTTCCCTTAAGACAATCTGAGCTAGAGTTCATGGCGATCGATCGGAACGATCGATTGCCCCCAGTATTTTCTTTGGCCAAACGTGCGAACAAGTCTCGCCCTCACATGGTCAAGGATTATGTTTTGATGTGGTGCTTCTTAACCTACACTCGACGTGTTTGGTGTTTGCACTCGTTTCTCACTTACGGTCATAACTTCTCAACCATTGAATTTGACATTTGTTAGATTTACGTGTTCAACCTGTTACTTTCACTCGATTGGATACACAACTACTAAGTCGGAAGTCTTTTGAGCTTATAACGTGGCCATGGGGTGTGATGACAATAGGATAATGGCGGAATGTTTAGGATATGTGGAGCTTTAAGGGTGACCAAAGCTGCAACTTGCACCGCCTCTCGGACTTATCTTCTTTGCCTTGAAGTCGTTTGGCTGCTTCATGATGGCTTCGCTTATGAACTTGGGGCTTGGAACTTTTGGATTGTTCCTTGCATCTTCTTTCTTTTTTCCGATTTTGGATTTCTTCGAGGCTTTTCAGGTTCGCCTTTCTTTGAATTTCCTTTCCTTCGGGGTTCTTGTGTTTCCCGGCTTTGAACTTTGAGAGCTATTTTTGATATTAGCTCATTTGGATCCTGTGTCACTTTGGGACCATTTGCGGATCGTTTCGTCATGCTGGTAGCGGTTTTGCTTCTTTGGACTTGTGAAGTTGTTGCTCAAAAGACGGGCTCCTTGCTTCCTTTGGTCACCGGGTCGGTTATTCATCATTGGTTGGCTTGTTTGTGGAGCTTGTAGTGTTATAAAAGGGGTCATACATGAAAAGCCAGCGGGGGTGCCTAGGGTGTAATGTCAGGGTTCACAAGCTTTTTGGTGTGTGGTGTTGTACCTAGGTGCTTCGTCATCCCTAATAGTTGTGTATCCGTTCTTTGTTACTTTTTACAGGTTTAAACGTAAATTTACAAATTATCTCCTTCGGTCGGAGTTATGCCGTTTACCTCACCTTTGAATGTGGTCTCACCAGAGTCGTGTAAAAATGACATGCTCGATCACTCATGGTTTTTCCACTCAAGACACTCTCGCGAGATTTTCACTCAGAAACTCGTTCGCACAATTAAACAAAAGAAATAATCGTGGTTGGTCTTTAAACTCAGATTGCCCCCAGTATTAGTCCAGGGTTTATGACAACAATTTGTATGTGGTTTGTTTGGATGCTTAGGGGTGGACTGTGGCATTTGGTTGGACATGTTCATCCTTTTGGAAACAAAAAGACAAATCATTTTATTCAATTGCCAGAAGATGAACATTAGTTTTGAAAGATGATTTGGTTGAAGGTGCAAAATGAACAAACATTTTTTCATTTTCTTGAGATTGTAAATCGGAAAGACAAGAGACTGAAATTCGAACATCTAAGCCTCATTAAAATGGAAATATCATAAACCCCCTACAAAAAAAAAAAAAAATTAAGAAAGCAAAATGCAACTAGACACTAGCCTACTCGACAAACTGGAGTCCTTGCTCGATAAGGTCCTCAATCTTGTGCTTCAATGCTCTGCAGTCGTCAGTACTATGTCCTGGTAGTTGATGAAACTGGCAGAACTGATGGAGATGTTCCCCGGCTTGGGTGATCCCAGGGCTAGGTGTGAGAGGTTGTAGTAGGTCTAGCTCTTGTAGCTTCACGAGTGCTTGACTGAGAGGCCGGCCAATGTCGGTAAACTGTCTCGGTGCAGAGAACCTCTTGGATCGGGGTGAGGCCTTGATGTTCTGCTTTACAGCACTAGGTTTTTGTATGGTGCTCACTTGGTATGAAACTTGAGCTGCTTTGGCCGGTCCTGACTTAAAGGTCTCGATACTCACACCCTGGGCTTTGGGTTGTTCCAGCTTCAGCTCGCCTTTGTGAATCTTTTCTTCCATGATTCTTACCTGTCCCATCAGCATGTCGAAATTAGGGAAGTATGTGCAACTCAGCTCGTTATTGTATTGTCTCTGCATATTGTCCACAATCATTCGAATCTGTTCTTGCTCATCCATTTTTGTAGGCATAGCAGCGGCCTTCATCCTCCACCGTTTGATGAAGTCGGACATTGATTCACTGTCTCTCTGCCGAGTGCTGGCAAGGTCGGACCTGGTGACTTCGAGATTCTTAGCATACTCGAAATGGTGCAAGAAAGCCTCACAAACCTCCTCGTAGGTTTTAGTGTTCATCCTCTGAGTCAAATACCAACGTTGAGGTGTTTCATCGAGGTAACGGGCAAAGACCTTGGCCTTTTGCATGTCATTTAACCTGAGGATGGACATCTCCCTATCGAACATCGCCAGATGGACCTGCGGGTCTGAGGAACCCTTGTATAGAGCAAGTGTGGGCAACTTCAACTTTGGGGGGAGATCAACCTCGGGGTACGATGCCATAGAGGAGTAATCAAAACCAGCCGGCTTGCTAGCCTTTTCCATGCGCTCGATCCTTTTCAGAACCTTCTCGAGTTCTACAGTTAGCTGGTGATCTGGGGCGGCTTCCCCTACGAATCCTCGCGCACCCTGGGCCCCAATGGAGTTAGCTTCGACGTGGTCATGCTCATTCCCAGAGTCAGCAATCTTTCCTGAAATATTTTCCTGATGACCAACCTCAAGGGAATTGATTTTGCTTTTCAGCTCTTCGATGATGGTGACATACTTAGCCTCCATG
>CM041781.1:150381290-150412850 GCA_023374045.1 Limonium bicolor | reverse complement strand
AGGTGGAAAGGCTTGTTCTTGAACCATTCCAAGTACTTCATAAACCCTTGCAAGGTAATATAAATCCTAAACCCTAGAATGTGTAGTAGAACTTAAATGATGTCTAAGTTTAGTTTTAGTATTGAAGGTGTATTTATGTATGGGTGATTATGTTAGATTTGTAGAGTTTGCAAAACCGAAAGAGAGAAGAAGGAAGAAGAGAAAGAAACCTAGAAGGAAAAACAAGGTAAGGAATGCTCACCTTTGTGTAGTCTTGTATTTGTGTATGTAACAGATTCTCTAGAATGAAAATTGGTATTATAAAATAGTAATGTATTAGTAGTATAATGGGTAAGAGAAACTAAGCATTTTGAAACCTTTGAAACATTGTAAAAACTGTTATAAAACAGATTGGGAATTGAGTGTTGAGTGCAGGGAATCTTAGTGTTGTTTGGTGTTGATATTTGTATATGGGAGCTTGTATTTTTGGTTATTGTAACAGGTGAAACAAGTTTGAAATGTGAACTAGAATGTGGTGAGTGTATAAAATACAAGGGAGACTATGGCAAAATTTGCCTAGGATTAGAACACTTAGAGAATTAAAACTAGGTGGCTAATGTGAGTTGTAACAGATTTTCATTTGGATAGTTAGAGGGTAAGTTGAGAGAGCTAGATAATGGATTCTAGATATAGTAAGAGTGTTACAAATGACATTAAGAGAGGGAGATGTAGAGGAGAAGTGTAAGTGTTAAAATCTGTAGCATAAGGTAACTAGAGAAGAAACTAGTTGAGTGTTGAGTGAAACTTGGGAAAATTAGATGAGTGGATGAGTATAAAATTGGGTAAGGAATTAATAAATGAACTAAGGTGTATTAGGAGGTTTAAATGGTGTTAAAACATGTAGGATTAGGTGTAGGGACAATGGGGAAGTATTGGGTTAAAGAGAGGACTGAAAACAGAATTTAAAATGCAAATACTGGGCCGGACCGAACTTGCGACCGGACTTGCAAGTTCGGTCGAGCCCAGACTTACAAACGGGTGAGCTACTGGAATCGACCGGACTTGCGACCGGACATGCAAGTTCGGTCGGACCAGAAATTTTCCCCGTCTGTAACCTACTGGAATCGACCGAACTTGCGACCGGACTTGCAAGTTCGGTCGGCCAGAAAAATTTCCATCCTGTAACCTACTGGAATCGACCGGACTTGCGACCGGACATGCAAGTTCGGTCGGCCCAGAAAATTTCCCGAGGATAGCTACTGGAATCGACCGAACTTGCGACCGGACTTGCAAGTTCGGTCGGCCAGAAGAATTTCCGCAACCTGAGCTACTGGAAGCGACCGAACTTGCGACCGGACTTGCAAGTTCGGTCGGGCCAGGAATTTTCGGTACTGGTAGCTACTGGAATGGACCGGACTTGCAAGGTCGGTCGCAAGTCCGGTCCTGACAAAAAAAAAAAAAAAAAAATTATTTTAATTTAAATAATAATTGTATATATATGTATATGTATACCCATACATATATGTATATGTATATGTGTGTAAGCATGCAAACCTTAAGTAAGAAGATGGAAACTTAAGTAAAGGGAAAATAAGTAAGTAAAGTATAAGTGTAAGAAATGTAAGGACATAGTAAGTAGGAGTTAAGTTAATGATAGGTAAATTAATCATTTAATTGTATGTATATAATAGGACTTGGGTTGTGACATCGAAGGACGTTTGGAATTACGTACGACGGTGAACGGTATGAATTCCTCATGCCCCGAATGCTATCATGGCTACTCTGATTTGTGTGTTGTGTGCTAATTGATCACCAATAAAGATAAATGCACGAATCGGAGCTAATATGCTTACTTGTGATTATGTAGTGTTGTATGATGTTGTATACTCTCTTTAATTCTTAGTTTGTATACTTCATGAAATGTACGGATGATATGAATGTATGTATGTATGTTGTATTGTACCGTGACCGTTATTCATTGTGTTTGGACTTCTAACTTGTTCCTAACAATCTAACCATCCTAACTTAAATTGGTAATTAAATTGGAATGAGTAGAAGTCCGATATAGTTTCGGCCACGCGTGAGGATGCGGAGTCACGAGAGGTTGGCTCCAATTCCTGACTCTTAAACTGGTCCGCGGCCCAAATCCCTTAAGTGGGTAGCATCCCGGATTAGTGAGTCAAGTAAATCCCGGATGTGGGACGGAGTAGTCCCCAAGGCCGGAGGTCCCGACGACTTGACTTGAGTATAAGTGTAATAAAATGAGTAAGTAAAGTAAAAAGGAAGTAAGTAATTGTAAGTAAGAAGAAGTAAGTAATGAGTAAAAGAGTAATATGCATTCCGATTAACCCGGATGCACAATTTGGCTAACCTTGTGAAGGTAAGTACTGTGAACTCTATTGTATTGTTGCCTTGAAGTGAATGATGTATTGTAATGTATGTATGATGGTATGTGAAGCATGTATGTATGAGTAATGAACAAGCATGTTTAGCGGTCGCCAATTAGTCGGCGTACCCTTGCTAGCAATCGGTATATGCGGAGTTTATGCGCAGCAATTTGCTGAGCCCCTTGGGGCACCATTTTTAATATAAATGCAGGTGCAAGAGAAGGGTGAAGCGGATGAAGACTCAGTTTAATTTCTTGTCTTCTTTTTGTATGTAAACAATGAATTTGAGATCGGTGTACTGAGTAGTACATGGCTTAGATTTTTGAATAGCCGGTGTACCATGGGGTACACCTTTTTGGGATATTGTGAAGGGATTGATGGGTATAGATGAGTAGTTGGTAGATACTCATTCTTTTGGGAAACTTGGAAGGTTGTAATGAATGCACTTCGAATACTCGGTAATCCTTTGGTAGTGAATGTATTTGTAATTGGTAAGTTTGTTTTAGTAGCTCGGTATCTATGGGCCATCAGACCGTCACTGTAAGTATTGGTAGCCTTGCTAGCTGTATGGGCGGTTAGCGGCATTGTTTCCCCCGCCGTAGTAAGTAGTAATATTCCGCTGCGAACTCGTTGAATTAACAGGACGATTAGACGGTAAGCATAGGATTAACGGTTGGGGTGTTACAACTACCTCTTTTAGGACTGGGTTAAGACGTCGCTGAGGCTGAGCCAATGGTCGGTAGTTATCTTCCATATAGATTCGGTGAGAACACAACTGAGGGCTGATTCCTTTAATATCTGCTATCGACCAACCAATAGCTGATGTATGATTGCGCAATACCTCCAGTAGTTGCTTCTCTTGAGTTCCTGTCAAGTCAGAAGAGATTATAACAGGTAATTCCGATGGTTCATTAAGAAAAGAATATTTCAAATGAGAGGGAAGAGGTTTCATCTCCACTGTAGGAGGTTTTTCAATAGATGGTCTTGGCCGGTCAGCACTTCGCTCAACTTTCTCAAATTGCTGCTGGTACTTGTGGAAGTGTGGCCGCCTTTTGTTTAACTCCTCAGCCATGAGGGCCATATCTGGATCCTCATCATCAGCTTCACAAGATACCATAAGACATCTTTCTAGGATTTCCTCTTCTTCTCTGCTTAAAATAGTTTCCTGCACTAAAGAGTCAATAATATCTATAGCAAAGCAGGATTGAACAGTGGCAGGACGCTTCATGTTGCGTGTCATGTCGAAAACAACCTGCTCATCATGAAATCTTAGAATAATCTTCCCTCCTTCCACATCAATGAGAGTGCGGGCAGTTCTCATAAACGGTCTGCCCAAAATTAGTGGTACATCTGTATCTTCCTCCATATCAATGATGATAAAATCAGCAGGGAAGATAAATTTATCAATAGAAACTACCAGGTCCTCAACTTTTCCTTTAGGATAAATTATGGAACGGTCTGCTAGTTGTAACTGAACAGATGTGGGAGCACATTGACCTACACCTAATTTCTTGAAAATAGATAAAGGCATCAAATTAATACTTGCTCCTAAATCACATAAACCGTTACCGCAATCAACCTTCTCGATAGCGCATGGAATGATGGGAAGACCCGGATCTCCTAACTTGGGTGGCAGTTTCTTCAGGAGAACTGCAGATACTCTTTCTGTCAACTTGACTGTGTCAGACTCTAGCAAAGAACGCCTGTTAGACAAAATATCCTTCATAAATTTAGCATACATAGGCATTTGAGACAAAGCATCAGAAAAAGGGATAAATAGTTAATTTCTTAAAGATATTAAGAAATTTCCCATATTGCTCGTCCATGTTCTTTTTCTTTAGTCTGTTAGGGAATGGAATAGGAGGATTATAAGAGAGTTGAGAAGGTTTAATAGTGAGAGATTCAGGAGACTCCTTCTCCTTGGGATTTGTTGTTTCCTCCACTTCAGGTTGAGATTCAGCTGGCTTATTAAAATCTTCTTCAACTTCTGGAACATCAGAAACTAGTTCCTTGCCGCTTCTCAGAGTTACTGCTTTTGCATGCGCCCTTGGGTTAGGGTCAGGCTGACTGGGAAGTGACCCCGTCGGTCGCTGTGCCAGCTGTTGTGAAATTTGACTCATTTGCCTCTCTAGGCTCAGGTTGATAGAAGCTTGATCAGCGTTTTTAGCGGCTTGTTCAGAAAGTTTAGCTTCTATTTCGGCAATCCTGGAGTTTGTAGTTTGGCCTTGTTTGAGGATTTCTGCCAGCATATTCTCAATTTTACCACTGCCTCCTTGAGAATTTTGGGATTGCTCCTGCTGTCTAAAGTAAGGTGGTCTATTTTGATTGAACCCAAAATTACCTAAAGACTGATCATTACCCCTCCATGGAGGTTGTTGATTGTTCCTCCAATTATTCTGATTGAAATTGTTAGGATAGGGGTTACCTGGTCTGTTGTTGATCGATTTTAGCTCTTCGGGGTTACCTGCAAAGCTAGGACCTTCACAGTTGAACGTTTCGTGGGCTCCTCCACAATTCTCACAGCAAGGATTCAGGAAAGGCGAAGAAGTAGCTGCCTTCGCGGTTTGCTGTTGCGTCTGGTTTACAGCTAACTTTTCCACAACTTTAGTAAGAGCTGTTAGTTGAGCGGATAAATGATCCTGTGGGGGAATATTATACATACCTGCTTTTGTCTCACCTCTCCCCTTGTTCTTGCACCACTGTCTGGTACTAGCGGTCATGGTGTCCAAAAGCTCCATCGCTTCATCCCCAGTTCTTGCCATAAAGTTTCCTCCAGATGAGGAACTTAGTACCATTTGTTTGAATCATTTAATCCCTTAAAGAATGACAGTACTAGTTCTTCGCTACTCATACCATGGTGTGGGCATTGAATCTGCAGCTCCTTGAATCTATCCCAAGAATCATACAGGGACTCACCTGGTTCTTGACAAAAGTTTGTGATTTCAGCGATCTTTTCCCTTGTCTTTGACGGTGGATAGTACTTCGCCAGGAACTTGTTTGCCAAGTCAGCCCAAGTGTGGATGCTACCCGGTTGCAGACTCCTTAGCCACCTGGACGCTCCGTCTTTCAGAGAATAGGGGAACAGCTGTAGACGAATGCGCTCGTTCAGGTTCCCCGTCTTGTTGAATGTATTGCAGAAGTCCAGGAATGCAGAGATGTGGTGTGGGGCATCATCTGAGTCAAGTCCGCTGAATTGTCCCTGGTGGTACAACGTGGTGATGAAGCTCGTCTTGAATTGCCAGGCGTCGAGCTCAGTTTGCGTCACTTGAGGGAGGACGATAGCAGAGATCGTCCTTCTACTGATGGTTGCTGGTACTCCCCCAGAGTTTGTCTGGTCGTCATGGCAAACTGTAGTTGTCGCCTGCTGTGGAGAACTCTTTCGATCTCTGGCTGAAATTCAGCTATAGGTTCTCCTGCAGATCGGGTCCGACGCATAAGAGACGAGTTGGTATGAATATGGAAAAACTAGATTAACTATATACGTGGCAAAAATAAAGAGAAAATATTAAACAGAAAATAAAAATAAAAGAATGAAAAATTTAACTTATCCCAATTAAATAATAGTTGTCAATTAACCGTGCCGGAGGTCCCCGGCAACGGCGCCAAAAACTTGATGGAGAAATATGTGACTACTTCTACCACATAGGCAGTGTACCTATCGTTTTGCGGGTATAGTGATTAAATGGGGTTGTCGATCTCAGGGACCTCGTATAATTAATTGACAAATATTTGATTAACTGGAAATTAAGTTAAACTAAAGAAAACAGGAAATATCACTTTTTCGGTTTTGATTAATTTAAAAAGAAACTAAACTACAAGGACAATTAAGACAACTTAAATAAACACAGAGGGATTTAAAGAGTGGTGAATGTGATAAATAGAAAAGCGCACCCGGGTTGTTTGCTTACCTATTCCTTTTATATCTGTTAAATTCTTCCTTTAATTTTACTGCAATAACTCAGAAACTTTAATTAATTCATTAACGACTAAGTATAATGAATCCTAACCAATTGTTAGACCTAGCAGCAGGCTAATGCTCTAGACCGGACACAATTAATCATAAAGAGCAGTTTCTATTGGAGTCTAATTAACCTATAGGCCGGATCAGGCTTCTAGCTGTTAATTAGGTTCAACTTCCTTCGTCTAGTTATTTATCTCAGCTCTCGCATTTTAATAAAATAACTACAAGGGTTGTTAAATTACCGGCCAAATAATTAAAACACTTGAAGGACAGGAATTGAACTGTTGCAGTTAACTAAATTTATTTAAAGAAATACATAACAGAATTTAGGAAATAGGTTCGCTTCCCAACCCGGGAAGCTAAAATACTTACTCGCTCATCGTTACAGAAACAACGATAACAGAAAAGGAATGCATTAAATAAATTAAAGTAAGGGTAAGAGATAACTCCAGTTTAGAAGTTCACTCCGGTTCCTCGCTTCAACTTCGTCTTGCGTTGCCCCGTCTGCTAATTTATTTCTGTAGAGCTGGTGCGTAATAGTGGAAATAAAATGGAAAGTGGGGTGTATGTATTACGTGGGAATTTAATGGAGTGGATGGGTGATTATTTTTGATGAAGTGAATGGAGTGCGATCGTGGGAGACTGCGTGGGTGAAATTAATTCGTGGACTGATAAATGAGGATGTGGATGGATGGATTGTGTGATGATCGTGTGTATTTTAGCTTCCAGTAGTGTGGGTTTATATAGGCGGAGGACATGGGAAACAGACAAAGGAGAAGTGACAGGGTGAATCAAGATAGTCGGAGGAGTTGGTGCAGATCCGTGAAGATTGAGATTTCATCGGGCAGTGAAATTGATTTCAGACAGATTTAATTGATGATCTGCAGCAGCCATTGATTGAAGAGCCGGCATCACGCTCGCGCAAATTAAGGTGGGCGATCGCAATTAATGAAGTAGTTCGACTGCGGCGCCTGAAGAAGGAAGAAGAAAACTCTGTTCGAATTCTGTTCCGTGCGCTGAAATGCTCTTGTCCGCCTCGCGCCTAGCTCAGTCCGCCTCGCGGTCGTCTCTACCTTGTCCGCGCGTTTGGTCCCGTCCGCCTCGCAGTCATCTGTGTGCTGTCCGCCTGATAAGAGGCGGTAGTCTCTGTTGTGTCCGCGACCAAACCAGGCGGTCGTCTATGTCCTGTCCGCGACCAAACCAGGCGGACCTCTCATCCGCGTCCGCGAGGCGGTTGTTTCTCTCTTGTCCGCGACTTATGAGGCGGACGCCTCTGACTTGACCGCGAGATAAGAGGCGGACGCCTCTGTTGTGTCTGCGCCTCTCCTGTCCGCCAGTTATGCTATATATATATATATGTATATATATTGTAGTCCAATCTTGAATCGGCTCCAGATTATTCGTTATAAGTCCGTTTGACTCGCCGTTTGTTGCGTTGGAAAGCTTGTGAAGTAAACTACTTGATTCCAACACTTTTTCCTACATTTAACACATAAAATATATCAATTCATATCAAAACATAAACCTAGGAAAATCGTCAGATAAGTGAGAAATATTACTTAAAATACTGCAAATTATAAGGTAATTAAACCCTTAAAAGTCTATATATTTCGCACTTATCAACACGTAGAAACGCAATTCTTACTTCCCCATTAATTTAAACTTCCAAATGTGATACTAAATAGTACACACATTAATTAAAGAGTAATGATGGACATTTAGCCATTCAAAACTCATTTACAAGACAATTTTTCAAAAACGTGCTTTATGACTCCTTTAAGCACATTTTGTGTTTTAACTTCTTTTCAAGCTCGGTTTTCTTCTTGGTAATTGATTTAATAGACTCATTATATATAAGTAAGGTCTTGGTAAGTTCATTCAGCCTTAATCCAAGATTATCCCAAGCTTAGAGCATACTTTGTCCTTATTGCCTTTTAGCAATTAATTGTATTTACTATTCATTAAATTGTTTACTAATGTTTCTAAACTCTTTTTAGTCTTAATTATTTATTAGTAAATGTTTAAACAACATACCAAGGTTTGGGGTATTTCAAATTTATATAAAGTTTTTGGGGTTAAAATGTAATTATAGAAAGTTATTTGTCAAAACCGAAAGGTTAAGGGTTGATTTGGTAATTTATAAAAGTTAAGGTCTTAAAATAATAATTACCGAATTTATAATGGCGATTTAGTGAATTAATTAATTAAAAATAAACTATGTAGTATAAGGTATTTTGGAGTATAATGTAAAGTTTATGAAATAAATAAGGTTATAATATAATAACCGAAAAGTATGATGTATTTATGGGATTAAAAATATTTGTAGGTCCTATATGGATATTTAGGAAATTTAGAAAAGAAAATTATGATCTAAGGATTTATGAAATTAAAACTATATGATATACAAGTACAAGTAATTTACTCATAAAGAAAAATATCATTTGGGATTAGTTGTAATTAATAAAGGATATGGGGAAAATATGTCCATGGTGGACATGTAATATAATTTGAGAATTTATTAAGAGGTTATGTCTTTAAACAATTATTATAAGTATCATAAATAATACATGTGTATAAAACTCATACAGTTAAGATTTTCAAGTAAATCAAAAAGAGAATGAATATAAGGAATTATGGGATTAAAACTATGGGTTATATAGTTATAAGGAATTTAATTGTAACCAATAAATATTATTTATGGTTAAGTAGAGAATAACAAAAATTATAAGAATATTATGTCCATGTGTGACATATAAATATATTGGGGAAATTATGAGTTGTTATGTCATTTAGACAATTGTAAAACATATAACATAAATGGTACATGAAAATGTAGTTATGTGCATCAAAGGATTTTTAAAATAAATCAAAAAGAGATAACAAATAAATTATACATTAAATCATAAGGTAATTAAAAGAAATTACCACACCATATAAGTTTTATAAATTAAGAATACATGATTTGGAAATATATAAATACCTTAAACATAAATAAGGTTAAGAGGTTAAAGAAACTACCTAAGTTAAAGAAATAAACCTCACATAGAATAACGAGTAAGAAATCGTTTCATGAATCAATAAAATTATTATACGAAAGTTACATAAATTAACACTCTCAGTTAATCCTATTCTAGGACTTTGTTTGACCAGACGTTGACCGAGAACTAAACAAGTACAGTCTACGGTGAACGATATGGGATTCTTGCAACCTGTTTGCTACCGGATTACACCGGCTTGTGTGCTATCTGTTGTTTGAAATAATGACCAAGATAATTAATGTAAAATGTTGTATTACTCTTGTGCACTGTTGTGTTATTTTATGTGCATGTTGATGCTAACTGTAACATGTATGTCCCATGCATACGACACTACATTACTAGTGGATCAAATACCTGTGCTTTATCATACCGAGAACTTGTACTCTAGTTTCTCACTAACTTCACTTTACAACAAACGTCGTTATCCTAAACGTGATAACCACATTACACATTGTGTCTTTGCTTAACATCCTTGGTTGACACACAATTCTATACTATGAGAACGAGGAGCCCAGTTGGATCTGGCCATGCATGCTACAGGAGTTGTACCTGTCTCAGGTCGTCTCCTATTCAATTTACGTCGCGACGGGAGTTTTTGGTGCACTATGTCACTCACCGGCTGCGTACCGGAACGTTTCAAGTTGAGAGGAAGACTTTATTTCTCTCTCGAGGGTACGATACCCACCTCTTTTAAGTACAGGAGTTAACTACGTTATCTTCTGAGGGACTCATTACCCACCTCTTTTAAGTACAGGAGTTAACTACGTTGTCTTCTGAGGGACTCATTACCCACCTCTTTTAAGTACAGGAGTTAACTACGTTATCTACTGAGGGACTCATTACCCACCTCTTTAACAAGGTCACTATACCTTCACTATATTGACATACTCTTATACACCTGTCAGTCCCATTGTGTGGACCCGACAACTATTAAAAGATTACAGATCATCTAACTCGACCTTCTGAAGTCTTGTTCTATGTGACATTGTTGTCCTTGTATGGATACTTGTGATTATCATGTTATGCTTGTTTACAGCTTTATAAAAAAATGAATTGCATGTATTCGACAAGTAGTTGGTGTGGCCCAGGAGCCGATGGGCTGCACGTTTTCCATACCAGCGTTGTTTGCTGAGCCCCTTTGGGGGCACCCCCATTTTTCAGGTACTTGAGGTTGAAGAGATTACCCGACCGAGTGTAGGTGGGGTAGAATTAAGACAGGGGATTATTACTACCGGTATCATTTACAGTGCTGTACTTTATTTTGACTTTTGTTGTTTTAAGAGGTTTGTATCCAGCGCTCAGACCGTATCATTTGTAAGTTGTATTGGAGTTAGCCTTGCTAGTCACATGGGTGACTAGCGCGTTGTAGCACCACCTGTTGTTGTGTATATATTTCCGCTGCATTTCCAGTTATCTTTGGGAGCTATCATCGTACAGGTTGTGGAGTTTCGGGTTGGGGTGTTACAGTAAGGGATTCCTAGGTAAGTCGCAATATCCTCTACCCAAATAATGATGTCCCTCCCTTGGACCGTGGAGCGGATGGTGCCTTCTTGGATACGGGAATTCGCATAGAAAACCCGTAACTCACGTGGGTAGAATACACCACCCATGTCTAGTAGTTTCACCCATCCATGCGCCTCCTGAAATACCCCAAACTTAGATATGGTGTGTAAATGATAAACTAAGATATAAGGAGGCTAAATAATGCCTTAGAAATTAAGAAACATTTCTAATCAAAGAAAATATAAGGAAACACCAAAAGAGCAGTTTAAGCAAAAACGTGCTCTAAGCTTGGAGAGACTTGGGAGAGTACCCAAATATTGTTCTAAGACCTTAGTAATATCCTAATGGTCATTTTAAATCAATTACCAAAGAAAACCAAGCTTGAAAACAAGTTAAAACACAAAATGTGCTTTAAGGAGTCTTAAAGCACATTTTTAAAAAATTGTCTTGTAAATGAGTTTTGAATGGCTAAATATCCATCATTACTCTTTAATTAACATGTGTACTATATAGTATCACATTTGGAAGTCTATATCAATGGGAAATCAAAAATTTCACAGCAATGTGCCTTGTTTTGTGAATAATAACTTAATTAAGCTAGTTTATAACATAAGTCAATATAAGTGAGAGATTTGGTCAACAAAGACTTAAGTACCCTTATTATTAAATGGGGGGCGGTTTCTTATAAGGTGAGTCACCACCTTTATGAGTCATTAAGCAAATAAGAAACGAAATTAAAGGATAAAGCAAAAGTACTATTTACTTTACAATATAAAGATCTCATTTTAACTCACCTCTCTCCCACTTCTTCATTCTCTCTTGTTTCCCACGGTTTGTGCTGCTCTCTCCCTTCTCCATTAACGTGAAGCTCTTCTCCATGCTAGCTCCACCTTCTCTTGCACACAACTTACTCATTTTAGCTCCAAAACCAAAACAAATTACATATTTGCAGAGTGGATTTATCGTGAGTGATTAGAAGAGGTGTAGTTATTAAAAGAAAGAAATTAATACTCAAAATATCCGTGGGGCTGCAAATTAAAACCCGGTCGCAGTAGTATAGAAGACAGAAGCGGTCGGGGTCAAACCGTGGGACTTATAGCGAGCTAAAATAGTTCCTAAGCTTGTCACAAAAGGGGGGAAGTTAATTGACTTGTTTTTGAGGAAATATTAAGCAGATTAGAAAACTGAGTGCAGATGAATTAAATGGAACTCCGGGTTCAGGTTAATTTGATTTAATTAATTGTGCTAACTCTACCGGTTTAATAAAATAGTTTGGCAAGATTCCTGTAATTTTCTTAAGGTCCGATGAAAACTCTTAAGAACTCGTTTACCTGTAATGCAAGGTCCGATGAAAACTCGAGCAAAAGCCTGTAAACGGCAGAGGAGTATGAGGCTTTATTCTTGCAACATGTATTAACTTAAACGATGAAAATAAGTTCTTACAGTTTTACGGCTTAATTAACCCGTCTGTTTCTAACCGATGAAATTAAAAACAGACTTAGTAAGGCTTTTTAATAAACCGATGAAATTTATTAAAAAGGGAGAGAAACAAAACTTTAATCGTAACAAACTGAATTTATTTTAACCGGTAGAAATATGTTACACAGCTAACAAATCATAATTAAAAACCTTGCCCGGAGCAAATCCTCCTTAGCCAGACATATTAACTGGTAATAAATCTGACAGAGGTTGGACGTAATAACAGCACGGAGACGTGAATAGTGAATGGAGAAATGAGGAGAAAGAAGAGTGGTACATGTACGTATGTTATTTGTATGTGAAGTGGGTGAATTAGAGAGTTAATGGAGTGAAATGATATACGAGAGTGATTTACTGGAAGAGAATGAGATGAGGTGAGTGTGTGAGTGATTTTCTGGTTTTCTCCGTGCACTGGTATAAGGTTGCAGTGGATGGTTATTTATAGAAGAAAGGAAGACTACGTAGAAGACTTGCAGTTGATTGCCTCTGTTGATTTCTTCACTGATTGAAGCATTGTTGCTTCATTTAATGCAGGGGACAGGAGCTGGATACGTGTGAGCGAAATAAGGTAGGCGACGGCGGGTTAGATAGATAAGGCGAGTTGCAGAGTCGCGCGAGGAAGAAAACTATGTTCGGGCGCGATTTTAATCTTGTCCGCCTGTGGAAGACCGCCTGATAAGTGGCGTTGGTGTGGTGTGGTGTCCGCCTGGGAGACCGCTAGATAGGTGGCAGTTTGGTGTGTGGTGTCTGCCAGGCGGTTGCACGTGAGGAGACCGCTAGATAGGTGGCGGTTTGGTGTGGTGGTGTCCGCCAGGCGGTTGCACGTGAGGAGACCGCTAGTTATGGGGCGGTTGCAGCCCGCCTCTTCTTGGGCGGTTGCAACCCTTGACCATGGCCTATTTTCCTTCAAACTTTGACCGGCTCTAGATTCTTCGTTTGGACTCCGTTTTCTGAGCCGTTTGCATCTACGCGTTCGTCTCTTTGTGTACTTCACTCCCGGCTTGGTTTTCCTCATGTTAAACCAATAATTTTGTGAGACAAACAATAAAACATAAACTAGAGGAAAACTAACCGAAGTGGAGAAATGAGCAAGAAAAGTGCTAATATTATACATGAAATACACCTAAATAACATGCTCATTTAGACACTTATCACACCCCCACACTTATCTTTTTGCTTGTCCTCAAGTAAAATCATGTACCTAAGCAAGTAGGAAATGCTCAATACTAACAAATATTATTATGAAGGGTAGGATTAAAAAGTCAATAGTTCATGATATCTAAAACTTTGTTGAGGAGTGTGAAAAATTATCTGCTGGTGGCATAGGTGTGCTCAGGGTAAAACAAAATATAGAGTTTCGGGGCATGATCTAAGGTACTTCAATGTTCTTTTGTTTAGGCGATTCCGAGAGCTTTTACCATGGCCAACTTCTCTCTAGAATGGGCATTGAGGAGAAAATAAAAGGAAGAAAAGATTTATGCATTTGCTTCACTTTTGCATGAGGGATGAGAAAATGTAGGCATAATGCCTTTGTATTCGAGAACACTCAACTCTCTTTTGTTGGTTACCAATGGTGTCTCGAAAGTCCCTTATTTTTTTGTATACTTCTTCTTTTTTTTAACAGAGAAATACCCCTTAGCAATCCCTAAGAGAGAAGACAGAAAGAAACCCTGAGCAATAAAATCCAACCATTTGCAGATTATTTGGTCACACCGCATATAAAAATGCTCCTCAAAAGTAATCAAATGAAATTTTTTTTAAAAAATTTGTACCCTTTATCCCACAATTCATAATAGTATTTGTTTTTTAAAGAGAACAACCTACATTAGCAGGGTACATAATTCAATTTTTGAACAAATGCGAGGTAAGCAGAAGATAAGCAGAGAGACTTAACAATTTTAAGCATTTAGATGACCTGAAAAGGCTCTTCCCCCACACTTAAGCTTAAGCAATGCCCTCATTGCGTAGATGAAATAAATTTAATAAGGCATGCAATTAGTAAAGGAAAGAGTGTACTCCCCAGATTTCGTAAAGTGTGTAGAGCTCCCCCACACTTGAGTGTTGTTGTGGAATGTCATGAATTGAACCTGTAAAGAATATTCTACACAGCGAGAAGAACTCAAGTGAAGCCTGCATTTTATTTTAGCAAATAAAAGGGTAATATAGTACAAAAAGGAAAAACATATTAAATTAAAGGAAAAATAAAAGATAGATAGTGGGTTGCCTCCCACCGAGCTGCCCGGGTTTAACGTCTCTAGCTAGACGTATTTGACCAAGCTTCATGTTGGAGAAGAGTTCGAGGGCGAAGTATCTGAACTGCTGGTGTTAGGAAGTTTGTACACTTTTGTAAAATTATGATGTAGAGGTGTGGTCTGTTGTACCTTTGGGGTGGAAGCTTCCTCGTATTCCTGTATGAAAGAAATTTCGAACATAGCACCATTATTTTCAAGAATTCCGACATACCTTTTTAAACGTGAACCATTGACTTTGAAGTTTTCTCCTTTTTGATTCTGGAGTTCGTAAACACCAAAAGGAGTGGTTCCAACGACTTGGAATGGGCCAGTCCAGTGAGACTTGAGTTTTCCAGGAAATAGTCTCAATCTGGAATTATAAAGCAGCACTCCGTCGCCAACTTGAAAGTCGCGTTTGTGGATCATCTGGTCATGAAGTTTCTTGGTGCGGTCCTTGTATATCGTCGCACTTCGGTATGCCTGATCTCTTAACTCTCGAGTTCAGAGAGTTGAAACTTCCGCTTTTCTCCTGCGGCTTCTAAATCGAAGTTTAGGGCCTTGAGTGCCCAATACGCCTTATGTTCCAGCTCGACTGGCAGATGACATGATTTCCCATAAACAAGCTTAAAAGGAGACATCCCGATGGGAGTTTTGAATGCAGTACGGTAAGCCCAAAGCGCATCATCCAGTTTAAGTGCCCAATCCTTTCTCGATGAGTTAACCGTCTTCTGAAGGATCCATTTTAACTCTCGGTTGGAAACTTCTGCTTGACCGTTTGTCTGGGGGTGATAAGGTAAAGCTACCTTGTGACGTACCCCGTATTTAACCATAAGTGCTTCGAATAAACGGTTGCAGAAGTGTGTTCCTCCATCACTAATAATAATTCTGGGCACGCCGAAACGGGTAAAGATGTGCTTTTTGAGGAACCTAGTTACTGTCTTTGCATCGGCATGATGACACGGTATAGCTTCTACCCACTTTGACACGTAATCAACTGCCACCAGAACATATTCGTGGCCCTGCGAGGAAGGGAATGGTCCCATGAAGTCTATGCCCCAACAATCAAACAGCTCTACTTCTAGTATCCCTTGTTGCGGCATCTCATGTCTCCTGGATGTGTTACCCATTTTCTGACAATTATCACATTGTCTGCAGAATTGGTACACATCTTTATGAAGGGTTGGCCAATAAAAACCTGAGGCCAGGATCTTAGCAGCGGTCCTCGTGGGTCCATGGTGACCTCCGGCTTCCCGAGAATGACAAAAGTGAATGACGCTCGAAACCTCTTCTTCCGGGAGACATCGTCGAATCAACCCATCAGTACTAACTCGGAACAAGTACGGGTCCTCCCAGAAATAATGCCTTGAGTCAGAAAGAAATTTCTTCTTCTGGGAGTAGGAAAATCATAGGGTACTGTTCCTGAGACTAAATAATTGGCCAGGTCTGCGTACCATGGCTCCTGTACTTTGGTGATGGAGAAGACAGTCTCGTCGGGGAAGAATTCGTTGATGGGCACACTATCCGTAGGAGTCACCAACCTAGAGAGATGGTCGGCGACGACATTCAGTTTCCCGCTCTTATCTTTGACTTCGATGTCAAACTCTTGAAGTAGAAGAATCCAGCGCAGTAAGCGAGGCTTGGCTTCTTGTTTGTGAATAAGTATTTGAGAGCGGAGTGGTCTGTATGCACGATGACTTTGCTTCCCCATAAGTAAGATCTGAACTTATCGAGGGAGAAAACTATAGCCAAAAGTTCTTTTTCGGTGGTCGTATAGTTTTTCTGCGCGTCGTTCAGTGTTCTGCTAGCATAAGCGATCACTCTCAAGATTTTCTCTTTTTTCTGGCAAGAGCTGCCCCCACGGCATAGTCACTTGCGTCACACATGATCTCAAAAGGAAGAGACCAATCAGGTGGTATGACACAGGTGCTGACACCAATTTTTGTGTTATATTTTGGAAGCAGCTGAACATTTCATCAAAATGAAACGGGGCATCTTTCTGTAGCAGGTCGGTCAATGGTTTGCTGATTTTGGAGAAGTCCTGAATAAACCGCCGATAAAATCCTGCATGCCCTAGAAATGCTCGTATATCTCGAACTGTAGTTGGTGCTGGTAACTTCTCAATAACCTCTACCTTGGCTTTATCCACCTCTATCCCTTTTGCTGATATTTTATGTCCAAGGACGATCCCGTCCTTGACCATAAAATGACATTTCTCCCAGTTTAAAACGAGATTCGTATCCTCACACCGTCTCAGGATCAAATCTAGTTGTGCCAAGCATTTGTCGAAACTAGAGCCGTAGACTGAGAAGTCGTCCATAAAGACTTCTATGCTCTGCTCGATGAAGTCAGCAAATATTGCTTGCATACATCTCTGGAAGGTAGCAGGGGCGTTGCATAGACCGAAAGGCATTCGTCGGTATGCAAAGGTACCGTAAGGACAAGTGAAGGTTGTCTTGTCCTGGTCCTCAGGTGCGATTGGTATTTGAAAATAACCCGAGAACCCATCTAGAAAACAGTAGTACTCTTGCCCTGCAAGTCGTTCCAACATCTGGTCGATGAAGGGGAGAGGGAAATGATCCTTCCTGGTGGCCAAGTTCAAACGCCGATCAATACACATGCGCCATCCTGTGATCTTTCTTTGAGGGATAGTCTCTCCCTTTTCATTAATAACAGCTTCGATGCCCCCCTTCTTAGGGACAACTTGAACAGGACTGACCCATGGACTGTCAGAAATTGGATAGATGATGTCTGCGTCAAGGAGTTTCAGAACCTCCTTTCGAACTACCTCCTTGAGGTTAGGGTTTAGCCGGCGTTGAGGTTGTCGGATAGGCTTGAAGTTTTCCTCCATGTAAATATGGTGCGTGCAATAGGAGGGATCAATTCCTTTGATATCAGCGATAGTCCACCCTATTGCTGTCTTGTGCTTTTTCAATACCTCAAGTAGCTTCGTTTCCTCTCCGGAATTCAGAGAAGAGGAAATAATGACAGGCAAATGGTCATTTTCAGCTAGGAAAGCATACTTGAGGTTAGAGGGTATTTCTTTAAGCTCGAGCTCTGGTGGTTGTTCTACTGATGGAATTGATTTTTGAGGTTTTCTGTCGAGTTCTTCGATTGGTGGCCGGAACGATTGATAACCAGCCCTTCCTTTTTCTACGTACGCCAATGGCGTTAACTTCTGGATCCTCCATCTTTTCTTCTAGAGAGTAATAATACTCGCTCTAGGGGTTCAGTTTCAGCTTCCTGGATGGAAGATGGAAAATACGTGTCCTCCTCTGTAGCAAAATCGCCTTCCTCCTCCTCGTCATCTGTGAATCCCACCGTCTTAGCATGAGGAGAAAAGTTTGAGCTTTTCTTCATCATTTTCTGCATGTCGAATTCAATCGTCTCATCTTCGTACCGAAGAGTGATTTTCCCGTCGTGGACGTCAATGATAGCTTTGGCGGTACTTAGAAACGGTCGACCTAGAATCAGGGGAACCTCGACATCGTCATCCATTTCTAGAATGACGAAATCAGCTGGAAAGATGAAGCGAGACACTCCAACTACCAAATCCGGACTATGCCCATGGGCTTGATCTCTGATCTGTCTGCTAGTTGGAGTTTAAAAGGAACCGGTTGCATTTCTCCTCCTTTAACTTTCAAGAAGGTGGCGTATGGCATGATATTAATGCTGGCTCCTAGGTCGCATAGACCACTTCCACAGTCCACCCCACCTATAAAGCACGGGATCACGGGATTTCCCGGATCTGTTTGTTTAGGGGGAGTGCTCGAAGAAGGGCTGCAGAGCACTCCTCTGTCAGGTGCACTGTCTCTTTTCCAGGTTTCTTTTTCTTTTTTGTCAAGAGATCCTTTAGGAATTTTGCGTAGTTAGGCATCTCTTGCAAAGCATCGATCAGAGGTATGTCGAGGGTCAGTTTCTTGAAAATACTCAAGAACTTGGAGAACTGCTCATCAAGATGTTTCTTTTTCATTCTGTTCGGAAATGGGAGTTCATTGTTTTTATGAGTGGAGGTTGGGATGTCGATGGTAATTCGAGATGGAGGTGGAGTAACAGGAGTAGGAATTGGATTTCTGAGGGAGGTGAAGTTGGTTTGGTGGTTTCATCAACATTGATATAGGAATCTTCAAGATTTTCTTTTTCTTTTCCTTGCTGGTGGCAAGTTCCCTTCCACTCCTTAAAGAGACTGCACACAATTGTTTTGTGATGTGCCATCGTCTATAAGGACTGAATTTGCTTGTTCCTTCGGATTGGGATTGTCTGTGAAGGGAATTGACCAGGTGGTCTTTGTTGAGTGAGTAGCTGTTGGATTTGAGATTGCAAGGCTTGTGACTTTTTGCTCTTTTGCTTGCGCAGAGCTGCGACCTCTTCTTGCGTATCTCGTGATTTACCCATCATCGCCTTAAACATCTCCTGCATCTGAGACATATCAGACTCAGGATTCGAAGGAGGTGAGCTGGTCGGCTCGATGAAGCTTCATTGCCATAAGGCTGTTGTTGATATTGCCTTGGGCCTCCTTGGAAATTGGACTGAGGTCTGTAATTTTGGGATGTTTGTAGGGTATGTGGGTTCTGGATATTTCCGGTGTTTGAGTAGCTAAGATTGGATTGCATGTTACGTTGCCATGGTTGTCGTATCCTGAATTGTTGGTGATGTAGTTTGCTTCCTCCGCTGCTTTCATTTCTTGTAGTGGGGGCATTGATCGTAAGTCATGAGGCCCGACATTGCGTACAAGAATTGTTGGAGTTGGGTTGAGATTGAGGAGCATAGCCTGGAGGGGTGTAGTAGGTGGTCGGGAAATCATCGACTTAGCTTGCTGAGGGAAGGAATTCATAGCCATTGTTCGACACTTGTAGAGTGCTCACTTGTTGCTTGCTGAGCATTGCTTTCCATGAGTTGCTCATGGCTTCTCATGAGCTGGTCGAATTGTTATCACTTCCCCAACATGATATAATCCTGGAGTACCGCTCCTTGATCCACCGGAGGCCCAGTCTCTAATTTCCTCACAGAGAGACTCCATGCTGTTCAGAAATTGTGCTCCCTTTTTCAGAACGTCAGCCCCTAACGAAGATAACACCATTGTTCTGCACGGACCGATCAAGCCCTTGTAAAACAATTGTGATACTTGTTCCTTCGTCAGACCGTGGTGAGGACAAGTGAGTAGTAGACCTTTGAAACGGTCCCAAGTTTCACAAATATTCTCCGACCCTGGTTGCTTGAAATTATAAATTTCAGCAATCATCTCCAAAGTTCGGCTCGGAGGTAGGAATTTGTCATAGAACTTGGTGGCCATGTCGTCCCAGGTACCAATGGTACTCGGTGTTAAGCTATGATACCACTTGCTCGCGTTTCCCGTCAGGCTGTGTGGGAATAATGACAATCTTGCATATTGAAGTACTGCGTCGGTTGCAGTAAGGCTATTGGCATGTTGTAAGAATTTTGTAACATGTAACAGGGCTTCGTCTGGACTGGTGCCATCAAACATGCCCAACTCCTTCACACATCGAATCTGATGATATGGCTTCAGCTTCTGCCACTCATCGTATTCGGATGGGCTGAGGTGAGGAAGGACGATAGCAGGCTGTTGTCCTTGGTTAGACGGCCTGTTGATATTTCGAACCGTTGCTGGTGTAGCTGCCATGTTAGCTTCCGGGTCAGAATCTATCACTGTGGTGGTATTTCGTTGAGTTCGTCTCTGCCTGAGATTGCGCAGAAAGGTTCTCTCGATTTCTGGGATGTAACCAACCGTGTGATTAATATTCTCTGGGAGGCTCTGTGACCTGGTGAAAGGCATACACCACTCAAAACAGAGAAAAGAACTGGTTATACGTTAGAATAATAAAAATGTTAGGAATTAGTAGACAGAAATTTAAAGTTAGTAGTTAGTATACAATGGAAAGAAATGACAATGGAACGAAATACAATGGAACGAAATGACTGGAAATTTTAAGTTAGTAGTTAGAGACAATGGAACGAAATGACAATGGAACGAAATGACAGAAATAAATACAATAATATTAACAAATTAGTAGTCAATGTCCAAGTCAGATCAGAAGTTAGATGTCCATGTCCAAGTCAGATGTCCGAGGTTATATGTCCAAAATTGGATTAACAGTTTTTTTTTTTTAGATTAACAGATTATTGTAATTAAAACAGGTGAATTAACCGGGGCTTAGGGACTAGATTAAATCAAGTCCCCGGCAACGGCGCCATTTTGCAGAGTGGATTTATCGTGAGTGATTAGAAGAGGTGATTAAAAGAAGAAATTAATACTCAAAATATCCGTCGGGCTGCAAATTAAAACCCGGTCGCAGTAGTATATAGAAGAAGCGGCCGGGGTCAAACCGTGGGACTTATAGCGAGCTAAAATAGTTCCTAAGCTTGTCACAAAAGGGGGGAAGTTAATTGACTTGTTTTTGAGAATATTAAGCAGATTAGAAAACTGAGTGCAGATGAATTAAATGGAACTCCGGGTTCAGGTTAATATGATTTAATTAATTGTGCTAACTCTACCGGTTTAATAAAATAGTTTGGCAAGATTCCTGTAATTTTCTTAAGGTCCGATGAAAACTCTTAAGAACTCGTTTACCTGTAATGCAAGGTCCGATGAAAACTCGAGCAAAAGCCTGTAAACGGCAGAGGAGTATGAGGCTTTATTCTTGCAACATGTATTAACTTAAACGATGAAAATAAGTTCTTACAGTTTTACGGCTTAATTAACCCGTCTGTTTCTAACCGATGAAATTAAAAACAGACTTAGTAAGGCTTTTTAATAAACCGATGAAATTTATTAAAAAGGGAGAGAAACAAAACTTTAATCGTAACAAACTGAATTTATTTTAACCGGTAGAAATATTTACACAGCTAACAAACCATAATTAAAAACCTTGCCCGGAGCAAATCCTCCTTAGCCAGACATATTAACTGGTAATAAATCTGACAGAGGTTGGACGTAATAACAGCACGGAGACGTGATTAGTGAATGGAGAAATGAGAGAAAGAAAGTGTACATGTAGCTATTATTGTGAAGTGGGTGAATTAGAGAATTAATGGAGTGAAATGGTATACGGAGTGATTTACTGGAAGAGAATGAGATGAGGTGAGTGTGAGTGATTTTCTGGTTTTCTCCGTGCACTGGTTAAGGTTGCAGTGGATGGTTATTTATAGAAGAAAGGAAGACTACGTAGAAGACTTGCAGTTGATTGCCTCTGTTGATTTCTTCACTGATTGAAGCATTGATTGCTTCATTTAATGCAGGGGACAGGAGCTGGATACGCGTGAGCGAAATAAGGTAGGCGACGGCGGGGTAGATAGATAAGGCGAGTTGCAGAGTCGCGCGAGGAAGAAAACTATGTTCGGGCGCGATTTTAATCTTGTCCGCCTGTGGAAGACCGCCTGATAAGTGGCGGTTGGTGGTGTGGTGTCCGCCTGGGAGACCGCTAGATAGGTGGCGGTTTGGTGTGGTGGTGTCCGCCAGGCGGTTGCACGTGAGGAGACCGCTAGTTATGGGGCGGTTGCAGCCCGCCTCTTCTTGGGCGGTTGCAACCCTTGACCGTGGCCTATTTTCCTTCAAACTTTGACCGGCTCTAGATTCTTCGTTTGGACTCCGTTTTCTGAGCCGTTTGCGTCTACGCGTTCGTCTCTTTGTCTACTTCACTCCCGGCTTGGTTTTTCCATGTTAAACCAATAATTTTGTGAGACAAACAATAAAACATAAACTAGAGGAAAACTAACCGAAGTGGAGAAATGAGCAAGAAAAGTGCTAATATTATACATGAAATACACCTAAATAACATGCTCATTTAGACACTTATCAATATTCTTCTTAGTTAGCTCAAGCTCTCTCTTTCTATCCTTTCAAAACTCCAAGAGCTTTGATTTGGTGCCAAGCCAAACCACCATTAGAGGAGGAAATTCAAGTTTGGAGACTCCATTGGCTTCTCCATTCTCTTAAGGTAAAGAAAGTGTAAGAAAATCTAGGTTTCCATCACTTTTCTTCATAACCGAAAATACATGCTCATGAGGATTCATTTTCATGCCTTGTTCTAGCTTGTTTTCTACTCTTCAAAGGATTGAGGAGGTCCTTCTTGCTTCATATCCAAGCTTGTCTTGAGAAACCAAGGTAAAACAATCACCTTAATACCTTAAAGCACATTTTTTAACCTAGGGTTTGTTCCTTAGGGTTAATGTATTATCTAGTACTCATTGGAGTCATTGGATATTGGTTAGAACATTGGCAAGGAGATATATATTGGTGACCGAGAGTGAGAAAGGAAAAACCTAAGGAAGAAAGTTTTAAAGCTTGTAAAAGAACAAGGTAAATTACTTACCTTAAGGTGTTTTATTGTTTAAGGGAATGGGATTTAGATATGAGAAGAGTTTAGTGTAGAGTTTACATTAGAAAAGGATTATATATGACCTATGAGAAACAATGACTATGTTTGTGAACTTGTGACTAAGGAGCAAATGAAAAAAAGAGATAGTTTAAGAACATCAAGGTGAATTACAAGAAGCATTTTATTTCAATGGGAGCCTTGTTGTGTGTATTCGCAGGTTGAAGGCAAATATATGAGGAAATTCAGTGGTTAAGATTATTGTCATTTAAGGGCCTAAGTGCCAAGCATTTAAGTTTATGCACTATAAGATGATGTGGTGTAGTTTTGGTGTAAATTGTGTGTTAAGGTGTTGTGATGAGAATTTGAGTGGTATTGGTTGTTTGATGGAGAAAAACCAAGTGTTAGGATGTGCTAAATACTAGAGAACCCATGGCAAAATTTAAAGGAGAACTTAAGTGTTTAAGACGTTCTAAGGGAATTTAATGACTAAGGAAGTACTAGGAAGTTTTAGAGGTTGTTTTGATGATAAAGGGGTGAGATAAAGTGTTATAATGAGTTATAATGACTTAGGCATTACTATGAAGGATTTAGGAATCAAGAGAATGTATTTGAGTATTTAGGACTTAGGCAAATGTTGGTAAACAACTAGGAAGGAAATAAGGTGTTGATGGATGGAAGCTTAAGCTTGTGAAGGAACTTTAAGTAAATGCATAAAAGAGTTTTATATGGTGAAAGATGCTTGGGAGATGATGTTATAGTGGTGGGGAAACATTTGGCATAGTGGTTACATTAGGTATGAACCACCACCTAGAAACCTAGTGGAAAAATGTTACAAGTGTTGGCATGGTTACAAGGGAAAATGCATAATGATTAAAGTGGATGTTGGTGAGTGATTTAAAGTGTTTAGTGGTTGGCTTAAGGTGTATTTGAGGTGTCCAAATGAGGTTATAACATATTAGGATATATGATGAGAAGTTTGGAGATGAAAGAGAATTTAGAAACAAGGTTCCGGAGCTGACCGACCTTAGGGACCGGACCTGCAAGGTCGGTCGAGCTCAGTTTAAACTGCCGGAGAAAGTTTCTAGAACCGACCGAACATGGGGACCGGAATTGCAAGTTCGGTCGGGCTTGTATTTTGTGAAGGAATTAAGTCTCTGGAATCGACCGAACATGGGACCGGACTTGGCAAGTTCGGTCGAGCTTAAATTTTCCTCGGGGAAACTCTCGGGAATGGACCGACCTTGGGGACCGGACTTGCAAGGTCGGTCGGGGTAGAATTTTCAAGCGGTAATATGTTCTGGAACGGACCGACCTTGGGTAAGGTCGGTCGGAAGTTCGGTCGAGCCAAAAAATAAAAAAAAAAAGAAATTTTGAATTCTAAGGATGGTAATAGGTAATAAGGTATACCTTTGGTAGGGTGGTAATGATTAGGACCCTAAGAACTTAAGGGATTAAGTTAAGTATAAATTTTAATGTTTAAATTAAGTTTGTAAGTTAAGTGGCAAAGACTTAAGAAGGTATTCAAAGGGGATCTTTAGGAATTAAGTGAGATAAGAAAGGTGCAAATAACTCATGGTCTAAAAATGAACCAATGTTTTATGTTTGTGAATTGGGACCCCGGAGGAGGTTAAACAAACGACGATCGACGGTGAACGGTACAATCTTTCTTGTGACCTGCTTGCTAACGGGTGTCCCTCGGCTTGTGTGCTATCTGTTTAATTGCTATGACTAAAACAAGATAAAGCATGCAACCGGTTATATTTGTTCTCGTTGTGTATGTGTTATCTTTACACTAACCTACGAGACTTGAGATTGTTACTAACCAAGTTTAGTACTTACTGAGTTAAGAATAAGAGTTAAGATTTGGTGGTTGTTGGTTAATGCCCGTTAAGGCTTAGCTAGCACATGGTGATTAAGATTTCTACTAACTGGAACTTGAGTGAGGAAACCCGGGACCGATCTCCGGTCATGCATGCTAAGGAAAAAGGGGTCGGTATCTGAATCAGATCCGCCCTCCGCTTAAGGACTTGTCTTCGGACTTGTAGCCTAGGGCCGGTTGCCGGCTCAGCTACGCTGGACTCCCGTCCAGGGTAGGTGGCATTAAGATGGTGCGGTGGGATCACCTAAATCCCATGTTTGAATTAAGCTACAACCATTCCCCTCCAGGAACGGTTGTATACTGAGACTAAGTTGAGGTTAAGATTAAGGTAAGGTAAGGAACTGAGATTAAGGAAATGAGGACTAAGGAGGGGGTTACTAACCCACTTGATAAGGGAACGCTTTAGTCGTTCATTGTTTGTGAACTATACATGTTCATCTGTGGTTATTGTTATTGGACTTCATATCATGCTTGTGTATGTAATCAATTTCCATGCTATCGACAATTAGTCGTCGTAGCCCCGTTAGCATGGGGGCCATTAGAGGGTGTACCAGCATTCGTGCTGACCCCCTTTGGGGGCTGTTTTTACACTTGCAGGTAAGAGACCCATGAGGACGCACTTCGAGAGTCGGAGCGGTTAGACTTAGGGTGGGATGTTTATTTTGAGTTCGGGTTGCGCCTGTGCACCCGTTATTTTAATTTACTGTTGTAAGGTTGTGATTATGACTTCGTTACTTGTACTCCGTTGGTTGTCGGTATTATGGATGGTGATGTTTTGGGTTGGTTATATATTTTGGATAAGTGTTGTAAATGTTAAGGCCGGTATATTCTAACGATCAGACCGTGGCAAGGTCCAGGTGTTTGTTATTTCCGCTGCGACGTATTCGATTAAGTGTTCAGTTTTTCGATAACCACAAATGGCTTTGGATGGGGTGTTACACCTCCAGAAGCTCGGGTAACCCAAGCTGGCGCTCTAACTCCGGTGCGACCGATCGTTCAGGTTCAATTTCGCACTCCAGATTGAACCTGTCTACTGCCTGTTGAGATATAAAACCCGGTGGGGGTGCCTGACTGGAACTAGTAGCAGTGGTTTTACTCTTCTTTGAATGTCCAGTTAATTTTATCAACATCCTGCTTAACACAAATTAGCAACAAAGAAAGCAGGTAGAAAAATAGTATGAAATTCAAACATAAATACATAAATATCCATAATTCTACCAAAATTTCGACAGAATCTCCCCTAAAAATATTCAATTCTCCACAACTAAATTCAATCAATAAACAAGATAATGCAATACCATCATCAAACAAATCCACTCACAACATTGTACAATCATAAACCTCCATAGTTACAACAACAATGCATTATACAACCGAAAAACGGAAATATAACAACAATATTTTCGCAACTAGTAAACCTCAATTTTTAATTCAATCAAAAACACCAAATTGAGTGTATAAAGTGTAGAATTTACCTTGTGGGAGTATAGGATGATTGTAGAAGAAGACATCGATTACAAAAACCCAAAAACGAGCTTGAATCTTGCAAAAAACGATAACGCTAGGTTCAAACTTCAGAAGCGAATTTCTCCTTGTGTGGTTGATGGTTTGTGGATTTCTAGCTATAGAAATGTAGAGAATTGAAAAACGAAGATTTCGGTACCAACCTTGCTCGATTTGGTGGAGAAATGAAGAATCTAGAGCCAAAGGAAGATTGGGGGCGAATTGGGGTCTGTTCGTCGCGTGGTTTAATTTGGGAGTATACTGATAAAACTGATTCGGACGGCTTTATGATTCAGAAAACGCGTCCCGTCCGAACCGGTGTCCTGACCAGCTGGTTCGGACAGGCCAAATGTATTTTTTTATTATTATTTTTTACACTCTAACTTATGAAATTAAGAAAGAATAAATACTTAAAAGTTAAAAATACAATAAAATTAAAATTTATATTAAAAATAATAATATTTAAAATACCTGATAAATACTGGGTTGCCTCCCAGTTAGCTGCTCTTTTTTAACGTCCTTAGCTAGACGCCCATAATTTCATTCTGTTTGTGAGGAGTTGTGGGTTGGGGTCCCAACGTCCTATAGTCAAGCTGCGTAGCTGCTTGAGTTTATGTTGAACCCTCCACGGGAGAGATTTCTTCTTAGATAGTGCCGGTTTCGAAACAGGAGTAAAAGTGTCATGCTGTTCCTGGACAAAAGAAATTCTAAACAGGAGTAAAGGTGTCATGCCGGTTTCGATCTCAGGGATGTAGCTAACCGGTATGATTATTAATATTGTTTGGCAGGCTGTGTGACCTGGTAATAGGCATTCACCACTCAAAACAGTAAAAGAAACTGGGAATTTGAAACAGCTCAACATTTAATGAAATCTCTTTTTTTTTAGATTTTTAGATTTATATTTTTTTCTTTCTATTTTTTAACAGATTAAATAAACCGAAATTAAATAAACTTAGAGAAATAGAAATAAATGCAGTTAAGTAAATGAAAATAAAATAAGAAAAAGGACAGAATTAAATTGCTGGAATTTAAATAAAGGGAATTTAAATGACAGTAATTAAATGACTAGAAAATAAAGAACTGCAATTAAATTGACTGAAATTTTAATGACAGAAAATTTAAATGACAGAATTTAAATGACAGAAAATTTAAATGATAGAAATTAAATTACTAAAATTTAAAGGACAATGGAAACTTAATAACTGGAAAATAAATGACAAGAATTTTAAATGATTGGAAAAAATAAATAACTATAATTAATACGATATTTAAATTACTGGAATAATTAAATGACAGAAATTAGTAGAAATAAAAATAGCATAAGAAAATGACAAAATAAAAATAAGACCGAATTATGAAAGAAAATCAATATAGAACAAATATTTAAACAAAATATTAACAGAATAAAGAAAACAAAATATTATAGAAACACAATATTATAATATAACAGGTGAATTATCCGGGGCTTAGGGACTAGAATAAATCAAGTCCCCGACAACGGCGCCATTTTGCAGACAGGAAAATGAGAGTGTTTGGAAACGACGTATTTAAAACAAATGAAAAAGAAATTAAATCTCAAAATACCTTACGGGCTGCAAACAAAATCCCGGTCGCAGTAGTATAGTAAAGTAGAGGCGGCGGATATCGAACCGTGGGACTAAAGGGAATTATCTAATTCCTAAGCCGTGTCACAAAAAGGGGGGATTAATTGACTTGTTTTTATAAATAAAAAGGAAAGATAAAATAAACTGAGTAAAAGGTAAATTAAACGGGACTTTGGGTTCAGGTTTATATAGTCTGCTCTTTTATGCTATGTCTACCGGTTTTATTATATTAGTATGGCAAAATTCCTATTATTATCTTGAGGACTAAATCATAGACTCAAAAGAACTCGTTTACCAGAACATGCTCGGTCTAATCCAGATTCGAGCAGAACACATGTAAATGGATTAAGTATGAGAAATTATATTTGCGTCTGAAAATACTAACTTATTAATTCAAAATAAGCTTTCTACGATTTATGGCTTAATTAACCTGTCTATTTATCACGGATCTGATCAAAAAGATTTAGTCAAGGAAAATTGACATGGTTTTTGGGATGCAATGAGATATGAATTAATGGAGGGTTATAGGTGTATTATATGAAAATGGGGTAAAAACAAAGGGTATGTCGGTGTGTGAAAAGATAAAATATAATTATCTTTTCACACCATGTCGATGCACCCTGATTGCTGTAAAAAACGTCGTGTCTGAACCAGCATCCGGACCAGGCTGGTTCGGACATGTCGACGCTGTGCGGAGTTTGCTCCGCGTGTGCGTCCGGACCAGTTCATCCGGACACAAGTCCGGACGATTATTATTTGCCTCTAAAATATTCGTTTCAGCTCCGATTTAATCCCCGTTTGTTGCGTTGGAATCCTCATGAGGAAATCTACTTAATTGCATGGATTTTTCCTACATTGAACATATAAAATGCATTAGTTCATATCAAAACATAAATCTTAGGAAAAAACACATAATAAGTGGGAAACATGTGTTTCAGATATTGCAATTCATAAGGTATTTAAACCCTAAAAGTCTATATGTTTTGCACTTATCAGGGATCGCATTCTGCGAGAAGCCCACTGTTCTTCATTATCTGTCCATCCGGGAGCCTCTAAAATGTATAAAGGCATGAAGAGGTACTTCTGGTGGTGGGAATGAAAGCCGATGTGAATGAGTTTGTCCTGAGGTGTCTCACTTGCCAGAGAGTTAGTTCGAGCACCGACGACCAGGTGGAATGGTACAGCCGATGCCAATCCCTGAATGGAAGTTCCATGATATCTCAATGGATTTTGTTGTAGGACTCCCACCTGCTAGGGGAGGACTCAACATGATCTGGGTGATAGTTGATCGCCTCACCAAGGTTGCTCGGTTCATTCCGATGTGGGACACCTGGAAGGTAGCAAAGCTTGTAGAGATATTTGATCGGGAGATTATCCAACATCATAGAGTTCCAAAGACGATTGTGTCTGACGGCGACACCAGATTCCTTTCGAGGTATTGGAGAGCCACACGTGAAGCGCTTGGTACCGAGTTGAAGCTCAGTACAGCCTTCCATCCACAGACTGACGGTCAGACAGAGCGGACCATCCAGACACTGGAGGACATGCTGAGAGCATGTGCCTTAGATTTTCAGGGGAGTTGGGTTGACAAGCTACATTTGATTGATTTTCTTATAACAACAGCTATCACGCATCGATTAAAATGTCGCCCTTCCAAGCCTTGTATGGCAGACCTTGTCGTACCCCATTGTGTTGGGATGAGTCCAGCGAAGCAGTCATTGTAGGACCGAAGTACCTTGAACAAATGCAAGCCGAAGTTGAGCAAATTCGAGCGAATATGAGAGCTTCCCAAGATAGGTAGAAGTCTTATGCCGATGTGCGACAACGCGACCTGGAGTTCGCTGTGGGCGATCAGGTGTTCCTGCTTCTCGCCGATGAAGGGTGTGTTCCGATTCGGCCAGAAAGGTAAGTTAAGCCCGAAGTACATTGGGCCTTATGCGATCACGGAGAGGATTGGAGCTATAGCTTACAGGCTAGCATTGCCTGCAGACTTGGGTCGTGTTCATGATGTCTTTCATGTTTCACAGCTCAAGAAGTATATACCTGATCCGTCTCATGTTTTAGAGTCTGATCACCTGTCCCTTGAGCGGACGATGAGATACGTCGATACTCCCTTACGAATCCTTGACACCAGGACTAGAGATACTCACAACAAGTCAGTGCGAATGGTGAAGGTTTTGTAGTCAAACCACAACGTCGAAGAAGCGACTTGGGAGTTAGAGAACGCCATGAGGGCGAAGCACCCGACACTGTTTGTAGACTAGATTGTTTAGTGTCGTAAGGGTACGAGGCGTACCCTTTTGAAGGGGGGTAGGCCCAGTTTGTTTTAGCATTGCTTCGGGATAGCCTTGCGTGTATGTATATGTATACTGTTACCTTGTTTTTGAACGGTGAAACAACCAGTTTATTGGTTGTAGTGTTGATAGTGTTTGCAGTGTATTGCTGGCATGGTATTGTGTGTGATTGCACAATGTGTATGTGTGTTATGTTGAAATGAATATATGTATGTGGAATTTGTTTGAAAGATGTGACATTTGTAATGTGTGTGAAGTGTGGATTTTGACAATAGAGTTGTCAAATGAGTAAGTTAGTAAACCACCAACTTTGACCAACTTTGAGGGTAAAGTTTCTTAAGGGGGTAGAATGAAATACCCCAGGATTAAAAAAAGTGATTAATTAGGCTAACGAAATATTTAAGAGCTTAATTAGGCCTAAATAAATATGTGAGAGCGATTCACGGAGAAAACGGATCCAGAAAACGAGTTAAAAATCCAAACGAGCTTAAAAAGCGTTTTTCGAGAAAAACCAGGAAAAACAAGATTTTAAACGTGTTTAATGAACTTATAATAATTATAGTTGATGAAATAATTATAAATATACCATGGTGAGGGTCTAGAGCAATTAAAATTAATTAAACAGGAAAATTCCGGAAAACGGGTCCAGTGGTGAATAAGTGTCAAAACCGGGAGACAAAACGCGGTTAATTCGAAAAGACAAAAAATGACCCGGGTTACTACTAGTGTGGGGCCGGTTTTCTAAATACACACACACACACCACACACCCTCAGTTAAATAACTAGCTAGTTATTTAGTCACAAAGGACAAAAACAATAAAGTAAAGAGGGAATAGTTAAAAGGGGTATTAGTACCTCTCTCACCTTCTTTCCCCTCACTCACGATTTCCCTCCTCCAAAATGAGCTTCATCTTCTCTTCCTCTGCACATGGCGATTTTTTAAGGAAGTAGTAACCTCCATCTTTCTTCTCCAACTTGATCAAATCAACACCAAATCAAACAAAAATAGTACCGTTAGATTCCTATCGGCATAGCTTCGTTTTCCCCCTTCAAAAGCTTGAAACCTTCATCTTCATCTCCATGGAAGTAGGCCATTTTGGAGCTTAAATAGGTGTTTGGGTCTCCTTCATCTTCTTGATACTCTAAGGTAAAAAGAAAGTCAAAAGCTCTTCATCTAGCTTCCTTGCAAATCAAAAAAAAAAATTCCCACTTGAATATTTTTCTCCATTCCAGCCGGTTTCTTAATGCCCTTGTGGAGTGCTGGAACTTCATCATTTTGATTGCCAAGCTCTCCTTTTGGATACTCTAAGGTAATATCTAAGTTAGAGCCCTAAAAACTAGCTATTGAAATACTAGTTTGGTGAGGAGA